>QEPC01010928.1:323352-356073 GCA_003113815.1 Sphenodon punctatus
AACCCAGCAGCAAGGAGTTCTCAGGGTTAACATCGGATGGAAGAAAACACAGTCTACATGCACATGAAGCTTAAAATAAATAATTTATAAACCCAAAACACTGGCATAACCCAGCAGCAAGGAGTTCTCAGGGTTAACATCGGATGGAAGAAAACACAGTCTACATGCACATCAAGCTTAAAATAAGTCCCTCCCACGTTTACTCACCCCCCCTTCCCCAGTGTCGCCTCTGCCCAAGCTAGGGGCCTGGGATGGAAGGGGTGGAGGGGAGGGTGTGCGAGACTGGGGAATGGGGGGCCCAGTCTCGCACATCCTCCCCCCCTTCCATTCCAGCCCCCCCAGCCTCTGCTCCCCGAGTCCCATTTACTCACTGTTTTGTTGCAGGACTCAGGAGTCAGACACGGACTGGAGGCAGCGGCAGGCAGGCACCAGGCAGGCAGGTGAGGCTTCAGGGTTCAGTAGAAGCGCTCGGCGAGGAGATGGGCTGGCTGTGGCGCGCATGCTCAAGTTCAAGCATGCGCGTTGCAGCCCATCTCGCCACTGAGCGCCTCCACCGAACGCCCAGGTGAGGGTTTGCAAATGCAAAGCTGCCGTGCAGGAAATTTGATTTCCCAGCGGTGGCACTTGGACTGAACACTGAGCTGCCCGGCTTGCGTTCAGTTCAAGTTTGTCCCTACTGGGACTCCAGACTCTGGAGTCCCAGAAGGGAGTGAGTCAGACTGAGGCGGCCCGGAAGCCTCAGTCTGACTCGTCCAGAGGCTAGCGCTCACTGACTGAGCGCTCTGTCTCTTCCGGCAGCTGAAATTGACATCAGAACGCCATGCTGCTCTGATTGCAGCAGTCAGAGCAGCGCGGCGCTCCGATGTCAGTTTCAGCTGCTGGCAGAGACAGAGCGCTCAGTCAGAGAGCGCTCTGTCCGTGCGGCACCGGGGGGCTGGGGGGAGAGCGGGGGCGAGGGCCGCCACTGGGTGGGAGGAAGTGCCATGGCCCCCTGGTGAGAGGAGGGGTGTGGGGGGTGCATGCATGGGGATGGAGGTTGGGGAAGGGTGGGTGTTTCCCTGCCTGCCATTTTTGCTGCACCGCCTCTGGGATGCTGGGCTCGGGAGACCTTCTCCGGCTACCTGCCTCCCAGGGTCCTTGTGGGCCATTTTGGGAGGCAGTGCCTGGGAATTATATGTTGGAGGGGGAAGCCTGTGTGGAGGAGGTTGGGAGGGGGGCAGCTATTGGGGTTGTGTTGGGCATGGGGAGGTATGGCGGGGGTAGGGAGAAGAGGCCATTGGGACTTTGGGGAGAGACACCTTTTGTCTGTCCCTGTGTCCCACGGCCCCCATGTTTTGGGATATTTAGGGTTAAGGCCGATAGAGCCTCTGATCTACACTAATTCTGCTTAATGCGAGGTTGGTGGCTAATAAAATATCAGCCATCTGTGCTCTTATTCAGGATGAGGCTGCCAGCCTCATCTGCATTACAGAGACCTGGCTGGATGAAGCATCTGTCCCAGATGGTGCCAGTTGGGTACAGTGGCTGTGATCTGTAAAGACACCTTGACCTTTTGAAGATGTCTGGTGCCTGACTCGTCCAACATGGAGCGTGTCTGCCTCATGTTGGATCTGGCAGAGGAGAGATTAGGGATTCTGGCGTACCGGCCATCCTGCTGCACGACTGACTCCCTGACTGCTCTAGCCGAGCTGGTCTCAGAGGTGGTGGTGGAATCTCCTACATGTATTGTTTTGGGAGATTTCAACACGCACGCTGAAGTCAGCCTTTCAGGGGTGGAGCAGGAGTTCATGGCTGCCATGACAACCATGGGCCTATCCCAGATAGCATCTGGCCCGACACATGAGCGGGGACACATGTTGGATTTGATGTTTTGCACCAGCCTGGAAACAGCTGCTCCGATTATCGGGGGGGCGGGGGGGGGGGGATCATTACCTTCTGAAGGCACAGATCTCCACCCTTTTATGCCCTCATCAGGGTGGTGGACCCATTAAGATGGTCTGCTCTTGGAGACTGATGCATCCAATTGGTTTCCAGAACACTCAGGTATTTACCTACCGACCTTGGCAACTACTGTGTTGATGATCTGGTCACTTTACAGAATGACACCCTGACCATGGCCATCAACTCTGTCGCACCCAGACGTCCACTCCCACCACTGCAGCAGTAAAGGTCCCCCTGGTATATGGAGGACCTGAGGCATCAGAAGCAGAAGTGTAGGTGGTTAGAGCACAGGTGGCACTCAACTCTTGCTGAAGCCAACTGATTACAGCATAAATTGTTTTTAAAGGACTATGCTGTGGCTGTGATGGCAGTGAAGAGAGCTTTCTTCTCCACTATCATAGCATCTGCAAAGTCTTGTCCAGCAGAGCTGTTCCAGGTGGTGAGGGACCTGGTTAATCCTAGTCTGCCTCTGTCCGGAAATGGAGTCATCTAATGCCCACTAGGGATGGGCGAACGCGGTTCGGAAGTTTGGAGTTCAGACCGAACTTGATCAGTTCGGTCGACCAAACCGAACTCGGGGCGAATTCACACGTGCAGCAATTATCTGGATTTTTTAAAACTGGTTCTCAATAGTTCGCTGTTAACAAGTCCTGTTGCATTCACATGCATGCCATACCGATTTTAAGTACAGCGAAATAATGCATTCAGACCTTCTTGTAGTGCGTGCTTACCCGGCTGCTCAGTACGGTTCAGTTACAGGAAGTGGCCTGTGGGGAGCCAGAAGGTTGCTACTTTGTAGCAAAGTACAACTTTGCTACAACCTTTGCTACAACTTTGCAACAACCTTTGCTGCAACTTTGCAAACTTTGCAACAACCTTTGCTACAACCTTTGTAGCAAAGGTTGCTACTTTGTAGAATCAGGGAATAAAAACGGAGAGCCTGAGGCTGCTGGAAAGAAGCCCCTCGCATAGTGAGGCGCGCTGCTTCTCTCCCTGGTTTCTTTCCGGTATCCCGCTGCTGCTACTGCTGCAGCACTACGGTAGAGGCAGAGGCAGATGATTGAAAGTCCCTTGGAGGGAAGAACTTTTTTGGGGAGAAGCATGGAGGGGAAACATGGAGGGGAAGAACTTTTTTGGGGAGAAGCTGGCTGCAGCCTGCACCCAGCGAGGCAACTACAGGGCTCCAGCTGGTCTCACTGCTTCCGGTAGGGGCAGGAGTAAAACAGCGCACTTGGAAGCACGGTTGCATTCACATCAGAAAAGATTACACACTAGTTAAAACCAGTACGATGTTGCTTTCACACTGCTGTTAAGTGCGGATTTATTGAAAACGGACAGCAAAAAGGTAGGTTTGAGTAGCTTTTCAACACGCATTGCTTTAGTGCGATATTGACTCCATTTAATCGAATTTAAGTGTTCAGACAGGCATGAAACATTCGTTTTTTTAAAAAAATCGCACAAATCAGAACGTCTGAATCCCCCCTCGGTTTTCGAACCGAACCGAATTTCTGAACTCGGCTCTGTTCACCCATCCCTAAAAGTTAATAATCCATTTAGTTCAATGGGGTTTGAATTTCCAAACTTTGTTCGGAAGTTCGGAGTTTGGACCGAACTCGAATAGTTAGGTCGACTGAACTGAACTACCAAACCGAATTTCTGAACTCGGTTCTGTTCGCCCATCCCTAATGCCCACTGTGATATTTTTATTACTTTGCAGGCAAAATTGCTCGTATTCACCACGACTTGGGGGCTGTCATTTTACCTGCAGAGTCAGAGTTTGAAGATATGGAAGCTCAGTCCTGTCCTGTTTATTTGAATCAGTTTCAATCTGTATCACCCACCAATGCAGGGGAGGTGCTTGGGTTGGTGAGGGCAACCAGTTTTTTTTATTGTTTTGTTGCTTAAAAGCTGTGTTTATTTTATATTTTATATTGTATTTAATTGTTTGGTAGCTGATTTTATTGTTATGAGTATGATGTACGCCGCTCTGAGCTGCCGCTGTGCAGGAGGGAGCAGGTTAAAAATAATCATATAAATAAATAAATAAAATAAATAAACTGCAGGATCTGGCAGGGGTGCATGGCACCACTCTTGGGTGGTTCCGCTCCTTCCTGTCAGAGAAGTCCCAGAGAGTGGTGATGGGTGATTGCTTGTCATCCTCTCGGAACCTCCCCAGTGGTGTTCCATTCTGTCCCCCCTCTTGTTCAATGTGTATATGAGGCCACTGGGCAAGGTCATTCAAAGGTATGGAGTGAAATGCCATCAGTATGCTGATGACACTCAGCTCTTCCTCTCTTTTTCATCCGACCCAGGTCCTGCAGTCAGAGCCGGCCTGAGGCATGTGCCACTGGTGCCCAGGCACGTGGCCCCATGGCGGCCTCCGAGTGAGGTGCGCTGCACCGCGGAGATGGAGTCTGGACGCTGCAGTTTAAATTTTTTCCCCACCCCCATTGGTAGCAAAGCCCACCGCCTGGCCGCCTGTCTCATCTTGGGGTTGTTGTTTTTTCTTCGCTGCCCTGGGCCCCCCCTGCTGGCTGACACATGCCCCCACTCCCCTCCCCCACTGCTGGGCACACACTGCAGCAGCAGCAGCTGGGACAACCAATCGGACTGGTAGATAAAGCTATTTGTAAACAAACAGCTCCTCCCCATGTGCTGATCAGAAGGTTGTAGTCTTGTAAAGAAGGTTCTTTGAGATGGCATCTAACATTCTCACAACTGGGGGTGATTTCAGACGTTACATTTGTCCGAAATCACCACAGTCAACCTCAGTCAACCGCAGGGTGGGTGTGTGGGTGTGTGTGTGAACGGAGGTTTGTGCGCATCCAGATGTTCACCTCAGTCAATCACCCCCCGCAGTGAACCTGACCACGCTTTGTTCTCCCGCACCACGGCGGCGAACGAAGCGTGGTTAGGGGGAATCCGGAATGCGGTGAAGGAAAAGTAACATCTGTTACCTTACCTTCATCGCGTTCCGGAGTCCGGGTGGCGGGCGGCGGCAGCGGCCAGATAGGCCGCTGCGGCTGCCTCTCTCGGGGAGGGCGAGGAGCGCAGGGGACGGGGACATGCGGCCGCATGCTGCGTCGCACAGCCCCGCCCCCTCCAGGGGTGGTGGTTGCAGAACAGACGTTACGGCCGGCAGCATTGACCCTGGGCTCTGGCTCGGTGGTCCCCACAGCCGGGGGCAAAGGGGCAAACATTTGTTGGCGCACCCCTTCACCTCCGCCCGTGTCCGAACCACCCCACGGCCCGGGGTCAATGCTGCCGGCCGTAACGTCTGAAATCACCCTGGGTTGTGCATGTTCACCCTATTCAAATAATAGACCACATGATGGTCTCGAGCTCCTGTAGTATAAAAAGTGCTCTCCCCCCTCAGAATGACAGTTCCTTCCAACCCTTTCTAGAAATATAAAGAAAAAATTCAATGCAAGGCTGGAAGGGTGGGTATTTGTGAGACTGTTCGGAGTCATCTCAAAGAACCTTATTTACAAGGTAGCAACCTTCTGTTCTTCTTCGAGTGGCTCCTCACATGCTATTTTTACTAAATATGAACATGCTTCTGTGATCAGGTATTGTTAATAGCATGCAGCTATTTTGATGTGGCCCAGAGGTTTTGTATGTTTTAAATATGTGAACAAGATTTTTTTTATCCTGCTATGGTACTACCACTGATGGAGAGGGAGGGAGGGAGAGAGAGAGAGAGAGAGAGAGAGAGAGAGAGAGAGTTGTCCTACTGGAGTCCCATCCACTTACTGGATGAGATGCTAGTAGGAGGGTTCTCTCAGTCTCCAAGTGACAGGGTTTTACTCAGCAGCAAGGAGTTCCCAGTGTAAACTAATGTTCCGTCCATCACATCTTAACAATGAAAACTCTTTGTTGCTGGATTTTTGGAGGCTCCACCTACAATGGACAAGCCCCTCCCAAGAGCTCTGCCAGGGCTCTACCTACAATGTACAAGCCCCTCCCAAGAGCTCTGCCAGCCATAAGGTTCTGCCAGCCCACCGGCAGACCAACCAACCTTTGGGACCTCGCGGCAAGGCTTGGCACATGGCCCCTCAAACCCTTGGGACAGCCCTGCCTGCAATCTTGGTGCTTACCCGATGCCTGACTGCTGTTGGGGACTGGATGAGGATGAGCCGATTAAAGCTGAATCCAGACAAGACTGAGGTGATGATGGTTGGCCAGCCTTGTGACCTGGAGGGGATTGGGACTCCTGTTATTGATGGCCCCCTTTAGTCAGGTTCACAGCCTTGGAGCGCTTCTGGACCCCTTGTTGCACCTGGATTGTCAGGTTGCAGCAGTGGCCAGGAGCGCTTTTCACTAACTCCATCTGGTGAGGTGGCTGTGGCCTTTTATTTCCGATTCAGATCTGGCCACTGTCATCCATGCTTTCATCACCTCAAGGCTAGACTACTGCAATGCACTCTATGTGGGGGCTGCCCTTAATAACTGTTTGGAAGCTGCAGCTGCTGCAGAATGTAGCGGCTTGCATCCTTTCAGGGGTGAGGAGCTGGGAGGAGCACATTACTTTGGCACTCCGAAGACTGCATTGGCTCCCTATAGCTTTCTGTGCACAATTCAAGATGCTTGTTTTGACGTTTAAGGCCCTAAATGGACCCGCATATATGAGAGATCACTTGTCCTTCCATGCCTCACTGTGGCCCCTGCGATCAGCCAGGAGTGCCTCCCTGTGGGTAGGGTGGCTATACCTCCCCTTTAAAAGAGGACACTTATGAAACATACATGATAAAGGGCTTCACTGGAACCAATGCAGCCCTGCAATGTGTATTTTTCCATAAGTGTCCTCTTTTAAAGGGGAGGCATGGCCACTCTATCTGTTGGCCTTGTTCGTACGATGAGGGCTCACAGGAGGATGTTCTCGGTGGCTGCCCCAATGCTATGGAACTCCCTCCCCCCAGAGGTTCATCTGAGTCCCGAGCCTGGGCATCTTCTGGAGGCAGTGTAAGACTTTTCTTTTCATTAAGGTATTTGGCAGGCAGGGATAGGGAATGGGGGGTTTGGGGTAGGGGTGTGGGGGGTGGTTGGGGAGGGTTTTGTGAGATTTGCGGTTGGGGAGGGATGAGGGGAAAGGTTGGAGGTTTGGGTTTTTATGCTGTTTATATGTATTGTTTTTATCTGTTCTGTAAGCTGCCCTGAGCCATTTCGGAAGGGTGGGGTAGACATTGAAATACCTAAATAAATAAATTACTGTTTACCATGTACCGTGGTCTTCCCAGTAATGTGCATGCACAAATGGCTGCCATGGCTGTTCTGCGCATGTACAGTCTTCTTCCAAGATGGTGCTGGCAGCATTGCCACCATTTTGGAAAAGTGTAGAAGTAGGGCAGCCATTCTGGGCATGTGCATTACTGGGATGAACACAGTACACGGTAAACAGCACCAGGAAATGGTATATCGAAAAACATTCTTGACTGAGAAAGGGTCAAAAACCAGGGATTTTCTCAATTAGCAATTCTTACAAAAAGAGTTAAGAACTATGATCCTTAGCGAGAATCACGAGAAAACAGATTGAGTTTCAGCCCTAATTGAGACCTAGTGAAGAAGGCTGTAATGGAGGAATTAAGATAATTCAATTGGGGGGGGGTGGGGGGGGGTTTAGTCTGGTATAGGGTGGGATGGCTTGTGTTGCTTATGGGCTATGGGTCTGAGGTGAGAAGGGGCATTGGTGGTGCACTTTACTGCTACTCCTAGGGTGAAATCCACCCCCATGGAAGGTTATGGGCGTTTTCCCATTGACTTCAATGGGTGGAGAATTGCACCTTTAGAACATCAGCTACAATCTTAGATGAAAAAAGCAAGTGTCAGGAGCCAGAAACTCCCACCAAAGCATAGCCTCCTGCTCTGGTGGAATAATACAACTCTTATTTCCAAATGGCAGCCAAGGCAACCATGGATTTGTCCCAAGTTGTTAGTTGCGTGACTCATGTGGGGGGGCATACCCTTGACCTGGTGGTCTGCTCTGGCCTTGAGGTGGGTGATCCGGTAGTGGGGGACGTAACAGCTATGCCCTTGTCATGGACTGATCATTACCTCCTTACGACCGGTTTCTTTGTGCGTCACCCCCAGAAGGGGAAGGTACCAGTTAGGATGGTCCACCCTCGAAGGCTGATGGAACCTCAATGGTTCCAGGAGGCATTGGCGGAGTTAACCCTGGACCCGGCCAGCTGCTTTGTTGATGCACTCTTCTGAGCTTGGAACATCTTGCTTGGGGAGGCCACTGACAGGGTGGCGCCGAGACATACCCTGCCCCTGTCTCAACTTTGCAGGGCCCCTTGGTTTACCGAGGGGCTGTGATGTATGAAGCAGGAAGGCAGGCGACTAGAGTGACGCTAGCTTTGGACTCGCTCTGAATCCGACCGACTTTTCTGTAGGGCCCATTTGCGGTCCTACGTTGAGGCTGTGAGGATGGCAAAGAAGGATTTCTTTGCCACCCTCATAGCGTCTGCAAAGTTGCGTCCAGCGGAGCTGTTCTGGGTGGTGCGGGGGTTGGTCAGTCTGGCCTCCCTCCACCTGGACGGGGACTTGTCCCAGACCCACTGTGAGGAGTTTGCCATCTACTTTGCAGACAAGATCGCTCGGATCCAGAGTAACTTCGACACTGGATTAGAGACAGTAGGAATTGAGTGTGAGGTGATGGATGCACTGTCTGATCCATCTTTGTGGGATAAATTTCAGGAAGTGATGCCAGTCGATGCTGTGGAGATCCTGGGGTTGGTTAGGGCCACCAGTTGTGAACTAGATCCTTGCCCGTCCTGGTTGGTGAAAGCCTCCAGGGAGATATTGGGGCCGGTGCTGGCGGGGGTTGTCAACACGTCACTTCGGATGGGGAGTTTGCTTCCCGGTCTCAAGGAGGCCGTGGTGCGCCCCCTGCTGAAGAAGACATCTTTGGATGTGGACGCGCTCGCGAGCTACCGACCCGTCTCTAACCTTCCCTTTTTAGGGAAGGTTATTGAACGGGCGGTGGCCTTGCAGCTCCAGGCTCACCTAGACAGCATCGCTTTTCTTGACCCCTTTCAATCAGGGTTTCGGGCCGGCCATGGTACGGAGACAGCGTTGGTGGCCTTGGTGGACAATCTCCGCCGGGAGATGGATACAGGACGTTCAACACTACTAGTCCTGCTAGATCTCTCGGCCGCATTCGATACCGTGGGCATGGGGGGGTGGCATACAAATATAATAAAATTAATAAATTATTTAAGCAGGGCCATCATGATTCCATTCCCGCACTCTCCTCCTATAAGAGATGTTGGGGTGTAATCCTGGCATCCTGATGGGCGGCTATGGCTACACTCCTGTTGACTTCACTGGAGTCAGGATTGCACCGTTGGTAAATTTCTATATATTTAGTAAAGTTCTCGCAAGCGTGGATCTCATTTTCCATTGTGTCTCTTCCGCCTTCAACGCTGGCCGGGTAGGTTTACAATCCTGTCGGCCGTGCGTGCAATTCGCCCTGGCAACCGCATGGTGGCGCTGCTCGCACAACTCTTCCTCGAGTCTTTTCCCCCAACCTCCTCGCCTCACGTTTTTCGGTTCTCGCGAGAACTAGGACCTCACGAGGAGCCGGCGGAAGCCGCTCCAGTCCCTCTTTCCGGGCGGCCATAGCGGAGCCAGCAGCGGGTAAGGGACGCGCTGGGGAGGGAAGCGTCTACCATCCTTTGCCATCCTCCGTCATGTGACCCGATAGCCTCCCCCATTCCGCACGGGCGGGTGGGGTGCTGCTGATGGGATGGGGGTGCCTATATGGAGGGGGGCTCTCGGCCGCCACTGCAGCCCTCCAGCCCCGGCTTAGGTGCGGGCCTAGCCGGGAGAGTGTAGGGGAGGCGCAGGAGTGGGAGCCCGTCTGCTGGGGGCCTCTCGGGAGGAGAGAGCTGGTGCTGCTTTGGAGGGATGTGGGAGCACTATACCCTAGGCCCTGCTGTTGGAGTCAATGGAGTAAGTAAACTGCCTGGGAGTGGCTGTTCCATTTCTTCCCCGCAATGGTTAGGGTTGCCACCTATGCAGTTTTTAAGGAACACTTATGAAAAATACATGTTGCAGGGCCTGCAACATGTATTTTTCATAATAAAGGTGGCAACCCTAACTATGGTTGATGGGGTGAATTTGCCCTTACTCCTTAGAGGCCTGTTTAAAAGTGTTGGTATTAGACACCAGTTTCCTTAACCACTAGTACAGCTACCAGCGGAGGCAACTGTGATGAGCATTTCTGTCGGGCCCTCCTGCTGCCCTTTCTCGGTTTCTGCTTAGTTGCATGTGCTCCGAGCTGTCTCAGAGCTTGGGCAGCTCCAGCCGGGCCGTGCAGTCTTATACTGCCTCTTGGATCCCATCCCAAGCTGGATGCTGCAGTTGGAAGCGCGCAGAGTTTAACGTGGGACTTGCTTTTAGAGCCCCAAGATTTCGTCGCCTTTGAAAAGTCTGGGAACTACAGGTTGGGATGATGACTGATTGTGGGGTTTGACATACATTCTGCTGAAATATGGAGGCCCCAACCCTGCATTAACATGCTCTTGTGAGGCTATGCAGGACTTTACTAGGGCTCAGAGGTTACAGATGTGTTGCATGTCATAAGCCCTTGTCTTAGCTCTTTGATCTACCCTCTTTCCTGTCTGAGAACTTTCCCAAATGTGAACACTGTCCCTGCAAGCCTCCAAAACCCATTGGAAATGTGCACATTATAATCGTGCTTAATTACAGGTTTTGCTAGTTGGTGTGAATAGTGACTTTTGAATCTGAAAGGCTATTATGAAATAGTGCTGAGTCTGGAAGTTACTGATAGCATTTTTCATACACAAATCTCAGTAGTGAGGAAAACTTACCCATTTACTAGAAATCTAGGCTTGTAAGAATCCATATGAAGGGGTTTCTCTAGTCTCTTTGGAAACCGACATAATGCTAACTGCTTTAATGCCCCTTCAGCATTTCTTATGCATGTTGTAGGGCTATATTGGTGTCCTATGCAGCCCTGCAACATGAATAAGAAATGTTAAAGTGGCTTTAGCATTGTGTCTGTTTTCACCCTCTATCTGAAATCCTCTAACAGATTCTGCTGGAGGAGTGTTTAGGACAATGCTTTATATCTGTCAGTGGTTCCCAAACTTTTTGCCTGCTTATTTTGAAACCTAATTATACTTGTGTTTATAGCAACAAAAAAGGGCAAATTGTGTCAGATATCAATCAGACTTGGGACCCCATCTGCATATGGTATGACCCCACTTGGGGTCCCAGCTTTCAATCTGGGATCCTTTGATTTAATGCATTAAGGTTAGAATCACAACTCACTTTTAAATAAATGTCTGTAAATTTGTATTTTTTTCTGTGTAGTCAAAATGAAGTTCAATCCTTTTGTGACCTCGGACCGCAGCAAGAACCGCAAACGGCACTTCAATGCGCCCTCTCACATTCGCAGGAAGATCATGTCCTCTCCCCTTTCTAAGGAGCTGAGGCAGAAATATAATGTCCGCTCTATGCCCATCCGAAAGGATGACGAAGTCCAGGTAATAATATAATAATTATTATAATAATCCTATTATTCTGTGAAGTCTGAGTCTTGTGGATGGTTTTGTTTCCAATTTTTAGAACCTTTAAAAATCTCTGCAGTGTAGATTGACTGACTGGTTTAAAATAGTCACTTCCAAACACTGAATGCACTTTGCTTCCAGTCTCATAATTACTTTTGACATCTGAAGTCACTAAAAGTTTCCCTAGATTGTTATACCACTTATTATTTATAAAGCTTCTATATAGCACTTTCAGTGTTCAAAGTGTTTTACAGTACTTATCTAGTTCATCCTCACAACAACCCTGTGAGGTATGCCAGCATTACTCTCATTTTACAGATGGGGGAAACTGATGCTGAAAGAGAGCAACTTGGTCAGGGCTACCCAGCGGGTTCCTGGCCAGGACTTGAACCCAGGTTTCCTAGATCCCAGTCCAATTTAGTGACCATGGACAAGTCATCTTGTCTGAATCTCAGCTCTTATCTGTAAAATAAGCCTAAGAACAATTGACTATTTGGGCAGATAAATTCCTAGTCTTCTAATGTTTTGAAAATTACAATATTCTTTTGAAGTTTATTAGACTCTTTTCGGATATGTGCATTCCATCTTAGAGGAGTTTTGTCTGAGAATATATCAACGGTATTAAATCTATTTTGACATGACTAAAATTAGGAGCTGCAGAAAACTGCTATTGAGAAAGCAGTAGCTCTTATTTTGGTAGTGAAAACTGTTCTTTATCACTTTTTAAATTAAGTTTGTAGTTTCCAAGACACACTTTACAGCCCTTCTATTTCCTGGCTGGAAACACAGATTGGCTACATTTTTACTGTGTTCAAACTTGTGCTGAGAGGCTTGTACGCCTGCTACTTCACAAACAGGTAGTCAAAGTGGTGAGGCCTGCACTACGCTGAATAGGCCTTTCTGGGTCAGAATGGATGGGTGTTGAAAGCCTAAGAAGGCTAAGTCTTTGAAGTACTTGGTGGAAGATCTCGGATAGAGAAAGAAATGAGGAAACACAAATACTTCTTGACTGCTTCTTCAGGATGCAATTTGCAGGTGCCTGGGAGCCATTGGCACCCAGAAAACTAAGGCTGGCGACTGGTTCAGGGGTGTAAGTGGGGCAAGAACCGTTTAATATCAGGTTAAAGTCTGGTGACTGAATTTTATTTTATTTTTTTACTCTTGGAGTTCGATCTGAAATTTCATGCCCTAGCTTCTTAGTGGTTTCAAATAGGAAGGTACACGGACTTGTAGATTGTAAGCCCATTGGCACGGGCCAGTTTCTAATCATGAATGTTCGTCACTAGAAACATTGCTGGCACTATATAAATTTTTTTAAAAAATCAAAATCATTTTTTGTTTGGTGAGGAAACTCACTGTAGTGTACCTTGTACTGTATTTTAATTTGTTTTGTAAGTATCTCTGAGCCCTAAGGTGGGAAAGAAATTTAGAATTTCATGTAATAGTTCACACTGGTTAGAGTTTAGGATTAATTAAATGTTTGATGCAGTTTCTTTCGATTACATCTTACATTTTGCTGAGCACTATATTGCATAGTTTTTGTCCCTAGATATTCCCTTGTAATCGGACAATGGAGCAGAGCTAGGTTTTCATCTCGAGTAGTTCTTCAGTGAGGTGGTGGTTTTGGTAACTGATAGTGAGACTTGAAAAAGCTAAATGCTTCTGTGCTCTTATTCATGTTGTCCGGGGACATTACAAAGGTCAGCAGATTGGCAAGGTGGTCCAGGTATACAGAAAAAAATACGTCATCTACATTGAACGTGTACAGCGTGAGAAGGCAAATGGCACAACGGTCCACGTGGGCATTCATCCTAGCAAGGTATGGTATATGGTGCTAAGGGATTTGAAGTACCCAAAGGACCTCCTGTTAGTTTTGGGTGCAGTCTGTTGAAGTAGAATGCTGTACTGGCTCATCCAGTAGCTGAAGAGGCTATATAACACTAGCATAACAGAAATATGGGAATGTTGTATAATGGTTATACCAGGGGACAGGGAGGTACCCATCTACGCTGCATAAACTACAACCAGCTGTTACATAGGATGCTTTGCATGGTAAATGAGGGATTAAATGGTGGTAGAAAAATACTTAAGAGTAGATTGGGAGTTAGTGAAACAGTAATAGATCTTTTTAGTAACATAGGTTGCAGTCTTGAAACTACTTTCACAGACTTCCTGGAGACTTGTGAACTTGTAAATAATTTCAAGATTGCATCCATAGTTTGAAGCAGGTACTTCAAGCTGACTGGGTAAGTGTGCTGAAAGTGTTGTTTGAAACTCTGCTCTGACACTTCTTTTGTAGAGACGACTAAGGAAAATGAGTGAGAGACTGATAGCAGAATGGTTTCTGGAAAAGTATACTGTTCTAGGCATCCTGTTGTGGTTTCTGAACTTATAGGTTCCACCACAAATGTTGTGACCCTACAAGTTCTTCTTGTAGTTGTAACCTAATAAAAATACGTGCTTAATGGGAGTTGTCTACTGAAAACTTGTGGATGACTCAGGACTTTCTTCTGGTAGAAAAATGCAGCATTCCCACTTTTTAGCTCTGTCAGTGGGATTCCTTCTTGGTCTACCCCAGTGATATTGCATTAGCTACTTCATTGCTGTGCAGATCTAGGTACAATTTCTATAACTAGATAAGCATTGCTGCTGGAAGATAAAATAGGCAGATTTTGCTGGCTCACTTGATAAATTCAGGGTTGCGTGTGTGTGTTCATCATTGCAGTTGGTATTCAAGAGTTTTAATTCTTACATGTAGAGGCAGATGAGCTGTGGGAGGATTCAGGTGTCAATTAGATGCTCTTGTTGTGTCTGTCTTTAACTATAGGAGGCAAGCTAATTGACCTTGGAATATCTTGGCAAGTGGCTGTGGTTGCTGTTGCGCTCAGCAGAATGCACAGGCTGCTACCTCTTGTAGTCCAAGAACTAGAACCGGAAAAATGTTAAGGATTAGTTAGTGCGGCCATTTTCCAGTGGGATTGCTTCTTTAATATCTTTCACCTGCTGGGCAAGCATGGTAGGAGCTTTTCCTTTCCAGAAAAAAGGTACTAATTGTCGCAGGTGTGAATGTTTAAGAAACCCTCATCTGTGAGAATATCCATGCACCCGTCTTGGGATGGTGATTCTACCAATTTTTGAAAGAGAACTTTACTGACATTTTTAACCTCTCCTGCTTTTATTCTATCATCTTTGACTGTGGCCCTGCAAAGTCTTGCACATCTTAATTTAAGATAATGGACATAGCACCAGTGCGACAGCAACTACTTCCAGCATGTAGGAGTCTTTGCAGGACTGGGACCTCCATCTTCGAAATGCTCTCTCTGTTTTAGGCAGAGTCAGTGTTAAAATTCTACTCAGGTGGGAATTTCTGATATGAGTGAGGCCAGACCTGGGACAGCCCCACTCTTTCCGGGCCAGGCCATCACAGTGCTCTCTAAGGGGCAGGGGCTCCTTTTGGCTGGAGAGTCTGGCCTAAGCCTGATGGACTCATGTGGTAGGTGTGCCTGATCTCAGCCTAACAGGACTGGTTGGGTTGCCGGTCTCTCAAATTAAGGCATGCTAGGTTTAGCTACAGGCCTGAGGTGCAATATGGGCTACGCTGGAAGTGCAGCAGCTATCTTCTCATCTCAAACACGATTGTAGTTACCTTTATGAAGCTGACCCCCCCCCCCCCCCCCCCCCACACACACACACACACACATGCTACTGCACACCCCCTCTCTGGGACTAGATCCTAACTTCCCTCTTCGTGGGGCACAGCAGAAAGAAGTACTAGTGTTAGTTAACCTTTTTATTTTCGTACCAACAATTTCATTTGGTCCAAACCATTTCAGCAGGTATGTGAACAGCCAATGGTGGAAGAGTTGTCTCCAACGTAAGAAAATATTTAGCTACCTTCACATCCCTCTTACAAACCTCCCTGTTCTGTTGGTTTTTCCCCTCACCCCCACAGGCTGTTCACTGATGCTCCCTTGGCTGTCCTGTCATTCAGGGTCCTCTTTTCGCTGTAATTAAGCTAAGCATGTGCAGCTGCAACTTCTCCTCTGCTTCTAAATGTATCATTCTTTCTCCCTGTGTTCCTCTCCCATGTCCATCCCAGATTGCAAGCCCCTCCAGGCAGGGACCTGTCTTTGACCAGATACACTGCTGACACTATAGAAATACTTATCAGGGAATGAAATTTCAGATCCAAATCTAGTAGCCAAATTTTTTTCTTAGTCACCACAAAAGATAGAAGGAAACAGACACTTGTAAGTTGTAACTGCAAATTTGGGGGGCGCATGGGGAGAAGGTTCCTTCCTCTACTCTTAAGGCCAGCCCAAGGGTTTGAGGGGCCATGTGTTGAGCCTTGCTGCGGGGCCCCAAAGGCTTGCCGATCTGCTGGTGGTTTTGCCACCGGCAGGTTGGCAGAACCTTATGGCTGGCAGAGCTCTAGGGAGGGGCTTGTCTATTGTAGGCGGAGCCTCCAAAAATCCAGCAACAAAGCGTTTTCAGCGTTAAGATGTGATGGACAGAACATCCTTGCTGCTGAGTAAAACTCTGTCATTTGGAGACTGAGAGAACCCTCCTACTAGCATCTCATCCAATAAGTGGATGGGACTCCAGTAGGACAACTCGTTCTCTCTCCATCAGTGGTAGTGCCATAGCAGGATAAAAAATCCTCTTCACACATTTAAAACATACAAAACCTCTGGGCCACATCAAAATAGCTGCATGCTATTAAAAATACTTGATCACACAAGCACGTTCATATTTAGTAAAAATAGCATGTGAGGAGCCACTCGAAGAAGAACCTTCAGTTACAAGGCTACAACCTTCTGATCAGCACATGGGGAGGAGCTGTTTGTAAACAAACAGCTTTGTCTCCCAGTCCGATTGCGCAGCAGCAGGAGCCCAGCAGTGGAGGGGAGGAGGGGGCATGTGTCAGCCGGCAGGGGGGGGCCAGGGCAGGGTGGGGGGAAACCAAGCCAGGACAGGTGGCCGCCGGGGCTTTGCTACCAATGGGGGTGGGGGTGGATTTAAACTCGGGTCCGACTCCATCTCCGTGGTGCGGGACTCGGAGGCTGCTGCAGAGCCATCCGTGGATGCCCCTGACGCTCTCCCTCCTCCCCTCAGCCAACGTCGCGTGCATTAAAGGGGACAGAGAAAAAACAGCAAGCACAAGCAGCATTAAGGGCAGGTCGCCAGCCCTCATTTCATGCCCTGCTTAATATGCAAGTGGCCCAGGAAAGGGAGAAATCCATTTCTTACATTGCTTGGTTTTTGGTACTTTGAACTAGATCAGTGTTCTACTACTATGGAGCATTCTAGAGAAGGGAAGGCACTAGTTATTTCTTGTCTGTCTCTCTTTGCCTGGGCCTCCCCTTCTCTACCTGCCTGGTGCACACACTCATGTTTGTGTGTGTGTGTGTGTGATAGATACACACACACCTACCTAATTAAGTAAAATGAGTACTTTTGGCACTCCTACCATTTTTTATTCTGATTTGTTCTTTCTCTGTGTAATATTTACAGATCTTTTTGATGTGTTAGTAAACTATAGGGAAGCAGGTTTTTTCCTTGGGGTAGGGAGACTTGCTGTGCTGAAAGTTTGAGAATCCCTGCACTAGATTAAAGTGTGATTATAATTGGCTTTAGTGTCAGTATTATCAACAGGCTAGTGACTACTAGCTCCAGTTTCTCTGATATATCCTACCTCAGTACAGCTTACGGATTGAAGTTCGCTTTACCAGTCAAATGTTAAAGTTTAGGGGAAATTTTGGTTAGAGTAAGTGCAGTGAAGGGGAGAAGCAAGGGAAAGGTGAAAGTGTGTATTTTATTTTATTACTAATAAGACAGATACTTTGTAGTGCACCTGGCATAATGGGACTATAATCCTTGATGGGGGCATTTAAATGTTACCATAATGTAAATAGGAAGCGTTGGTTATTTATCTAAAAGTGATTATTTCCTGCCTTACCTGGTTGAATGTTTGACTGGCAAGCTCGTGCCCTGAAGCTGAATGTGCTGCTTTGCATCTGAAATAAAATGAGTTAAATTAACAGTATAGACTGTAACACTAGCCATTCCCAAATGGCTCTGTGTACATTTACCTCACTCCACAAATTCAGTCTCGGAGCTGGCTTTATGTACTTTTTTCTAGATTTAATTTTTACTCTGATCTTTCCATGATCAAACAAGACTAAAAATGTGGTGGAGAAAAAATGTATAAATATAAATCCAAACAGTCATTAAAGTAATATTCTAAAACTGACTTAACAAACAATAAACAGCTGTTATATTAAAATTTAATATGTAAATTTTACATATTAAATTGGAGGGGCCGCAAAGGGAAATGAGGGAGGAGGCGGTCTTTCAGATACCCGGGGCCCAAACCATTTAGGGCTTTATAGCTTAAAACCAGCACCTTGAATTGTGCTCAGAAAGCTATCGACAGCCAGTTCAGACTCTGGAGCACCAGTTTAATGTGCTCCTGGCGACCCACCCCCAAAAGAAGCATATTTTTAAATCTAGTTCCTTGATAGAATCTGTTGGTTAGCAACACACTGCTTAAAATTATCTTGTGCAGAAGATGGAATAAGTGATGGCTTTATTTTTGCATTCAGTTAAATTCTAGGTTTCCTTAGCTGGTTCCATGTAAAAGACTTCCTGTTGCATTTTTCCATTTTACAATAAAGCTCCACTTGAGAGAGGGACTATGGTGTATGGGTGAAGATAAATGCTTGTAAATTAAGGCATGAACTAGCTTTCAGCCATCAGGATAACAAGTAATTATTGTGAAATTAATGCTTGTGTGCTGGGTCTCATGGTGATCCTGGCAGCAAGTCATCAGGAGGCAGTTTTAAAAGATCTGCTGACCATATGCATAGTTGGTTTGGTTTGAGGTTCTTTGAAAGTTAAAGAAATATTCTGTACTGAGCATTGCCCCAGAATCTTCTGCAGTATTGCTTTAGACTACATTATCTGAACTGATAATCTGGTCAATTTCATATTGACCTTCCAACATGCCAGACTTTGCAGTGGTTTAACTTCACTGCCTCTGAGGCATAGTGTGTTGGCACAATTCTACCAGCTTGTTTTTGTTGAACATAACACGTGGTTAATGTTCCTTCTGCTTTTCTAGGTGGTGATTACACGGCTAAAACTGGACAAAGATCGCAAAAAGATCTTGGAACGCAAAGCAAAGTCTCGCCAGGTTGGCAAGGAGAAGGGCAAATACAAGGAAGAAACCATTGAAAAGATGCAGGAATAAAATGCTCTCCTGTGTGACGCACATTAAAAAAAAAACTGCTTTAAAAAAAACCTTGTTTTGCGTGTTCTACTTTGGGATAACCTGGTTTTAAGAGTTCCTGGCATTCTCAGGGCTTAATTTGGAGAATGTCAGGCTTGTTCTCACAAAAGAATAAGCTTAACTCTTTTAAAGGCTTTCTCATGACTTATTCTTTGGAAAGTTTAAAACTAAATCTATATTTAAAGAAGTTTCTATTTTCCTGTCTCTAATGTACCCTAGTTTCTTGTATTTCTCTATATGTGCATGGCATTTTATAGAAGCAATAAAGACACTGCTGAAGACGGTTAGTCTAAGGGCTTATGAGAAAATAGTACTGATTTGATTCAGTAACTAAACAAATTTGGTTAAACAAGACCGTTTCCTCCTGTAGGCAAGCCTAAGGGGTAAATAATGAGAGGTGCCTATGGCAACCCACGGGTTTGGGAGGTGAGCGAGTTTAAAATATAGATGCATTGGCTAGGTCAAGTGCTGCACATCCTGGCCTAGAGCTACTTGGAAATGCAAGTTATAATCATTGCTTTAGGCCAGGGGTGGGAAACTTTAGGACAGGGTCAAATGCAGCCCACAGCTAGTTTTTATGTGACCCCCTTTTTAGTTTTGGATCTGGCCCCAGGTTTCAGTTCCTACCCCCAAACACTGAATAACTAAGGGATCAGAGTGGAGGGCAGGCACACAAGAATAGGGGACAGAGCCATGGCACAGATCTATTAGCTGAACCCTCTTCTGAGTGCACCCCCTTAAGCAAACCCACCCCCCAACTTTTATGTGGTTCTGAGTTTGTAAAGTGGCTGCTGGGAAGGGAAGTTTCCCCACCCCTACTCTGGACTTAGATTGTGATCCTACAGCTGTTCAGCACCAGCAGGACTTTGACTACTGTTAAGGACTTGCGCCACCATTAAACACACCATGGGTTTGTGTGTGTGTGCTGTAACATCTTGGTTTCCATTGTCACATAAAACAGAAGTTGATTGGGCCCCAAACACCTGAAAGACCACCTTATCCCTCATGTCCCATTACGGCCTCTGAGGTCAGCTAGGAGCGCCCTCTTGCTGGTACCATCGGCCTGGCAAGTTTCTACCAGAAGGGCATACTGAGATGATGTGTTGATGTCTGTCCCACAATTGTGGAACTCCCTGCCCCTGGAGACTTTTCTAAGCATGAGCCTGCTCATCTTCCAGAAGCAATGTAAAACCTTTTTGTTTGGCAGGCAGGGATTGCGGGGAGGGGGCTTTTAAGGAGATTTTTAGATTTTCTGCCCTGACCCTTAATAGGAAGGGCAAAGTATATGTGTTTTGGGGTAGTTTTGTACCCCAGGCATGTAAATATTGCAGTAACTCTTGGCCCTTTTAGGACATGGTCACCTGCTCCCAGGGGCATAACATACCCAAAGGACAGTGAGATACCAATTTCCATATGAGGTACAGGGGTACCCCAGGGAGCACTAGCATCAGGATAAATGGGACCCAATCAACTTATGTTTTATGTGACAATGGAAACCAAGATGTTACAGTGTACACACACACTCATCCCCCCTCCAGACACACTCTCGGCCATAGTCTTCACCCAAATGGATGTGCATTGTTACAACATGCCATGCCCACAAACCCAGGCCCCAGCAGACAGTTTTCCACAGTGTCATTCCACTGGCTGTGTGTCTCTTGAGGGGTATATATCTGTACTCCATATACCTTTAGGTCATCCTAACATTTGTTCCAATGGACCAAAATGGTTTATTTTCAAATGCAAATGACTACATTCTAAGTGGTGCATTTTTCAAAATTGCTGCCAGTTTGCTAATACAATGCTTTCAAAGACATAGTTGATGTTTGAACCTTTTTGTGTTACTTTTTAAAATAAAATTACTAGTTTTGAAATAAATGGTTATTTAGTGAATGCATGGGGTAAACACCTGTATTCCACAACTCTACTACCGTTGCTCCTTTCACGGGAATGCACTAAGGTTAAAAAAAACAGCTGATGAAGCATTCTTTTTTATGCTCTGACTTCTCTTGGTATGGATGAAGGAAATATCTTTAAACATCGAACAGTCTCTGTATTGTGCTTTTAAATGTGCCATAAAACAGTTTTCAACCTTTTTTGGGTACCTCTGTGCTTCAGTCGCACACACATACCTGTCCATATATATCACTGAGGGTGCTTGTAGACGGACTGCAGCCCCGGTTCTGCCCATGCGAGCTTGCTTCACACCTGGGCTGGCTAGTCTGTTTAAAAGCACCCTGCCAAATGTGGACGGCAGCTCCACTGGTGGTGCTCTGGAACGTCCCAGAGCTCTACTGGCAGCAGGGCAGCCAAACTCAGGGTAGTGGCTTGAACTGCTGCTGCTGCTGCTGCTGCTGCTGCTCAGTCTGCTGTGCCGTAGGCATGAGGGGGTGGCCAATAAATAATAAATCCAGGCGTCATCTCCACACCTGGCTGGCTCTTGCCCCTGACAGTACCAGAGTCATGCGTGCCAGCCTGAAGCATTGGCTGGCTGCCCGTGACTCTATGGTGCGGGGGGTGGGGTACCACAGACTGCAGGCTGGGGAAACAGCTGGGTCCATGTGGGCACATGGGGGTGCACCCGTAGAGCAGCTCTGGGGACAGGCAGCCTACATGTCCCATCTCTTTACACCCACTGTCATGCACTTTCCCTAAATATAACACAAAACTATTCTTGCATGTAGGCGAAGATGAAATGGGTATCAATTGGACTAGTCCATAATAGCTGTGGCATAGCCTTGAAGGACCACTGCTACAGAATTGGGGCCAATAATTTTGGTTCCAATGAGGGAAGAAGGTTGCGTTGTACAGAGGTAGAATATCCGTTCCTTTACCACTGGAGATTTCATTCACACAACCTTCCTCACGGTGCTTTACCCCAGGGAAATAATGTCCATGTTCATACAGTGTTGCTGTTTTCTGGGGTAATTCTACCCCAGAATAGAATTGCTTCTGGGGTGAATGCTTCATGTTAACAACAGTTGGGATTACCTGCCCTTGACTCATAGAGACCCTTTTCAAGACACTAGGTGCCCCGGGGGGTGGGGAGATGTCATTTGTGGGTCAGGCTAGCCAGAGTTGTTGCTCCAAGCTGGGTGCCTCTCTACCTGTGCTCTAAGCCCCTGTACCAAGAGCTTGGAATGGAGGGAGGGTGTTTGTAGTCCTCTTAGCTGAGCATCAATGGAGCAGAAGCCACTGAGGGGGAGGGTCTGAGCAGTGTTATTGCTGCTGCTGCCAGAACCTGGATAGCATAGCCACTATGCCACATTGTCCCGTGACTGGGCTGAAGCTGATTGTGGGGAATCTTTTAGGGTGTTAACAGATGAGATTATAGCCTCCTGGAGTTGGAATCGGTCCATGCAACCTCCACTCATGTTTAGAATATAGATACTAATAAATGGGCAGCTCCCTGCATGTATTTCTTCTGCGCACCAACCTCCCCGTCCCAGAATGCACCACCCCCACCCACCCCCCTGATGGCTCACAGCCATGGCAAGCCGTGAGAAGAAGCTGCACCCGCTGTTTCTTTATTCTAGACTATGACTCTGGTAGATGGTGCAGCACCTGCTGTTCCTGTCTACTGATGGAGGTTTATATTTGCGACTGCTTGGGTCTGGAAATAACCTTTTGCTTATGCACACGATGCTGAGTTTATTGACCAAATTGCATACTTTGAGTGCCTGTAGTGAAAATTGAAAACAAAAGTAAAAATTGAGATCCAAAGCAGTCAGTCTATGAATGTTGTTACCACCCAGTTTCTCACATCCACAGCTCACACTGATGTACAGGCAGATGGCAGCACATATTTTTATTGGTGTCTCACCCACCATGGTGTTGGAAATCCCTCTTAGTTTGCATAAAACCCACAGTCAAACATGTGCCTCACGTACCGTCCCTCTGTTGTCATCTGCATTACCATTCAGTTGAGGTAGAAAACATGCTCTCTCGCGAGGGCACTTTGCACTTCCCCAAGTGTCCAAACCTTGTATAGGGCACCAAGCTCTCCTTCAGTCGATTCACATTCCCTGTGCCTCAAGCCACTTCTTTCCCTGAAGAGATTCATTTCCGCCAACTGACCAAGGCACTCCCAGTGGCCTTGCAGGTATTCTCGCTATCATCAGGAGTCAGTGAGGAGAAAAAACAGCAGGGAAAGCCCAGCCACTGTTGGTGACTGCCCTTTTTCTGGCTGTGCACAAACATCCAGTGAAGTCACGATCTCATTTGCATCCCACTCTCATATCTTGTCTAGAGCTCCAACACTTCCATGCTGCTGAAGTTGGAACTGTAGCAGGGTTGCACAGTGCCTGCTCTCCATCATACATACATAGAACCCTATGAGTGCATTGGCTGTCTCAGAGGATGGGTCTGACACTTTTCTCTGTACATCAGGCCTCACCCAAATGTCAGCAAAAGCCAGGGTATTCCTCATCCCCCAACTTCTCTGGGCCCTGTACCCTGGGCAGCCACAGCACACGCAGATTAAGCTGAGGCCATTTGGCTTTCCTGAGCAAACAACCTGTATCAAAAGCTTTCTATAGAGTTATGACTTCTCATGCTCATTGCAAGCAAAACCCGTTCATTTGAAAACATAAGAAAATAGACAAGTAGCTTTTAACCAATGGGCAGTTCTGCTCCCACATACATTCAGAGCACAGTGACCTTCACTGCCTTGCAGATCCCCGCCCCCCTGCTTATTTCTAAGAGTCAGTAGTTTCCCCCAACCACCTCAATTAAAAAATGCCATGCTTCTGTAGTGCTATCATTTGTAAAAATTTTAGATGAGTTGGCCTGTGCACAGCCATGCTTGTGAGAGAAATGTCTATGCTTTTAAAGAGACACATGGATTGGCTGGTGTAGAACAGGCATACACCCAGCATAAGCTTTGCAAAAATTGTTTCAACCAATAGCAGCTCATGTTCAGTGCACAGCTAGTGTATGACACATGACCAACAGTTGCCAATAGCTACTCGCATGCAGTGCGCAGGCAATCGTAGCTAGGCAGCTGCCCAGCTCTTAAGCAGTTCAAAATATTTGGCACGTGGTCTGCAGAGTGCATGGATGCCGGAACTGCAGCCATGGAAACACACACTGAGAACTTCCTTGTGCTTGTTATTGCACTCCAGGCTTTCCTTTCTGCTGCCGAGCAGAACCTGCAAGCATTCTAACAGATCCAAGCCTTCATGTCAAGGCACAGAAAGGCTTTTGATCGCTCTCCAACCAGGATAGAGGGGTGCACTACACCAGAGGCAGCTTTGGGGCCGTGCACTTGCTTACCTCCATCAACAACATATTGTGCTGGGGGAAGGGGGTGGGATCTGTTTGGGATAGTTGAGGAACTGATATTGTACTGGATTACAATTGTATTCCTTTCTCAATAAAGTTTTTTGGGGTTTTTTTAAAATGCTGTGCCAGGGCAGCTGATTCACATAGAGGTACCTGTCAGGAGATGCGGCTTCAGTCACTGACGCCAGCACAGGGCTATACCCACTGACAGGCTTGACTGGGCGAAGCAGAAAAGGACAGGCCGGTGGAAGAATGTGCTGTCCTTGTGGAGAGATGCTGAGTGGGTTGCAAGCTTCAGGATGCCCTGTCGCCCCATCCTGCAAATAGTTGAGATGCTCAGGCCTCGACTGGCGAAACAGAGCAGGGTGATGCAGTCGCCCATCTCCGTGGAGAAGCATGTTGCCATTGCCATCTGGAAGTTTGCCACTCCAGCCTCCTGCCACTCTGTTGCCCAGCAGTTTGGAACAGTGGGCCCCATACCAGTGGAGGTTTGCATAGTGATTGTGGGAGTGCTGCTGGACCAGGCGGTGCAGTTGGCTGACCTCACGGAAGTCATAAAGGGCTTTCAGCAGGAGGAGTTCCCGAACTGTACAGGGGCGACGGATGGGAGCTGTAGTGCCATCATCTGTCCACCCCGTAACACGGACAACTACCTGAACCAGAAAGGGTTTTTCTCCATGATTCTGCAGGCCATAGTTCTCCAGGCCATGAACTGCCTGAGGCAGGAGTAGGTGGGGTAAAAATGAATACAAATAAAAAAATAGTGGACCACCATGCCTGGTTTGTGGATGTGCTGACTGGGTGGTCCGGGAAGAACCATGATGCCCACATCTTCTGTAAGTTCCCCTTCTTTGGCTGCATGTACACAGGAGATTTTGGACCCTTCTTGAAACATGTATTGAGGGGGTACCCATGAGGCCTGTTGTGCTCAGGGATCCTGCCGATCCACTGAAGCCCTGGCTCATGAAGTCATACAGCATTACCTGTACCCCAGAGCAAAGGTACATTAGCCAGCAGCTGAGAGGTACCCACTCTGTTGTGGAGAGGGCTTTTGGGCTATTAAAGCAGTGCTGCAGATCAATTGTGGCCAGAATTAATTTACATCTAGTCCACCCCACTTGTAACTACAACCGCCTGGTTTCTTCATCACATCTGCAAGACCAGTAGGGCTGTGTTGGAGAACACCACCACCAGTTAGTTCTGTGCCTGTGAGCCAGTGCCCCTGTTCCAGGACCACCTGAACTGAGCGGAGCAGCACATAGCCAGAGATCTGGGACACCTTGCGTCAGCACATCAACCACAATGCTAGCCCTAACACCCACCATCAGTGACCATTTAACAAGCATTGCTGAACTGTTTCAAATGATCTTTTTGTGATATCAATAAAGTCTTTAAAAATATTTCCTGTTTGTCACTGTTTTCCTCTGGCCCACCTGCCCTCACCCCCACCCCTAGGATGGCATACTTTCCTTCCTTCGGCACCCCCCTGTGTTATTTCCACCAGGAGGTCTTTCTTTGACATTTGCAGATTAGCTGGCTGCAGGCCTGAAAATCTGCATTTCCTATGGGCATTCACAGGCTAGCTGGGAATAGCAATAGGAAGTACAGAAGCACAGGTGTGTAACCAACTACTCTGAGACTGGCCAGCACCCGACCTTTGCCTGTCGCTTTGCCATGGTAGTTCCTTGTGCACCCAGGCTTTTCTCTGCTCGGCTAGTACAAGTGCATGGCCAAAGGATTTACCAGTCCCCATTTTGAGCCCCATGAGCCTCTGCGGGAAGTGTGGCATAGAAATATGAATAAATAAATAATAAAACAAAATTTTGGTGTACCCGCCACCCCCTCCCCAAAGCGGCTTATCACTATGCTATACTACCATTCCTCTCCCCCAGACTTTCCTCCTTTCCCAGAAGAAGCATGAAAACCATGAATTACGAAAAATTAAAGAACTATTTAAAAACAAAACAAAAAACTCTTCTTGCACCTGCTCATTTTCAGGGTAGCTGGACACACTTGGGTGGCGGGACTGGCAGGCAGACATTTTCCTGAACCTTTTCTTGCACATCCAGCTGTGGAGGACTGTTCACAGGTGTGCGGGAATAACCAAGGGGGGTGGCAGGCATGCCTGGCCTATTCCCTGGTGTGAGCACTGTGTGGAGAGGACTCTGGTGCTCTCCCTGGGGGGTGGAGCATGGGGGGAACCAGGGTGGGTGGTTTCCACATGGGTGTGTGTGAACGGTCAATGGGGGTTAGAAAATAGCACCTATAATGCTTGCAGATGCAGCTCTGGAAGTGAATAAACTGGGACAGGCTGCTTTGCGTCCGTGACCACATCTCATTCATCACCTTGCTCACCTTCTTGATCACGCTGTCCAACTACTGAAACTGCTGCCAGAGGTGGGTACAGTGCCTGTCCTCCGGCCGGTGATCCAAGTGGGCTTTGGCTGGCAGCAAAAGCCTCACATTTTGCAGCATTCTGTCACACCAGCTGGCTATGTTCCCAGGCCATGTCCTTCCTGTGCTGCCAGTTGCTGACCTGCAGGTCCTGGTTCTGCTGGGTGCTCGTGGCAGGGGGTTCCATCCATGCCCGTGGCGCTGGCAGATCTGTAGCGAGGCAACAAGGAAAGCCATTAGTTCAGGCCATCCCATTCCAGTATTTTGCCCACACCTGCCCAAATTTCAGCCCTCCGCCTGCCTGGAGGGAAGCGGAAATGAGTAGATAGGCTACAGGCTGCTGGGGCAGCTGCTGCAGCAGGATCCCAACCCCATGCAGTTCTTCTCCTGCGATCGCTGTAAATTAGTGAGGAACATACAGAAACCAACCACCACCATTCACACCTTCCCACCTGTTTGCCATTTTGGCTTCCACGCACCCACCCGCCATGGTGCCTTCCCATCTACTTCCTATGCCTACCGTTCCCATCCTATGGAGCAGTTTCCCGACAATTTTCCTGCTGCTCTTCCATTTCCCCTGGCCACCTGTCAACACAGTAATGAATACAAAAAAAACATAATTCGATAAGTGGAAGCCTTTATCATGCAGCTTTCTAAGTGCAAACCTCACCCCACCCCAGTGCATGAACTCATTGTTCTCCTCCGCCTCCTCTACAAAGGTGGCATCTGGGTCCTCTGTGCCCTCAACCAGAACTGTGCGTGGCTCCTCAAAACAAGGCTGGCTCTCCAGCTCAAGGGGATACACTGAGAGTCACAATGACCGTGTCAACCTGTGCAGGCTCCATGGCAGGGATAGGCATTGAGGGATGCTCACTGGCGGTTGTGGCTTCTGTGCTGGGACTGGGAGCGGTGGGAGCAAGCAGTGGGGGAACCATATCTACCCACTTCTGGGTCCTGGCGAAGGCACAGCCAGATAGGGAGTGCAACAGTGGCTCAGGACACACAGAGGAACCAGTCAAGGAGCTCATAATAGGGAGATGTTTGCCTCCCATGATGTGAAGTTTTTGTCCTAGATCTCTTTGTATCCATGTCTCAAGTCCTTGGCCCACTGCTGGCACTGGTTCATGTTCTGGGTGTAGCCCTGCTCTGCTGTTTGGACCAAGATCTCTTAGAATACCATCCTGTAGCACTTCACCAGGGCATGCTGGACTTTTTGTTCCTTCTATAAAGCGATGAAGACAATGGTCTCTTTCTCACTACACGGAATGCAGCGTTGGTGCATGGATTAGTAGGCGGACAGTAACTGTGATTGTGCAGTGGTGGTAGCGGTGCTGGTTGTTGCCCGGCTGTCAGTTTGAGCCATGGCCATGGCAATGGTAATTCTCTGCAAGTTGTTCTGGAGAACGAAATGGCTGGGAAAGAGCAAGCATTGGACACGTACTGCCAACCAGGGAGAGCTGAGAGAGCGCATGTTTGAAAATGTTGCGATGGGTTTTTAAGGTGGATGTTAGGTGCACCTCAGTGAGAGTGAGAGTGGAGAGCGGGACCAGAAGTGGTCGCTCCTTGGAAAACTCTAGGATCTTAAGCCGTGACTCTGTTGTGCTAGCGGATCTGTACACATGGAGGCTGCATGTAACCTAATTGATGGGATGTGGACTTCGCATGCTTTGGGACCTCACTGTGAGTAGGGTTGCATGTCTGATGGGTGGTGGTCACATGACTGGTAAGGGTGAACACCTAATAAATGGGAAGGTGGACACCCCCCCTGGTATAGGCTACTCTCTCATTTGTTAACACCCTTAGGCTTCTGTTTGGTGTGAACGGTGCTTGAGAGAGCCAGGGGGGGTGTAGAGGATAAGGTGCTGGACTTGGATCTAAGAAGCCAGGTTTGAACCCAACCGTAGCTATGAACTCACTGAGTGTCCTTGGACATAAAGGCATACAGCCATATAGTTGTCGAGCAGTCTACTTGGGTTTGCTGTGTCTATTCCTCTTGTCCTGTTCAGCAAGCTGGGAACAGCTTTTCCTTGCTTGTTCATGCTGGAAACTAGCCTGTTTCTGGCATGGACAGGGCAGATTTAGCATGTAAATTTGCAGCCTGTTCCCTGTTCCAGAAGAAATGGCAGCCCCTGCCTTGGACTGTGCTCTGTACAAACTCAGAGGAAAAGAAACTCCATGGGCAAGTCACAATCTCTCAGCCTCAGTTCCCATTTTATGTGTGTCTGTCCCTGTGTACCCCATACCCAGTGGTGTAGCAAGACTGTGGTGGACCTGGGCTCATGTCCCAATCATGCCCCCTCCCCCCCATGAGCAAAGCTCCCCCCAGGCACATGTGGGTGGGAGGGAGGACCTCTTGGCGGGGAGGCAGGGCTTCCCCATGGAAGCTCCTAGCAGGCTCTCTGGAGCAGCAGCAATCTTGCCACAAAGGAACCTCCCCTCCTCTTAACAACTCTTTCTTGGAGTTCTTTGCAGGTGTCCACTGGGAAATTTTCAGAGTGGGCAGGGGCGGAGTGCTGGCTCTGCTCCCTCCCCTGCCCAGTCTGAACATTTTCTAGTGACGCTCAGGCCACTTGCAAAGGCACCACTCAGGATCTAGGCTGAACTGAGCCCCCTCGCTCCATGGGAGCTACAGGATCCCTGCTCTCACCCATGTCCATCTTAGATTGTAAGCCTACTGGGCAGGGACCTGCCTCTGAGACTCTGTGACTGTAAAGCGCTGTGTACGTCCAGGAGCGCTATAGAAATGATTAGTAGGACTGTTGGGAAAGCCCATATAGGCGTTGTGCAGTCTACTTGGGTTTGCTGTGTTTATTCCTCTTCTCCTGGTCCGCAAGCTGGGAACCGCTTTTCCTTGCTTGTTCATCCTGGAAACCTACCTGGTTCTGGCACGGACAGGGCAGACCTAGCATGTACATTTGCGGCCTGTTCCTTACTGAAGCAATGGCAGCCCCTGCCTTGGGCTCTGCTGGATGCTCTGTACAAACTCCGGGGGAAAGAAGCTAGGAAAATCGCATTGGGTCTGGCCGCCAGCACCAGCCTCTTAGCTCGGGGGCAGGGGCGCCAAGGAAGCGGCAGCCCAGCAGGGGCCGCTGCAGAGGCAGGGCAAGAATCACGTCGGCGCATGCGCACGGTGTCACGATTCAGGCAAAGCCTCGGCTTGCGGACGGGAGACGACGCTCTCAGGCCGGAGGCAGGTGCTGGGCGCTGATTGGCGCGCGCTGAGATGCGCGGTAGGCGGGGCTCCGGGATCAGAGCGGCGGCCCCTGTCAGAGTGAGCGCAGCGGCGGCAGGGGCCGGGGGCTGAAGCAATGGCGTACAGCGGCCTCGCGGTGCCCATCGTCGTCATGACCGTCTTCTGGGGGGTGGTCGGCGGCATCTTGCCTTTGATCGTGCCCAAGGGACCCAACCGGGGGTGAGTGGCCGGCCTGGGGCTCGGAGGAAGCCGTAGAGCCGGGAAAGGCCGGGGCTCTCGTCGGGCGCTGGGTGGCTGCCAGGGGGCTCCCCTCAGCCCGGCCTAGGAGGAGGCCCATTCCCTCCCCGGCCTCGGGGAAGCGGCTCTTTTTCTCTTCCCTCGGGCAGGCTGGGGTTTCGGGCTGGAGAACAGCGACTGCTCTTCGGGTAGGGTGGCCATACCTCCCCTTTAAAAGAGGACGCTTATGAAAAAATACATGGTGTGGGGCTGCACTGGAAACAATGCAACCCTGCAACATGCATTTTTCATAAGCTTTCTCTGTTAAAGGGGAGGTATGGCCACCCTACCTTCCGGTAACGCCCTGCTTCTGCTTTGAGAAGAGACAGCTGCCCCCCCCCCCCCGGGGTTTGGGGGGATCACTCCCTGGAGAAGCCCCGCACCCCAGCGCTCCCCAGCACTGACCTCTCCTTGGAGCCTTCCTGTGGCTCGACAGGACAAGCCAACCCTGACTCCGAAGTGGGGTAGCTTACCCTGTAGTGACTGGAAGCTTTTCCCCGGGCTGTGTTTAACATGTAAAAGAAGAGGTGCAGGGACTCATCCCTGTCCTGGAAGTTGCACCCCTCAACCCCTGGCACTATACAGGGCGCTCTGAGGGCTGGGAGAAACTAACCTAGTGGGCCCTGCCAGCCAGTGCTCCCCACCAAGAGCTGGGATAATTTTGATGGAGGGGCTCTTGTACCCTGCGTGAGTACCCTAGAAATAACTGCTGGCAAGTCTGAGATGTTGGGGTTGGGGGTGCCCTGGCACAAAATAAGCCCTGCTGTAGAGTGTCTTCTCTGGGTGATCAAGACCTTTGTGGCAAAGCTAGCAGTGGCTTTGGGTCAGTTGCTCATCATAGTTCCTGTTCTGAGGGCTTTTTCCATCTGGGTGCGTAGCTCTTTCCTCATGAGTAGAGCGTCATGTGCTGGGTGACTGGCCTTCTGCTGCCTGAATACTGACTGAGTCTGCTGTAGCAGCCACGCCACTGCTTTTGGCATGGTGCGTTTCTTGTTTTAAAATGGTACAATTGCCTTGTCCATTATACCTCTTTGTGGTTTGGAGCAGCCTTTCTGTAGCAAACTGTTCAACATATGAAATATAGCTGCTGTTTAATTTTTAAATCCTTGGACAGTGCTCATAACAGCAGAGAGAGCATATCAAATATTTGGCTCATCTTTTTAAACTAAAACCTTCATTCTCTCTCTTATATTGCAACATTTTTCTTCCCCTGCATGCTTATAACCATTACTGTCTAACCTATAATGCATATTGTCCTCTGGCTTTTACCTTTCAAATCTTGTGGTGCATCCAAACAATATCTTTTAAACAAATTAGTGTATATTAGTCTTTTTAAAAGCAAGAGAATCATAACACTGAACCTGTGATTCCTGAGCCATGATATAGAAGCTTTATTATATGCAAGAGTGAACCTGTCCATCTTCTAACTAAAGAAGCGAGAGTTAAGTGAGATGCTTCCTTTTTAGTACCATGTAGGATGTGCAGTATCTATGCTAAAGTTACAGTACCTTGAAAACTTTTACAAAACTCTCTGCACATTCACAAAAAACATTATCTGACCCACAATTCTGAAACCTCTCTTCCATTGGATTTTACAGGCTTCACGTGACTCATTGGGGGAAACTTCATCTTCCTTGAGATGCTTGTTCACCCATGACTTATCACTGTATATTCCAGCACCTACTTTATTGTAAACCTAGGGTGCTTGCCCACGTTAGCGGAGTGGGGGAAACGTCCGTTTTGTAAACTCGTGGCAGGGAAACAAATGTGTAGCTCTGAACGTGGGTGCGGGTTTAAAAGCGTCATCAGCTGCATCTTGCGTTGTTCTCAATCACGCATGACAGGGCTCAAAATCCAGCCCTGTCATCCGTGATTGAAGACAACGCGAGATGTGGCTGATGATGCTTTTAACCCCACATTCAGAGCTACACATTTGTTTCCCTGCCACGAGTTTACAAAACGGATGTTTCCCCCACTCAGCTAACGTGGGCAAGCACCCTTAGTGACATGCACCTTTAATCTCCTCTCAAAGTATTTCCTGCCTCAACAATTGCTTCAGAGGCTTTGACCTTTAACTAAACACCTGTAGCCTTGCAATAGTTACTATAAACAGGATTCACTGTATACAAAATAATTGTTTTTCCATTTCATGGTTTAGATTAAGGCCCTTTTCACATGGGATGCCCCCACCCATCTCCACGCAGTTTCGCTGTGTGGAGGTGCCTATGTGAATGCCGCGGGGATGGGTGGGGGTGCATGCACACTCCCGTGCTATACCTATCTCCACCCATCACCCATGCACGGAGCAATGGGCTCCAATGCCTGATGCTCCGTGGGTGGAGATGGGTGTGCATTCGTGGGAACGGGCGCAAACCCACCTCCACCCACTGTGGCTGCACACTGATCCTTACCCACCCACCACGGTCCATTTTAAAAGAGCCTAAGATCTTCAGCAAGCAGAGTTGACACACCATCATATAGAATTCATATATGTAACAAGGGAGACTCCTTCCTCAGTCCCCAAATTTAAGACTGCTCCCAGCTTTCTCCCCACCACCTTTCCTTAAAATGGTGGCTATGTCGCATGTATTACAGAAACCTGGCTGGATGATCTGGCCGGTCCAACTTTGGTGGATCTTGTTCTGGCCAGGTATGCTGTGCAGCATCAGCCCCGCACGGGCGGCCGGGGAGGTGGTGTAGCTATTGTTTTTAGGGAGGATTGGCCTGTTAGGAGGTATCCAGTTCGGGAGATTATGGGTATTGAGGTCCTTCACGTGGTGTTCGATTTGGCTGGGGGCAAGCTAGGG
>QEPC01010928.1:358262-389158 GCA_003113815.1 Sphenodon punctatus
CGTCGGGAGCATATAACACCTGTGCTCTGAGCTCTGCACTGGCTGCCGATAGCGTGCCGAGCCAAGTTCAAGGTTTTGGTGTTGATCTATAAAGCCCTACACGGTCTGGGCCCCTCATACCTCAGGGACTGCCTCGCCCTCCGCGCCCCAGAGCGGCTCCTGCGGTCTGCCGGGGGTGCCTTCTTGGAGGCCCCCCATGTTAAGCGGGGGGCCACAATGGAGAGGGCATTCTCGGTGGCAGGGCTGCGGCTCTGGAACTCCCTTCTGGAGGAAGCTCGCCTGGCCCCTAGCCTGTTGACATTCCGGCGAAGTTGTAAGACCTGGCTGTTCGCCCAGGCCTTTGGGAGGGAGGGAGGGTGGGTAGGGTGAGGTGTTTTAGCCCCCCCCCCTATTTTGGTTTTTTAGTTTGTCTATTATATTTATAACTTTAGCCCTGTTTTAATATTTTAATAAGTATTGTTGTGTTATGAGAGTTTGTAATGGTTTTATTGTATTTTAAAGTTGTTGGAAGCCACCCTGGGCTGCATGGCAGGAGGGGCGGGGTATAAATTTATTAAATAAAATAAATAAATGATGTATCCAGCAATTGAGGGAGTGGAGAGTTCCCTGCATTGCCCCCTAATATGAGGGAATAGCCTGATATTTTGGGTGCTTGTGTATATATAGTGACATAAAAGGTGCTCTAGGGCTGGTTTCCTATAAAAAAAAGGATTCTAAGCAGAAGAAAATTGATTGCTACGCTAGTTCTACCAAGCAGTTTAATAAGACTTCTGTAGTTGAATGACAACAGCTACTAAATTCTTGAAAAGACACTTTGTAGGTGAACTTGACTGACTTATACCAACCATAGTAGGGAAGACCACAGTATAGCAACTTCTGAAAAGCACTGATTCTGTTCAGAGCTATGGTGATTTTGCAAGATCAAAACTAAACACATCATTTTTATTCCTTGCCTTGCCTTTAAAGGCAAGTCAGTAAATATAAGTTTTCCTTCATCTGCTTTCTTTTCTTCTTTGTGTAGTGTTATCAATACAATGCTGGTGACCTGTGCCATTTGCTGCTACCTCTTGTAAGTATGAGTCTGGTTTGTCCCCTCAGTTCAGACACAGATACGTTTATTATAGAATGAAAAAAACTTTTTTGTTTTTTCAAGATAAACGTATTCGTTAATACAGTATATTATTAATGCAAATCTGGCTAAGTGATTTTGGTTAAAGAATTATAAATTTGAGTATAAATTTCAGAGATCTTTGTACCACAACTATAATATCGTAAACTGATGATTAACTTTTGTGGGTGTTCTGTTCCAACTTTTCCCAATTTGCTCTTAAATTGTTTTAAACTGACTATTCTCCTTTGCTGTTGTACTTGCTAAAACCATCTTTGTTCCGATGAAATCTGGCCACACTCAATTTTTTGAGGTGCCAAGTGTTGTTGGCTTGCATTGAAACCAATCTAAATATATGGAATTGATGGTAATTTCTTGAGAAGCATCCTCTTTTCTGGAAATGCCCTGAAGTTCTCTGGATTTTCTGTTATCTCTCATTGGCCAGAGAGAGAGAGAGAGGATTGTTTTAAGAATAGTCTACAATAAAAACACTTCTGTGAAACATTGCTTTACCTTTATTTTCCCCCCCAGTGTTCCACATAGTGTCTATGTCCTAGTAGAGATTGTTGCTTTGTGCACTAGACTTTGATGTAGATTTTTTGGGTGCAGTTTTGCCAGCAGCTTGTCAGTGGTAAAAACAAACATGCAGGCAGTGCAGTGGCTCCCTGGCCTGCGGCAAAAACTGTCTGAGTTGGCAAGTGGCATGAAACAATTGTAGCTGTGACCAAGATGACCGGGGAGCTGTCCCACAGGGCAGGAGAACACCACAAACGTTCAGGTGGCTGACCCCGCTCCGAGTGTCCTGTCCCCTGCCATGACAGGCAGCCCCTGCTCAGAGGCATGGTTGGCAGGGCTGTGTTGACCCACGTGGATGGCCCTTGGTCTGGGCTGCACTCTGGAGATTTTCCTGAGGACACAGCCCTGGCCAACTGCCTACCCTCCCCAGGGCAGTCCCAGTTCAATATCTGGTGGTGTGGGACCACACGTGGGTGAGTCGCAGGCCACAGCAGGCTGCCACGGGTCAGCGTTGCCTTTGTTTTTACCCAGTGTAGTTGATACAACAGGTCCACTTGGGAGCATGCTCATCTTCCCTGCTCGCAAGCATCGTGCATCATGTACCACTGTGATACCCTTATTATAAATAACTAGAAAAATGATGTTTAAGGCTCTATCCAAAATCGGCTATGTAAAAGCCAATGTTTACTTGTCCTGCGTTCTTTGCTGTAAGTGAGCATGTTTCAAGTAAGGTCTGGCTTGGGTTGGTCTGTGACATGGGCCTGCTTGTATTTAGCTTGGTTTAGTGCTGTGACAAGCAGGCTTTGTACAAGTACATTCCAGTTTCTGTTTATGGTTTAATAAGACTAAGTCTCTTGCATGAGAAGCTCTATCCTGGATGACTTGTAGAGGAAAAAAAAGCACTAAACCAGAGCACCATCTTTCTGTTTAAAAAGCTGCTTTAGCTTTAATATGAAAAGATGTTTTCACATGTGGGTATGCTGACAATTAAAAGTCCATTTCAGTAGCTATACAGCCATGCTTGTGCAAAAATACACTAATCTCTCCAGTCTGTAAGAGGTCTACACCAAATTTATCAGCATTCATCCCTATCCAATAGATGGTTTGGCAGGCTTTCCCTGGCTCCTCACCACTGTAGATTGCTATCTTTTATGCTTCTCCTTCTATTGTCTTATCCTTCAGTATTCCCTATCTCTAATCATGACTTTTCAGCACCAAGTATGTTGGTGGTGCTATATAAATATTTGCTTGAGGATATTTTCATATTTGGATATGTAGCCATGGAGCTAGTAGGGGGTTGTATAGTGGCATCTGGACAACATTACACGCTGATTTTTTTTGGATTCCTGGGAGTGGATTTTGCTGTTTAAACCAGAGGCTTCCATACTCAGGCTGTGATGTCATCAAAAGACAGTGACCCCAAGTAAGGAATAGTTTGAACTGATTAACTTCTGTTGTACAAGGCTTGTATAATAGTGCTGTACTCTGTGAAATGGATACGAAATCACCTTTTTACATAGTAAGTCACCTCAGCTGTTGTGAAGGTGCCTTGCTACATTATACACAGCTAATAGGTATTTTTATCCAACTTCCTTGTAAAACCATGATGAAATACACATGATTTCGTATGTCACTTCAGAATCTTAAATGTCCCGTTTACATCTTGTGTATGGTTCTGATAGTAAAAAATAAGTAATTGGAATCAAAGTTGATTCCTCACTGTCACAAGAGCATTCTCCTACTAGAGTGCCTACCATCTTGACAATGTGGCTATCCCCTGCTGAACAACTTTTAAGATATGTATGCTTGCAAGTCTCAAACTCCTTGTGCCAGCAGAACCCTACGCGTCCCTTTTTGAGGATGTAGTTTTGAAACCACTGATCCCAGTAGGGCTACTGTGCAGCCTCACTAGAATGCTCTTCATTACAGCAGAGCCATCGCTGTAATATTTAATTTTTATTTATTCTACTTAAACTCTTAAGGTTCAGAGCTGTTTACAAAATAAGAATTTATAAAAATAAAAATAGAATACATAAAAGTAGAAGTCCCCTAAAAACTACTCCAGCCCCTGTAAAAATCACCATCAAACCGCTATCCCTGCCTGCCAAATGCTTGGCCAAAAAGAAAGGTTTGACGCGTCTCTAGAAGCTACTCGGGCTTTTTTTTTCCTTCCCCTCCCTCCCTCTTCTTTTCCTGGTGGGATTGTTCCCCCCCCCCCCTTCCCCTCTTCCCCCTATTTTAGATGTTTTATGTTGCTGTTTGTGTAGAGTTATACTTTTATATTTTTATTTATTTATTATTATATATAAAAATTGTATCCCGCCTCTCCTGCCTGCAGGCCAGCCTGGGGTGGCAAACAACAAGATAAAAGAATAAAACAATAAAAAAAGTTAAACATTCTAATATGCAAGGGGGAAAATAACCCAACTCTACCCCTCGCCGAAAGCCTGGCAGAACAGCCAGGTCTTACATAAACACTGAAATGACAGGAGAGCGGGGGCCAACTGAGCCTCCTCCGGGAGTGAATTCCACAGCACAGGGGCAGCCACCGAAAAAGATCTAACATCGGTGGCCACCCACCTCGCCTGGGGAACCTCCAAAAAGACTCCCCCGGACGATCTCAGGGGGCACATGGGGAGTGAGGCGATCCCGCAGATAGGCAGGGCCCAGGCCGTGAAGGGCTTTAAAAGTTAGAACCAGCACCTTGAACTTAGCCCGGTGCTTTATAGGCAGCCAGTGCAGAGCCCGGAGCACAGGTGTCATGTGCTCCCTGTGGCCCGCCCCCATAAGGAGATGGGGCACGGCATTCTGCACCAGCTGCAGCCTCCAGACCAGCTTCTCGGGCAGCCCCACGTAGAGCGCGTTGCAGTAATCCAGCCTCGAGGTGATGAAGGCATGGATGACAGTGGCGAGGTCAGAGTCTGAGAGATACGGCCGAAGCCGCCAGACAAGATGTAACTGCCGGAACGCACTCCCCGCCACGGCCACAACCTGAGATTCCAAGCTGAGCCGCGAATCGAGGAGCACACCCAGACTCCGCACTTGAGACCCCATGGGGGGGCGACACCCACCCCTCACCCACCAACATCACCTCCATCTTGTCAGGATTCAATTGCAGATGTCTCAACCTCATCCAAGTCCCCACAGCTGACAGGCACTGGGATAATGAGGAGGCTGCATGCCCTGGATTGATGGAAAAAGAGAGGTAGAGCTGAGTGTCATCAGCATACTGATGACACTGCATGCCCTGAAACCCTCTCACGATCTCCCCTAACGGCTGCATATAGACGTTAAACAAGAGGGGGGACAGAATGGCACCCTGCGGGACTCCACACGTGAGGTCCCGGGGGGAAGACGTACACTCCCCCAAGACCACCCGGTGAGTTCTCCCGGCCAGGAAAGAATGAAACCAGTAATATATTGTAAGTCGCCCCAAGCTGCCTTTGGCAGGAGCGGCGGGATATCAAATGTGTTAAAATAAAATCAAATAAATGAACCTTCATTGGAAGGGAGTTCCACAGCACTGGGGCAGCAGCCGAGAACACCCTTGCCGTAGGAACCTGCGTGCCCTTGCCGTAGGAGCCTGGCTGGGAACCTGCAAGAGGGCACTCCTGTCTGGCTGCAGAGGCAAGTAGAAGAGGTGAACTTTCAGATATATGGGGGCCAGGCTGTTTAGGACTTTCTGCTCCAAAAACCATCGTTACTCGATGGCTCCCTCCAGCGTTTTGATTGTCCTTTTGCTAATGAACAAAATGCTTACAGCCCAAGAGGTCTGTTATAGTGAGGATGTACATTCACAAGTAAGAGGGTGCAAAGTCTTTAAACTTTGATCTAAATAGAATGCAAGTATTAAAATGATCCCCCACTGCATTTGCTTTTAACTTGTCTTAATTTGATAGCTTAAAAAAGTAATTTAGAAGTCTAGCCAGGCATTAGAAGTGAAAGGGAAACATTACTTTCCTTTGGTGCCAAGTAGCATCCATATTGAGCTGAATTGAATTGGTCTTCATGTAGCAACGTGTCCAGTGGAGCTGCATCAAGCAGCAGAGACTTTACATGATCACTTCATTGGGTGCTGAACTTGTAGCCTTGCCCATGCTTGCATTCCCACATGATATCCCAGAGTATATTATTTTGACTAGAAAGCAGTGTTGAATGCTGCTTCTGCGCTGCCCTCCTCCACCACCTAGATTGCCTATAGATCTTATTAAACTATGCCTTGGCAGCTGTGTAGAATAGCCTTTCAAAACTGCTTTGAAATGCACACAAAGTGATGTGCTTGATTTTTTCTTTCATAAACTGGATAATTAACCCCTGCAACAGTCGCCAAGGTTATCCTGAGGGATTTAATGATCCGTGGGTGGCTTGAATGCTGTACTTGCTCCTGGCAAAGCTAAGATATTACACATATTAACACCTTTGGTACAGAGGCTTTCTTTGTGCTGTATGTCCTATTTTTTGTGATGGATTATAGTGTTCTGCAACAGTCCACATGGATTTGTGGGAGGAAAGCTTCCCACAGCTGTCTTGCAAAGTACTGAATTGTCCCCTGTCTCCCTCCCCCCCCCCCCCACTAGCCCCCCACTCCCCTCCCAGGGAACCCAGGAGCCCTGGCCCCCCCCCCCCCCCCACGCTCTTGCTGCGGTTTGAATTTTAAGACCCCAGCACCGCAAAGAGGTGAGAGCTAAAGTGTAACCGGAGTGCTTGTCTAGAATGATGCTATGTTTAGAATGTTTGTGTATCTAGCCTTGTCCCACCAAATAGCTTTTGAAATTGACACCGTATTAGCCCCTAGAGCTAGGTGGATGAGTTGTAGACATGGCAGTATTTAGAATGTACTTCCACAGTGTTTCTCGCAACAGTGCTGAGTCTGAGCGCTGCAGAAAATGGAGAGGTCCGAATGTGCATTTCATGCATGAAGTTCCTTTCTCAGTATCCTGTTAAGAAGCAAACTGTTCTCCTGAATGAATCCGGTATCCCTATCCTTCCACCTCCATTAGTTCAGAAAACAAACAGTTAGTACAGTATTCCACTGATGTGCTATCGTCCTTCAGCAGTTACAATCCTCTCATGATAAAATTGCAACCGCACAGTGCTCTTATCTATGAACCTCCGTAGAATAAATCTCAGGTTTTTTTTAAAAAAGAAGGAACTTCTGATTACCTGGGGCAATGGGGGAGGAATAGCCTGGAGAACTTGAAACCGTAGAATACTGTATAATTATGGTATTACGTATAATATTTGGGGGACAGGGGGAGGCACCTGGCTCCCTTGAACTACCCAGGTCAGAAGTGGGAAGAGAAGCCATAATTATCTTAAGTCAGAATAGTGAAGCAGATTTTTGTGAAGTGAGTTGATGTCCACCTTGTTACAAATAGGAAAGGAGATAATTCATTATCAGGATTTTGAGGTTCCCCTCTCTCTGGCTGTCCCCTGAAGAACCACTAGACCAACCAGGACTCCATTACCTGCTTACAGTAACCACTAGCCACCACTGTCCCCAGAAGGTGCCAGCTTGTAAGGAGTTAATCCTTTGTCACCTGTGTCTTGGGGTTCCACAGTGATTAGAAAAGCTCATCTTGGTGTTAAACTAAGATTCCCTTGTTAGTGTTCAGTGCCAGTAACCACACAGACACAAGCTTTATAATAATAAATTAAAACAGATAATACAGATTCAGAGTAAATACAGAAGATGTGTAAGAAAATGAAATGAAAGCACTATGCAGTGCTACATCATTGCTAGGTTCATAACTTCCCATGACAGCTAGCTTAACTATCAGGTTCTCCCTCTACTGGTTACATATCCCACGTTCCAGAGGGCCAGAGTCTTGTCTCTGACATTTCCAGACAGGCATGCTGCATCTTAGGCCCTTTTCAAACAGACCGCAGAGGCACCGCGGTCAGTGGGGGTGGGGGTGGAGACGGCGGCAGGTCTGCAGTGCACGTGCGTGCGGGCCGGCACACGGATGCACACCCATCTCTACTGATCTCCACGCACAGAGGCGCCTCCATTTTCCCCAATGCCTCCATGCGTGGGGGATTGGTGGAGCGCACCTGCACCTCCACCTGTTCCCACCAGTGGTCACACAGATGCTCTCCCCCCCTCACCCACGTGTCTGGGGGTGTCTGTGTAAAAAGGGCCTTAGTCAGAAGCAGTGATCTTCATATACTGATGGTGTCAAGCATCTCTCTCTGCGTCTTAAGCACGCCTTTTCACTCTTCAAGTCACCTTACTTTAAGTTTCTGATTAACTTCCATTGTTGGTCATTTAGCTATTTTGTATCTCAGAGATGACTGCTCTTACCTATGTGGGATGACTGTCCTGGCTTCTGAACACAACCTAAATTGTTGCTGGGTTCATAACTCCCCATGACACTCACCCCCACAGAAAAGACTACTCCATGCAGCAGGCAGTAGACAGTCTTGGATAATTTGTTGTCTTACTCTAGGAATCCCATAGGGGAAGAGTATTGAGAGCTTGGTAGAATAATGTAGACACAGCACTTGCTTTGCCTTGGCTGTTATCCTCCTCCTGTGTGAAACTAAAAGCATCACTGAAATTTACCAATATTCTAAGAGGATTGACCCTGTGCCTTTTGCCTAGGGCTGCTGTCGCCATTTTGGCAGCTGACCTGTGCTTCATTCTGGTCAAAGCATCCAGGTTCATGTGGAATTTTCCATGACTGCCTGAGCACTGTGATGCATTTGTGGCAGCTCCCATTACAAAGCCGCGTTGCTCTTTCTCCCCCTTACAAAGCATTCTAGAAATAGCATTTGGATGAGCCTGTGTGTTCATTAAACATGTTTATATAGTTAGCATTTTATACAGATCTAAGTCTACACAAGGAAAAAGGTTTTTTAGGCTCTTTCTGAGTTTGTAGTATTTGCAAAGATACTTCAGTGTTGCAGGGTGTACTATCTTAGTTTGGTTTTCTTGAGTATTTCCATATAATGAATTCCTCTTGTTCTGGTTGTCAGTTCTGCCAGGTTAGTATGTAATATCTGCTGCTTTCAGAAGGCTGCTGCTGATCTGGTGTGTGCAATGCTTGAACTGCACACCAGTGTAGACCTCTTCCCCACACCCCCTCCACCCAGTTTTCCTAAGCTTCATTCCAACTTGGTTCTTGCCTTGTTCAGGTTAGTTGTCTGGAGTAGAGATTGGTTTTGTTGAAGCTGATATATGGAGCTGACATTGAAGTCATTAATACATTCACAAGCACTGTTCATTAGCTTTTTGGTTCTTACAGGTTTCACGAACGCTAAGTCTATCGCATTTTGGAGGGTTTTTTTTTTCCTAGTACTTAAAGGATTGGATATCTATATGAATTATGAGAAGAGCCAGCACAACTATAGTTAATGTTACCAGATTTTGTGAAGGGATATAAAAACTACCTACTAAGGCTTAAGCTGAGACTTACGTAGGATAGTTCTCCTACGTGCCTAGTACAGGATTCTTGCACCTTTTTAATAGTTGGCTGCTGGCTACTGGTGGATACAAGATCCTAGGCAAGCAGGCTAGACCACATGTCTGATCTAGTATGAATGCTCATGTGTAAACAGACAAAGAAAAGCTTTGTGCCTTGGCTAAATGACTTGACTGAAAAGAACAGAATCCAGAACTTATTTTTCCATTTGTTACGCCTTTAACCCTACGGCTACACTTTCTATTTCCACAGTGCTTTTTGGACTGATCTAATGTTGCTGCATATACTTGAACACTACTGCAATATTCCAGGCACAATTCACGGTGTTGGTTTTGATCAATGGAGTCCTAAATTGCTTGGACCGTACATATCGAAAAGACTGCCTTCTCCCCACGGTCAGCCAGGGGTGCCCTCCTTTAAGTTCCATCATTGTGCCAGGTCCATATGGCATCGGCACGCAGACAGGTGTTTTTGGAGGCTTCTCTACAGCTTTGGAACTTCTTCCCCGAAGGTTCCCCAAAATCCAAGCCTGAGGTGTTTGGCTGGTGGGTTTGAGATGCTGTTTTTAAATGGAGAATTCTTATATTTTCATAATGGGTTTTCTAACTGGTTTTGTCTTTATGTATGTCTTTATGTAAGTTTTATTATCTACTCTGAGCCTATGGGGATGTGTGGGCTATACATTTAAATAAATAAATATAAGCTTTCTTTGTAGGGTGCAGCCACAGGAGCTATTGGGGCCTGATGCCCGTGCGGTCCCATGGTGGACAAGTGTTGCCACCACACTTGGGGGCAAGTGCAGGGAGCTGGGCACATGGTGACACACACACACACACACACACCCCCGGTGGGGCAGCAGGCCTCTTTTGGAGCTCCCACCACAGCCGGAGCAGGCCACAGTGAGTACCTGGCCGTGCCCCATCTCCCTCCCCTGGCCATGACGTGGCCACATGTGACGTGGAACAGTGCCTGCTGCTCAAGGCTCTGCAGCAGGGGACGCCACACTGTGGGGCAGGGGCAGCCTGGCCACACGAGTTGCCCATTTTGGGTAAGGCTGCTACATGACACATCCTCAGACTTTTTCCAAGGAGGCATTGTGTAGCAGCCAGATGCTCACCCCATCCTGAGATGGGGGAAGCATCTGGTGGCCACCGGCTACACGATGCACTGCATTGCGTGGCCTGGCTGCCCAGAATGGGGTAAGACTTAAGGTGCGATAAACTTCTCATGGACTCTTGTGGCTGCGCCTGTAGATTGTACAGGTAAGCATCCAGCACTGCATTGTGAATGACATGAATGGGGCCATCAGGCATGCTCCTTGCAAGAACTTACGCTATACTGACTCTTCTCCTCCTTCTGCCAGCTCTTCAACTCTAGAGGGAGTTGACTCTGTTGGATGGAACTGTGTCCCAGAGCACTTTCAAGAAGAGCAAATTAAAGAAACACTGTCAAATCTAATCAGGAGTGCTACTGTAAACAAAACAAGACATTTCCCAGCTCAGTAACTACAGTATGCTGCAGAGTAAAGGGTGCTAAACCTTTCCACTTGCCTCCAGTTTTGGGAATTATAGCTTTTAGCAGCATGTTGTCTTGACATTAATCCTCTTTGGCTGTGCTCTTTCTTGTTCCCTTTCCCTTCACCACTGGCCTTTGTGATTTAGCCAAGCTGCTTCGTTCTCTTGGTGATGTGCTTGTTTTTTGTCTTACAGTTGGCTGATTGCAATCCTTGCTCAACTCAACCCTCTCTTTGGGCCACAATTAAATAATGACACAATTTGGTATCTACAATATCATTGGCCTTAAAAATGTCCTTTACGCTACAGTTTGGACTAAGTAAGTATAACGGGACCTTCTACGCTTCTGTCTTGGAATTCACCTAAATGCTTGGTGAAAACTCAAGCTATGACATGAATAATGGTTACAGGATATGTTTCACTAGAGGAAACAAACTATTTTAAATTGACTGCAATAACAAGTGTGTTGAGCTTGGAGAGGGCGTCTTGATATATTTTGAATCTCACTTGCAGATTGGAATATTGGGACTGGGATCCCACATACAGGATCCCACTTGCTTTCTGAAAGGATGAGAAAGGTGTCCTTCACCTTCTATCATATATTATATATGGCAGGTGTTTGTAAAGGGTTACCCACCTCTAGATCTAGAAATAGAACTAGCCAAGAATGGATTGGTGGATTGGGGGTGGATGGGATTAAATATTTTGCTTTAATACTTGTAAGTGGTCTTCCTGTCTTTAATAATCTGCAAGCTCCTACTGCTCACCCTTTGTCCTAAGGAGACAATGCTGTCTTTGTGCAAGGCAGCAAAGCTTCTTCTCCACTTCCACCCACAACTGCATTAGAACCGTGGTGCATATCTGTCTTTAGGAAGCTAGCCTCTTTTGCAGTACTGTAAGGCACTAACCATTAAACTTCCAGACCAGCCTGTGGTATTTTTGATGGTTTGACACGGGCCCATCAAGGAGAGCTCAATTCAGTTGTCAGTACCTGAACAGTACTATGGATATACTACTGTAAAGGCCCACTGGCATTGTGAAATTCTAGGTTTGTTTGTTTTGTTTTTTGTTAGTCCCAATGCCATCTCAAAAAAAGGAAGGATTTGGAAATGAGGCATAAACAGACTTGTGGTACAAGTAAGTACAGCAAGGACCAACTCTTGACTTAAGCTCTTATGCTAATGAAACTGAATAATTTAAAGCACTGTAGTGTTCTACCTGCCTTATCATGCAGCTTTAATCCTCCCTAATTACTATAATTTTCTCTGTGTTTGGAAGAGTTGTACAGCAGTCGACAGTTGATAGCCAACATTACAGCTCAATTAGATGTTGGCTGTAAAGCTTCCCTGAAGCAAAGCTCCTATATGTTTCAGATGAGACTCCAAGCATACTGGGGGTAGGTTCATCCTGCAGTATACTGAGGTCTCTGTTTTCCTTAGTAGCTGATGGAAACCAGCAGTAGGTTTGACTCTGCTGCAGAGAGACCTCCAAATGGTGTGAGGCAGCATGCTGGATATGTTTAACATCTGGTGCACTAGTCTGCTGACTGACAATCTTGAGGGCAGATAGAAGGATTGATCCATTTCCAGAAAGCTAGAGGTTTAGAACTGCAACTTAGTCAACCGGGCAAATAGACATTTTGTATGGGGGAGGGGGTTGCTTTTAATTAAAGTGGGGGGGGGGAATCAAGACAAGTTGATAAAGGCAATATTTGTTAGTGGAGTTCGAAGTACTACTTGGGTGCTAGACTCCCATCTTCCACAACATTTAACTCCCTTGAATTGTCTACAGCAAGCCATACCTTCACTTGCCACAGATCCTGAAGTGAGGCTTCTAGCATCAGTCTGAATTCTTCAAGCAGATTACAGCTGAACAATACCTAAGAATTGGCTTGGAAATTCTAAATAGATGTTATCAAGTTCAGCAAAGCTGTCAGAATTCATCCAGCCCAATTTAGATCTTGTGTTTTTAAATGAGTCTCTCTGAACCTCAAGATACATGCTCCAAAATTAAATTAGTCCATCCAGGCCTGAGCTGGAAGATTAGAGAGAAAATGCAAATAGCTGAAGAAAAGCAGGTGAAATGCTGGAGCATTTTAAAAGGTGCCACTCATTTATTTAAGGTCACTCGTTTTATAAAAACTAGTAAGATCTGGGGGGTGGGTGGGGACTTTTTATGGAAACATCTTTCCCATAATCTGCTTCCTCACTGCAAACAGTCTTGTTTTTCCAGTTCTTCTAATGCCAAATTCTTAGTCCCATGTAAGACACTATGGGGACAATCTAGCGGCCTGCTTATGCCAACCCTGAAGTGCGGCACACAGCCACGAGCTGCACTTCTGCCCAGCATGGCTGTACTGCACGCAGGGCACCAGGTGTGCGTCTGAGCACGTGCGGTCTGGCTGTGCGCTGCATGTTGCGGTTGGCGTAAGTAGGCCACTGGATTGTCCCCAAGGAGTCTGCAGCTCATCAGACATACTGAATTGTCCCAATTGGGCCAGTCATGTTAGATGCTCCTGTGTAGCCTGTAGGAAATCAGCCGATGGTGGCCGAAGGGGATGTTTGGCAGTGTGTAATAGGAGAAAAAATGCCTCTTGTCTAATGCTTATTTTTTGGGCAGGAGCTGCATTGACATGTTTGTATGACAGTTTGCCAGCAAGGGGTCTAATCTGGATAGACGTACCTAAATATCCAACTTCCTGGAACCACTTATTGTTGCCAGTAGCTTGTAATATGATTTTAATAAAAATCTGAGTGAAATGTTGGCCTAATACCCTAGATAATGTTGGGTTGGGAAGAGAGAGTGTGTGTGTGTGTGTGTGTGTGTGTGTGTGTATCTAGCTAGCTATTAGAATAATAATAAACTTTTATTGTGTAACTAAAAGGTTTTTACAATACATTGTATCTATGACAATACATTACAAAGATGAAAAACAAATTGTCAACACCAAGCACTCAAGAGTCCCATTACTTATAACTTCAAGGAAGAGTATGTATGTATGTATGTATATAGATAGATATATGCATGCGCAATGCTGACAGAATCCTTGAAGACACATAGCTATTCTGCGTGTCAATCCAAGGTTTATTTGGCCACAACTGTAGTGCCTTTTCTCAGTATAAATAATTGCTGTCAATTTGCCATGCAGATATTTGCCTACTAAACTGCTTTTTTGTTTTGCAGGTAATGAAAAGATTTCCTTTAGATGTAAAAGCGCCATTGACCCAAAGATAACCTTAACACACCTGGCTGGATACCATGCCTGTTTAATGCCTTAATATTTGAATTTTGCTCAAAGCACTGTATTTTCCTGATGTCCTTTTTACACTGATTAACAAGGTGCCTAATGCATACAACTTACCTCTTTGCTGTAAAATTACTCCTTAATGGATTTCAAGTGTTATGAAATGTTCTAACTTTTTAAGGGATTCATGGATTTGAGCACTGCCTTTTTTCCTTGCTCGGTGTTACTTGTTCTCTGTGAGCTTATAAGTGTGGAAGGCTTATGAAGCTGTTCATCACTGATACGGTTTATAAGCATGGTCTTTCTGCAGATGTAAAAATCTGTATGCAATAAAACTATTAATGAAGATGCTTGCCACCTGTTGATGGCATTCTTACAATAGAAGTATTCCTTGGGGAAACTCACTCATTTCTTTTTTCTCTCCTTTATGAGAATAAAATTATTTTTTGCTTTCTAAGAAGTGTGTTCTTTATTATATAGTGTGAATCTTGCAATAGTTAATAAGCTGGACTCTAGCTTGCAGCTTGTTTATATCCTTGTTTGTTTCTATCTCACCATGCCCTTCAAACATGATTTCTAATCCTCTTGACCAGAGATGGGGAACCTCAGGCCTGGGGGCCATATGTGGTCTGTGGCAAGTTTTTATGTGGCCCCTTTCCACCTCCTGGATCTGGCCCCTGGACCAGTTCCTATCCCCAGACACTGGAAAAACTGAGCTCAGGAGAAGGGAGCAGTGATGAGGGCATGCACAAAGAATGGGGGAACCAATCCATGGCCCAGAACCATGATCTGGACCCTCTGTGACAAAACGCAGTAGGGGGCGCTATACAGCGAAGCCACCCACCTTACTGGGTCACGTCTAAGATCGCTGCCACTACCGGGAACCAGGAAACTAAAGGGATTCACACCTTCCTGGATATGTGAACCCCATCTCTGGCTCTTCACCCACGACTCCTCCAGTACCCCTCTTGCCGAGGTCAGTCACTCTAGAGTCGCTCTCCGTAGGCAGGGCTGCTGGAACCTGTGTCTCTTGCCAGGACTCCACTTCATGGGTACAAATCCTTCTAGCCTTTTAAAGGTACCAGAGGCTTTATCTTTCCAGTCTCTGATCTTTTCACTCAGGCACAGATACGCCTGCCCGTTTTACAAAACAAAAGAGATACTTTATTGGCCAAAAGCAGAGAAACGGGTTTGGCAACAAGGCTAAGGTAAAAGGCTTTGGCTAAAGAGGGAAGCAAACTTAAAATAGAGTCTCAGATGTTGGGGATCGGATGTCCCCTGGTTTGGGTAGCCGCCTCCTAGGACTGAGGGTACAAAGGCCGTTGCTGGTACTCAAGACTCCTTTTCATCATCTGTGCAGGTAGAAGTAAGTGAGGCACATGTCTTAGCTGGCTCCCTGCCAGCAGCATGTTGCAGTTTCGAAAGAGAAAGTCTTTCGAAGGAAGGAGTGTGTCCTGGCTTTTTAAGCTCAACCCCTCTCCCACTTTGGGAATCTCCCCCAGGTAGGGGTTTTTCCAATCCAGGTGAACTGCCTGAGCCCTCTGATGTCACTTAGGGGAGGCATCATGGCATTCACCTTGAGATCCTGATCCCTGTCTTTGGCTTGTGGAGCATGCCCAGAACACTTGTCCTGAGACCTTGCATTTGTCCAGGCCTGGGGGTGGGGGAGTGGGTTGATAGGGTGTAACCAAGCATTTGTCTAGGGGACTCTGGTATGTAAATGGGCATTTTGCCACACCCTCCTCTTTTTTTGAGGACATCCCATCATTTCCCTCCCCTTGCTCCTGTTCAAAAGGGAGGCCCCCCCCTGCTCTGAGGGCAGATGCTGTTTGTCAGCCATTCGCAGGCCTGTCGGGGGGTGGAGAATTCATTGATTTTTTTTAAAAAGTGTCTTTAAAAGTATTTTTAGTGTTGGTTGGGATGTGGGAAGAGTAGCTGGGGGGAACGGTTGGGATATGAGAAGAGTTGGTTGGGTAGCATGAGGGTGGAAGGTGTAATGCTGGTGTAAGAGGGAGGGATTTGTGAGTGGGAGGATGGGGTATGGTTTTGGGAGGGAGGTGTGCTACAACCCCCGTGAGGCGAGGGAAGACTACTGCACCACCCCCACCCCCCGTGATGGGGGTGGGGTACAGGCATAGGGAGTTTGGAAGGGTTTGGGGTGTGTACCACAACCTCCACTGTGAGAGGAGGGTATAGGCAGGGATGGGGTTCCCTGCCTGTCTCCCTGGCCAATTTGGAACTCTTCATGACACACTGCCCCCAGGGGGAGGTTCTCATAAGCAATTAGTTACTCATCACCACCCTCGGGGAGCTCCCCAACAGAAATGAGAAGAACCAGTTTTAAGTAGTCCAACGGATCCTTACCAGCTCTCACAGTTGTATCAGCATCATGGTCAGCTCTACCAAAGGCCACCAAAAGGTATAATCAGGATCAAAAAAGTAAAAATTTCCCTGTCCGTCTCCAAGCACAGATTGTTAACCAGGACCACACGAGCAGTCTTTGTACTAGTCCCAGGACAAAAACCTGACTGACCGGTATTTAAAGCTGCAAGGCAGCCACCCATTCAGTAACCTTCCCTAAAAAGGGGAGATTAGAAATAGGGCAATAACTGGCCAGGGAGTCAATGCCAAGAAATGGTTTCTTGAGCAGGGGCCAGACAACTCCAGATTTAAGGGTGTCAGGTGATCTACCATTTTGAAAGGAGGCACTGACAACCCCAGCCAGCATGGGCAGAGAGCTAGTTTACAACTAGTCACCTGCATTTGACCAAGTATACCCTTGTCAGTGGTGGTTGGATGACAATTGAAAAACCTCTGCTAAAGTTACAATAACTTGCACCCCCTGCCCCCTCCACAAAGTGGTCTAGTCATTCACCTGGCCATACTTCAAACACTCCCTACCCAACCATACTTCGTCTCTACCGGTTAAAAAAGGAGAGACCACAACAAGCATTAAAACGCCTTCAACGCAGTTGCAAGCATGACATCTAGCCCCACACCTTGTACATCACCAGGTACAGTGATGGATCCAAGAGCGCCTAAAGACTGCAAAACTGAGTAAACAGATGAGGCTGGACCTGCCTCAATGATAGGCATGTCTATTCCTTCACCCCCAGCCACAAGAACTACCAGCCACCATTTGTGAGGCAGGAGGGGCAAGTTATTGTAGGCTTTTAAATTGTTAATTTTACACAAGTTATTTTTTGTTTTACACTGATGTAAGATTTGTGTTTCTAATTTTTGTAAGCTGTCCTGAGTCCTTTAGGAAGAAGGATGAAGTATAAATAAATATTTTTTTAAAAGCCACCACACATCCACCAAATCTGCTAACGTGAAAATCCTGAAGTTAAGAAAAAGGCACTAGTTTACCTTTCATACGCTTTTGAGGGAGTAGTAGTGCCGCACTCTTCAGAGTACCATACCTTGTTTCAAGTCTTGCCTCAAGAATTCAGCTCCTGTGAAATGGTCTTATTCATTTAGCATGACAAGGCATGAGTGAAGAGACTTACTAGGATAGCCTGCTATTATGTCTTTTAGGATATAGATAACAAAAAAACCCACCACCTATAGTTGTCCTAGAACACAGCATAACATGCAAGAGCTATATCATCTTTCCAGGTTAGGGTTGTCACCTTTGCTCACTTTTTACCTGGTACTTCTATTTTGGTGTACAGTGGTGCCAGGTAAAAAACTGGGATAATTAGTGACCGCTGAACTCACCTGCAATTCCAGGCAAGCAGTAATTAACATAGTCATTTGTCATGCTGCAAACAGAAGGGCAAATCTGTCTCTGGGGAACAGTGATAATCACAGTTCATAAGTATGCAGGTTTCCCAACACACGACCTCCCAACATGTCCAGGTTTCTGTGAGTACTGTAATTCCACCTTAATTTTGTATGAGGAAATGTAACTGATCCTTACACAAGTTCCAAATACAACTAATTCCAGTAGATGCTGAAAAAGGAAGCAAAGTCTTGTTTATTGAGGCATGCAATAAACTAAGGTAATTCCTGTCTCAAATACTAGAAAAACTAGACATGTTAGTGATTTTTTTTAATTTTTATTTTTTAAAAGAGTGAACTGACTACTTGGGCATCACGTGTGAGTTTTGCCCAAAATCCTGAATGAAGAATGGGATGGCTTGGTTGAACCAAGATTGAGAAGTCACATCAACAGTCAAGAGACTTGTGTAGGTCAGTAATTAATTTTTAAGATGTGTTTTCAATAATTATATCCTTTGATTAAACCATCAGAAAAGTGTTTTGGGTCACTACCATTGATCGAACAATGAATTCTGAAACAGATTCATTCCAAAGCACTTTCTTACTGACAACATCCAGATTTTGGTTTCACTTCATTTTTGTTATAAAAGTACCTCTGCCCCTTTAACTGTTAAATTCTTTAATTTTTATCTAGACTTAAGTTTGGTATATAGTAAAAAACAAACAAACTAGAAGTCTGTCACAAACAGACACCAGCAAAGTCAGCTTCCTTTTCTATAATGTACTCCATTGTGAATAAGTACTTAACATATGGCAATATATCTGGAAAACTATCAAGGCTTTGGCCAGTACAGTAATAAACAAACATATGGCAATTTGATCTTCAAACGTGTATCTGTTCAAAAACTTAGATTTTTCTTATACAGGAACACAACTATGGATGCATAAACATTACTTGAGGAAATGGGAGATTTAAGCATCTGTTTCTCCAAGTTATGGGTGATTTCAGACGTGACGGGGCGCCTATTGGCCACGTCACAGAATTACCTTTCTGATTCCCGGCCAGAATCAGAACAGCCCGTCAACAGACGAGCCAACTGATTGCGGCGGGGAATCTGGGGCGGGGCTGCACGGCGCAACATGCGGCTGCACAGCCCCGCCCTCCACGCTCCCCCATCAGCCTGCCCTCCTGGAGACGGGCGGGCGCAGCGGCCAGTCCAGCCGCTGCACCCAATTCCGTCCAGGGGCCTGGGTCACGGCCTGGAATTGGCAGCGGTAACAGACATTACCGTCCGCCAATTCCGAGCCGTGGATCAATTAACCACGCTTTCAGGGATGGTTCTTGGACCATCCTCGAAAGCGTGGTTATTTTGCTCACCGCCAGTGGTTCACCGTGGTGAACATCTGGCGGCGAGCAACCAGACGTTACGGGACCATCCGCCACCACAGGGGATTGTCCGTGGTTGACCGTGATCTCGTAACGTCTGAAAATACCCTATGTAAACTTCGCGCATCTTGATACCTTCTGATGTACATGTTCAGATAATGAAGTGAAAAAACCAACCCCTTTTCTATAAAGGTCATTTAAATGTCCCAGAAGAGCCTGGCAAAATGGGGTGAGCAAAACAGACCACAAGCCTGAGCTGCTCTTACTTTATAGAGTGCCAGCAATGTATTTGGTGCTGCACAATCATTAACTAGACAGAGGTCTGTGACACCAAGAGGCTTGCAATCTAGGAAAGATAAAGGAGGGGAGAACAAAGGGAAAGACAGGGATATGTTAACAGAGTTGAGAAGTCTCAGATGTATATGCTTTGCTTAGTTCCAGGGCAAAGGGGACCCAGGATGAAAGCAGAAGCATCTGTGGGGATGAGGAGCTAGGGAAAGCCTGATGCAAGAGGAAGGTTTTCAGGAAAGATTTAAAAGTTGGGAGGGAGGAGGGGAATTCCAGGCACAGGGCAGTGTGGGCGAAAGATTCATGGGCAGGTGGGCTAAATTGCATTTTCATGTCTGTCAATCAAAAAATGCTTGATCACACCTTCTTAAACATGTAGCATAATCAGCTAGTTCTGATGACTTGGCACAAGAGACTAAAAACTAAAATAACTCAGACTTGCAATGATATCTACAATCAGTGATACTAGGCTTCAAGAAAAGTATAACCCAGTTTATCCCTTTCACAGTTCTCCAAAGATGTAAAGAACATAAGATGGGGTATCGTCACGTGGGTGGGGAGGGCTCACTTCCTGTGCAGCCCCGTAGTGGGCAATCGACACCGTCACACTGTGGGGCCAGCGCAGAAAGCCAGCCAGATGGTTGCAGGGAAGTCAGGCAGGCCAGCCCCTGTCAGAGCTGCTGCCGTTGCCAGGGCAGGCCACGGCACCAGCCAAGTGAGCACGCGCCTGGTTTTGCCCCACCTCCCTCCCCATACCAGAACAAAGTCCTGATTCTGGCTAGGCCATGACCACGTGCAACCCCCAGACGTGACGTGGCCTTAGAGCTCAGCAGGCAGAAGGGGCCCGGTCCTTCTTACCTCCAGCATGTCCTTGGAATTTTTCAAAGGATGTGTCACATAGCAAGCAGCTGTTTGCCCCACCAACAGATGTGGGGAACATCTGGCTGCCACTAGCCACACAATGCACTGTATCGCTTGGCCCTGCTGCCCAGGAAGGGGTAAGGCTACCGAAAGCATGGTAGCCTCCCCTCCCTGTCTTGTCTGGCTGCACCCATGGAGATGACTAGAGAAGTCCATTTGTCTGGATTTCTTTCTCCGAGCGAGAGGTGTCCGCTTACCCCTGTCACTTGGAAATATCACAAAGCTGATATCAGATAAAAGAAAATTCTTCTATCTGGTGGCTAAGGATAATTTGCTGGATTTCTGCAACTCTATGAGCTGAACACTGAATATCTCTCTGCAAAGTCATAAGTACATGAAAAACCCATCAAATGGGTTCAATTGGATTTTTATAGCGTGGATTATATGACTTCATTCCTCATCTACATTAACATTGTCTCTCCTAGAATGTTCTAACCTTTCACCTCACATATCACCCTAGTTCCACCTTTCTATACTGTTATCTTAGGCTACAAACCTGAAACCACTTACTCCAGAGAAATGCCATTCATTTTAATGTGATTATTATTAGAGTAAAAGACCATATGCTATCCTTTCATGGTTCTGTTCTTTAGCACACATCACTTTTTTTATACCAAGTAGTGTTGCTAAATTTCCCTGTAGCTGTCATCTTCAGTACTCTGCTTCTCTTAATAAAACTGCACCCTCTTTTGTTACTCTCCCGTTGAGAAACCCATGCAATAAATAACTTCTCTGTTGCCCTCACTGCCTTACCTTCAGTACTACTTTGAAATAATGAATGCTTTGGTGCAAGTGTCACTTTCCATGCTTCTACCTCAGTTTTCTCATCTGTAATATGGGATAACAATACTTAACTCATGATGCAGGGTGTGAGGCTTATTTAGTTGATGTTGGTAGTGTCCTGAATTCCTCAAGTAGGGGGTTCTATTTAGATGCAAAATAGAAACAGCAACTGCTATCCTCCACTTAGTCTAGTATCCTATCTGAGAGCTCCTCCCTCCAGCCCTATAGGAGAGAGCTAGTCTTCCCAAGTAACTCCCACTTTGCTCCTTTCATACATCAAAAGTCTTGAACTCTGAAATGAGGGACAGTGACTCTCAAAATGTGGGACAATGTGGGGCATAATTTGCATATAGACATAGGATAACAACACATATGACAGTGGGCTGCTTAGGCCCGTGAGACACTGGTAGCTCTGTTGAGGGATTGCCCTGGGCTGTGTTGGCAGGAGTGTGGGCTATGACCTCAGGAAAACTACCGAGGTCACAGACCAGGCTAGAACCTGCCTGGGCCAAAGCAGCTTCCCCCCACAATGTGGCCGCAGCTGCAGGTCGGTGCCCCGACCCAGATCGTGTTGCCTGGGTTTTTTTCACCCTGAGCTGGTGCACTGCCATCACGTGTATTTTTTTTTTACCTGTATTTGCAAATTCAAAGTAGTCCATTGCTTAACTATATGAGACTGGACTGGGGGGAAAAAAATCTTTCAAAGTTATAGCCTCTCATGCCCATACAATAACCTCTCTCAAGGCAGACAAACCCTGGTCCTGCCAGTCATTATTCCCAAGCTCTATCTCAACATTTCCCTCCAACTCCACACCCCCATGCCAAGTGAGTTTTACTATTTGAACACAGCCCTCCTTCTGCCAGTAGAGCTTTGTTCCCCCACTTCAGCCATTTCTCCTGTGTGGATTCTCTCTGACAGATAAGCCTAGCAAAGAAGCTTGTCTGAGTTTTTGCTATTGCTTGGAAATCACATCAACCCCTGACAAAAATGAGGTCTGAAGCCTTGATTGGCTTTTCTTAAAGAGAAACAACTAGAAATTATAGCTTCATCCTTGATGCTCTCAAACAGCGTGTGGGTGGTTGTTGTTGTTGTTTTAATTCCAAAGACTGCAAGGAGAAGAGTAATTAAGGACAACAGAGAGTCCATTTTCTATAGCATAGGCTGCCTGGAGAAACCTCCTTGGCTCTTTCAGGCAGGAGGCGAATCCAACTCATTGTCCCCATTGATGGCTTGCCAATTGTTCTTCACCTCTCCCTTTCTAGTGTGGGGTTCTACAGCAGTTTTCTGGGACTGCGAGGCAGATAAGAAGAGAGGTGTGAAATCAGGGACACTTGAGAACTATGCTTCCTGCCTCACAGCTCTAGACAGGGGAGCCAGTCTTCCCCAAGTTAGTTCCCCTCCACTCGGGTGAGGCGCTGCTCCCACCGCTGCCCCCACTCACACCCATCTCCAGCCCCGTGTACAAAAGAGGACCCCTCCCGTAGGGTGAGGGTGGCAGCAAAGCCTATCACGCGCTAAGAGGCGAGGCGAGGCCGGCGAGGCTTCCTCCTCCTCGCACTCCGCCCCGCCCCAGTCACATGACAAAGGAATCCCGGTTTCACGGGTGTTAATTGGACCTTTTCGCTGCACCCGGTGATTGGTCAGCTCCCTGCCCCCCCACCCACCCTCTTTTTTGAACACGTGATGGGGGCGAGTCACGCGATTTCCGGGAACCCGTCAGGAAGGGACATAAACAAAACAAACCCCAAAGCAGCATGGAGGGTCCGGGCCGGCGCGGGCCGGGTGACGCCCCCCACTGACACCCCCCTCCCGCGCTGGGCCGGGGGGGCGCCAGGTAAGGAGCAAGCTACCCGGGCTTTGGAGAGGGGAGGCTGCCACAGCCCTGGGCATTGGGGGGCGCTGCGGTGGGGCAGGGGCTGAGGTTTCTTGCTGCAGTCCCAGGCAGGGAGTGAGGCTGGCTGGTTCTGTGCGGGTGGGAGGCTGCTGCAGCCCCTGGAGGGGAGGCGGAGGCTGTTCCACCCCATGGTATGGGGTAGGAGGCAGAGGGTGCTTGGGGGGGGGGTGTGGCAGGGTTGTTGCAGTTCCTGACAGGACGGAGGACGCTGCTGTGGGGGGTTTCCATGGAGGCACGGGGCTGTGGAGGTAGCTGCGGTGTTAACTTGGCACAAGGAAAAGGTCTGAGTGGGGCGTGTGCAGGCTGGAGCAGCCTTTGCTGGGTAGGAGCTGTGTTTTCTTAGCAGAGAGATGCACGGGTTGCAGACACAGACAGTCCTGAGCTAGACACAGGAGAAGCAGGAGCAACCGCACGATGAGGGTGGGAGTGTCCCCGCCTGCGATTCAGTCTCAGAGCTGCAGGGTAGCATAGGAGAGGAAGGGGGGGGGAAGCTGCTGAAAAGTGTTGGTTCCTTTATTTCCTTTCCCAAATTAAGAAAGCGGCTGCTGGTAGCGTAACAGGAGACCTAATGTAGACAGACGTGTGATGCCTTTCCCTGAGAGTTTTGGGGGAGGATTTGCCCCTTTGCGTTTTGACAGCACTGGTGTAGCGTCTTCTGCCTGATGTGCAATGAAATGTGGAGCTCCATGTTTGTACTAAGGGGAAGTGCTAGTGACTGCAAAGGAATTGCACAGGGGGTTGATTGCCGAGGGTTAGCAGTTTGTCGTCCGTTTCCATTCTAACTTGTATTTATCATGGAGAGAGATCTGCATCTTGCTAAGGGGAATAAAGCTTGTTCTGTGCCAGGGCAGAGAGGAAAACGCCTTCCTTCCAGGGAAGACTGTGGGTTGAGTGTATAGGTGAGAGTGTGTCTCAACCTCGTTATTACACTACGGATCAGTGCAGTTACATATTCTTGTAGCCTGTACAACTCGTTGGGATCATCTAGTACTAGCTTTCAAAAGCTTCAGGCACCCCGACCCGTGCCTACCTCTTGAAGGTTACACCCACCTATTTTGGCCTTTGGGCAGGTAGTAGAGGAATGTGGAGTTGCTTCGGGATGTATGGTTTCCCTTCCGCAAAGAGGGGCGTGGGGCGTCAGTAGGATTAGGAGGGAGACGGTAAATAAGGGGCAGGGATAGGGTGGAAAGAGACTCCTGGGACAAACAAGATATGTAAGGGGTGGCTGATCTCCCTTCTCAGCCCTCTGACTCATGTGACCATGGGGGGGGGGGGGGGAGAGAATCTCTGGCCTCATTGAAATGCCATAGGCGCCTGACAGGAGTGGAAATCAGCTGCCCAAAGGGGCTCCTGAGCTTTTCTCGCTGCATCCCCTGCGTGTGGGGATTTAAGGGAAAGAGACACGGTGTCTGTGCATGCGCCCCCTGGATGGGAAAGGGAGGGAGAGATGTATGAGCTGCCCCCTCTTCTCCCTTCCTAGGGCTGAGGGGAGCCCCGCTTTCCCAGAGGGGTGCAACTGGTATGGCTCGCTCCCCCTCCCCGGCTGGGATAGCTCTCCCTTGTCCTTGCCCCTTGGAGGCTTGGGATGGGCGTGGGGTGACACAGCCCCCACTGAAGCGCCTCTCAAAAGTGATTTGTTTACATGTAGCCTCACCCTAGCTTGAAGGGGACGCTTGGCGAGGGAGCGGTGGCGCGTCAAGCCATTAGGAGTGAGCAGGGGAGGCGGCAGGACCAATGAGATTAGGCGGTGGGGCGGACGGTGACAGCGGGTTCGGTTGCGCTCGGTGCTTGTTGGTGGGGCGGCCATGTTGGATGGGAGGTGTGTTAGTGGGTCAGGGGGAGGGGGTGAAACCCACTCAGAAGGGGTGGAGAGGGAGCCAACTCCCCTCGGAAGCGGGAACGGGAGACCAAGATACTTGGGGGGGAGGGGGGCGGGGGTTGGAGCAGGCGTTACATAGCAGTGAACTGGGAAGAGCAGATCCCTTTCTGTGGTGGGGAAGTATAGGGTAGGGCTCGGGGGAAGAAGTTCTTGCCTCTGCAGAACAGCAGCTAGCACCCCACTGAGGAGGTGATGCGCCTGGGGGGCTGCTCTCCTGTCCTCTTGGGGGGCCTGGAGGAGCGTGGTGGGAAGAGGCTTATGTTCCATCTTCTTTTGCTTTTCACTCGGTGAAAATCATCACATGGACCTTTAAAAATCACTAGATGAAGCAAAAATAATAACGAAAATGCAAAAAGCCTCTGAATACTATCAGAGGGTGGTAAGCACAGGCTACAAGTGGGTGTCTTCTGGTATAATTTCAATATGTTGATTTATGTAAGTTTAAAATTACTCACTGCTTCATAGAGAGACTAGGCTTGGGGGAAGGGGGACTCCAAATATTTAGAAATCAAACATGTTGCTATACTGGGTTCTTCTAGTTCTTGTGTAACTTCTCTGTTCATATGTGAAATGAAGGAGCAGCTCATAGTTCCCTTACGTTGTCTTGCTTGGAAGTGAAAGGGGCAATGTGTATTTGAGCCACAGCCAGTGGAAGCGAAATTCAGATTGACCATCTATGACCCATCTATGAGCTGCTCTTCCCAATCTGGGGAAACATTCCCCAAGGCTACAGATGTATGTGCAGGGAGACTTGCTCAAAAAGGCACCAGAATGTCATCAGATTTAATGGTCAGTAAAGGTTAAAAATCCTTCCATAATCCTAAAAATGAATAGGTCTGGTGACTAAATTGTCAATACTGCCCCTTCCTACTTGGGATTTCTCTCTTGCACTCAGAGCAGCTTCCCTATTCACCCCTTCTCTAGCTCTCATGTCTACTTCCCTAGCTCAGAACAACCTAGTTTCTCAGCATTGCTGCCTTGATACCCTTCCAGTAGGTTTTCACAGTCACTCTCATGTGGTTCTTTTATTTCTGATACTGTTTCTATTAGAAATCTGAAGATTAATTAATTTTACTTATTAAGGAGGCAGAGCCATCATCATTTGTCTATTCAAAGTGTCTGTTCTGCTTCTCTTCCTCCCCTTTCCCCGACTTTCATTCTTGGCCATTGTGCAGGGTGGCTGGACTTATGGTGCACACGACCCACTTGATACACGTGTCAACTTCTTGATTAACTGATGGAGGAGTGGGGTGGGGTCCTGTGATTTCTGGTATGGGGAATTTTAATATTGGAGGGGTGGAATTTTGGAGGTTGGGGTGTGGTGTCGGGGGTTGCTGACCTCCCTCTGGTGGCAGGAGAGGGAGATTAGGGGGTGGTGTGGAGGGGAACCCCTGGTGTGAGCAGGGGCGATCCTCCGGGGGGGGGGTTGCCCACCGGTGGCCGAGGAGGGTAGGGGATTTTAGGGGGGGGGGGGTTCCTCTCGTCGGCCTGTCAGGGCAGCCTATGGAGAGTGGGTGTCTAATGGGGTTGTCTGAGGAGGGGAGGGGTTCTGCAACTATTAGGGTTGTTACGGGTCGGGGGAGATATGGTCACATGGGGAGGTGTGTTCCATCAGTGAAGAGGGAGCGGTGCCTTGTGCCCGTTCCCCTCTCGACCCCCCATGCAGGTAGGCTGTGGGTCAAGGCCCGGGAGACCCCAGGCCTTGGTCTGGTGCTGCTGAACGCGAGGTCGGTTGTCAATAAGTCATCTACCATCTGGGAGTTAATCCTGGAGTGGGACGCCGACCTCGTGTGTATTACAGAGACCTGGCTGGACAATGAATCGGGCCCTATTCTGGCCGATCTTGTTCCGGCTGGGTTCTCTGTGCAGCATCAGCCTTGGCTGGGGGGGCGGTGTAACCATTGTTATCAAGGATGCATTGTCTTTTAGGAGATATCCGGTGCAGGCTCCACCAGGTGTTGAGTGTCTCCATCTTGTGTTGGATTTGGCCGGGGACAGATTAGGGGTGCTGCTGGTGTACCGTGCACCCAACTGCCCGGTGGCATCCCTACATGCTCTTGCTGATCTGGTGTCAGATGTGATCCTCCGGACCCCTAGATTGGTGGTCTTGGGGGACTTTAATATCCACACTGACACCGATCTTGGAGGAGCGAGGCATGAGTTCATGGCCTCCATGACAACCATGGGCCTGTCCCAAATCATCTGTGGCCCCACACATGAGGAGGGACATACACTGGATTTGGTTTTCTGCACCGGCCTTGAGGCGGGGGGTCAGTTAGTAGGAGTTAAGGGGGTAGAGCCTTTGTCATGGTCTGACCATTACCTCCTTAAGGCGTGCATCCTGGCGCATGTTAGCCCCCGGCAGGGTGCAGGACCTATTAGATCGGTCCGCCCCCGGAGACTTATGGAACCGGATCGGTTCCGGAATGCTCTGGGGGAGTTTCCCCTGGACCTTGACACCCGCTCTGTCGATGATCTCGTAGCCTTCTGGAACACCTTGTTGGCCGAGACCATTGACAGAGTGGCTCCCAGGCGTCCGCTGCCCTCCCGAGTCTCCCGCAGGTCTCCTTGGTTTACTGAGGGCCTGCGGTGTTTGAAGCGGGAGAGCAGGCGGTTAGAGCGACGGTGGCGCCGGACTCGCGACCAGTATGATCGATCGCAGCATAAGAGCAGTTTAAAGGCCTATGCTGTGGCGGTGCAGGCAGCAAAGAAGCAGTTCTTTGCTGCTCTTATTGCATCTGCAAAGTCACGTCCAGCGGAGCTTTTCCGGGTGGTGAAAGGCTTGGTCAGTCCTGCCTGCCTCCGCCTGGACCTGGAGCAATCCAGTGACCGCTGTGACCGGTTTATCGAGTACTTTGTAGATAAGATCGCTCGCATCCGCCACGATTTCGGCACCACAGTTATTGCAGAGGATCATCTTGGGGCTATGGATGCCCCGTCCTGTCCTGTTTTGTGGGATCGGTTTCAGATGGTGTCGCCTGCCGATGTGGAGTCCTTGTTGGGATCTGTTCGTGCCACTACTTGTGAGCAAGATCCATGCCCGTCCTGGCTGGTGAAAGCTAGCCAGGAGACGTTACGGCCGTTGCTGGCTGGGGTGGTTAGTGCCTCCCTTCGGGAGGGCAGGGTGCCTGACTGCCTAAAAGAGGCTGTGGTTAGACCCCTGCTCAAGAAACCATCTCTTGACGCTGATGCTCCTGCCAGTTATCGGCCGGTCTCTAACCTTCCCTTTTTAGGGAAGGTTATTGAACGGGCTGTGGCACGGCAGCTCCAGGAACATCTGGACCGCACCGGTTTCCTTGATCCCTCCCAGTCTGGGTTTCGGCCTGGGTATGGTACGGAGACGGCATTGGTGGCCTTGGTTGACGATCTCCGTCTGGCGTTGGACCAGGGTCGTCAGACCTTACTGGTCCTGCTAGACCTTTCGGCTGCATTCGACACAGTCGATCATGAGGTGTTGGTGACTCGCCTGCGGGACCGTGCTGGAATTGGCGGAACGGTCTTGGACTGGTTTCGTTCATTCCTGGCCGGGAGAACTCACCGGGTGGTCTTGGGGGAGTGTACGTCTTCCCCCCGGGACCTCACGTGTGGAGTCCCGCAGGGTGCCATTCTGTCCCCCCTCTTGTTTAACATCTATATGCAGCCGTTAGGGGAGATCGTGAGGGGGTTTCAGGGCATGCAGTGTCATCAGTATGCTGATGACACTCAGCTCTACCTCTCCTTTTCCATCGACCCAGGCCATGCAGTCTCCTTATTTTCCCAGTGCCTGTCAGCTGTGGGGGCTTGGATGAGGTTGAGCCATCTGCAACTGAATCCTGACAAGACGGAGGTGATGTTGGTGGGCGAGGGCTTGGGGAGCCTGGGGGTGGTTGAATCTCCTCTTGTTGGGGGGGTTCGCCCCCCCATGGTGTCTCAAGTGCGGAGTCTGGGTGTGCTCCTTGATTCGCGGCTCAGCTTGGAATCTCAGGTTGTGGCCGTGGCGGGGAGTGCGTTTCGGCAGTTACATCTTGTCCGGCGGCTTCGGCCGTATCTCTCAGACTCCGACCTCGCCACTGTCATCCATGCCTTCATCACCTCGAGGCTGGATTACTGCAACGCGCTCTACGTGGGGCTGCCCGAGAAGCTGGTCCGGAGGTTGCAGCTGGTGCAGAATGCCGCGGCCCGTCTCCTGACGGGGGCGGGTCGCAGGGAGCACATGACACCAGTGCTCCGGGCTCTGCACTGGCTGCCTATAAAGCACCGGGCCAGGTTCAAGGTGCTGGTTTTAACCTTTAAAGCCCTTCACGGCCTAGGCCCTGCCTATCTGCGGGATCGCCTCACTCCCCATGTACCCGTGCGACCCTTGAGATCGTCCGTGGGAGCCTTTTTGGAGGTTCCCCGGGCGAGGCGGGTGGCCACTGATGTTAGATCTTTTTCGGTGGCCGCCCCGGTGCTGTGGAATTCGCTTCCGGAGGAGGCTCGGCTGGCTCCCACTCTCCTGCTGTTTCGGCGTATGTGTAAGACCTGACTGTTCCGTCAGGCTTTTGGCGTGGGGTGGGGGTGGGGTTTTCCCCCACATATTGTATTTTTAAATTGTTTTAAAATTTTATACTGTTTTCATTAATGTTGTTTGCCGCCCCGGACTGCCCTGTGGGCAGGAGGGGCGGAATATAAAATTTAAATAAATAAATAAATTATGATCCACCTGCTAGCTTCCAGCTCTAGGGCACCCCAGCAACTGATCTCAGGAGATGACGAGCACCCCCTTTTTAGAGAGAGCCTTCCCTGCTGCACTGGAAGAGCTCTCCTTGCCCATCTCCTCTCCAGACACTCTCCTTGGGGTGCCGGTCCCATTCTCTTCCTGGAGAGGCTAGTCCCCCTTCCCACACCATTATCTACTGATGACTAACTTGTGATCTTCCAGCAGATCATGATCTACCTCTCATACAAAATCCTGCCCTTTTGTATGAGAGAATCATACATTGTGACGTTCACATACAAAGCTCTTGACCTGAAATTCAGAACAGTTCATAACCTTCCACACTTCTGGAAAATTAGTGAGCATTAATGCAGTTGTTTTGTTTTTTTTCACATTATGAGCCTCTTAAAGCTGAAGTATATATCCAGGCATGAGATTTCTGATTGCCTTTTCTTTTTAATTTGTCTTGTAAATGTGTACAGAAATTAGGCACTAACTTCCATGTATGGCCTAATTCTGCATAGGCATTGGTTGTTTTCAAACAAGCAAGGCGATGTGCGTGCATGCGTGCGTGTGCGTGTGTGTGTTTTGGTGGCCGCCACATTGTTCTGCTATGGAGCACCCATGCAGGTAGAGTGTGTGGGGAGCAATTCAAATGGGAAGCTCCCAGCATTGCTACCATGGCCACAGAAGTGGCTACTGTACATTTGACTAGCTTCACATGGAGCACTCCGGATTTTCTGGTATAGCTCCGTGAGTAGCCATGAGTGGGTGCTCTGTACAGGGCCGGCCCCAGGATTTGTGAGGCCATGTGTGAAGTCTTGGTGTGGTGGCCTAATTTGCATAATTAGGCCCCACCTAATTATGCAAATGTATACATTTACATAAAACTTACTCCCTCTGGACAGGAAGGATTCCCATTCTCCATCCCTCTGAGCAACCATGGAGAAGCATGGCCTCCCAATGCTTCCCCCCACCACTCCCCAACCGAGTGTCTACCACCACTCCCCAGGAGTGGTTCCACTGCAGGGGCAGCCAAGCGGGCAGCGAGGCAGGCACGGAGAGACTAACTGCGTCCACTGCCTTACTGGAGGAGGGAGTGAGCTTAGCCAGTCTGGCCTCCAGGGCCTGTTGCTTCTTGCTGCCGGTGCCGCCTGTGCCTTGTGAACGCATGCAGTGTGACCATTCCAGAGGTGCTGCTATCATACGCACAAGACACCCAAAATGCAGCTAGATTATTAAGCACATTATGCCATGAAAAGAGACATATAACCAGTTCAGTTGTGCCCCCATAATCAGTTCATGCTGCCCCCACCCCATAACCAGTTCATTTGCGCCCCTGCCCCCATATAATCAATTCACGCTGCCCCCACCCATAACCATTTAATTTGTGCCCACAGGGCAGCGTGAATTGATTATATGGGGGTGCAAATGAACTGGTTATGGGGTGCGGGTTTAAAGACAGTATTCCTGTTAGCAATAACTTCATTAAGAAGAGTTAGTGAAATAGCAGCCATAATAATCTCAGAACCATATTTG
>QEPC01010928.1:391890-511565 GCA_003113815.1 Sphenodon punctatus
CTACCTAAGATAGTATAAGTAAGACAGTTGTGAGAATGTGGCCCTTTTTACACGGGCCTCTCCTCCCAGCCATGAACATGCAGATTTCTGTGTGTTCATGGGTGGGGGAACCCCATGTGAACAACGCGGTGCACGCGCCCATGGTGAGTGGGGGTACATGCGTGCCCACCTAACACGCATCCCCACTTACACCCCCCCCACTCATCCTCACGCACGGAGCAACCAGGGGAAACGGTGGTTACTGTGTGGGTGTGGATGAGTGGTGGGTGAGTGGGGATGCGTGTGCAGCAATGTGCATGACCCAACCATGCACTGGCAAACACAAGGACTCCCCACCCGGCGGAGCCATGTAAAAATATCATGTGAGAAGCCACTTGAAGAACAGAAGGTTGCTACCTTGTAAACAACCCCGCTCTTTTTAATATATATTTGGCCGATCTAGTAAAAGCCTTAACAACGGACAACATCGATGCCCCCAACATCGGCAGCTGTCGCTTGAGTCTGCTCCAATTTGCGGATGATCTGGTTCTTATTTCCCAGACAGCAAGGGGGTTGAGGCGTTTATTGTGCAATCTAGATGAGTATTGCGCCCTCAATGGACTGTCACCGAATCCCCACAAATCTAAGATCATGATTGTGGGGGCTCGAAGGACAACAGGTAGAAAATTGCGGCCAACCCTTGGACGTGGTCCAATTTTTCACCTACCTTGGGGTAACCTTTTCATGCAGGGGAACGTGGGCTAAGCACATCCAGTGACGGGTATTAAAAACCGCCCAACTTGCCGGTGCCATAAGTAGGGCAGCCCGTATTTCCCAGGGGGTCACATTTTCCACCTTTCTTGAGGTATATAAAGTCAAGGTCCCGCCTTTGGCAGTTTTTGGGCTGGACATTATTCCCTATCCAATGATTAAACCTCTTGAGAGGGTGCAGGACTTTTTCCTGCGCCAACTTCTGCAAGTAGGGAGGAGTGTGCCAGGCTCGGTGCTGAGGGTGGAAACTGGAGTATTCTCTATCCTTTCACGTGCCAGACTGGCTCCAATTCGTTATTGGCTGAGGCTCCTTTCTATGCGCGAGAATTCGCTTCCTCGCTTGTGCCTGGAGGAGGAATTATTGTACATCGGCCCTAGGAGTTATCCATGGTTGGGGTATTTGGGTTACATTCTCGGGAGCCATGGGTTCTCCTTTGCCCTCTTTGCAGGCCGTCCCTTAGCAGGGATTAAGAGGGAGATTCAGGTCAGAATTGAGGCTATATCACGCCAGGATGATATGGCAAGATTAATGAACTGGAAGGCTGCCCCTTAGCTTGACCTGGGGGTTGGAGACTTACCTCGATGTGATGTTCAATCACACACTACGGAGGAATTTCACTTTACTCCGTTTCCAGCTGGTCCAGACAGCTGTGGTAGAGGGAAGATATAAGAACATCCCTTACGACAGGCGGTTGTGTACCTGCCCTCAGGGAGAGGTGGAAACGGTGGAGCACTTCTTGGTTTCTTGCCCACATTATAACGATCTTAGGGCTGTCTGGCTTCAGCCTTTTCTTGACAGGGTGCGGTGTACTGAGCCAGGCTATAGCTACAAGAGGCTCCTTTCCTTGTCTAAAGTACAGGATTTGATAGCCCTTGCGGCTTTTGTACACTTAGCTTCCCAAAAACGGAAGGCAGAGGAATAATTCTGGGGTTGGTTCTGGCTAGGTACCCTCTCTAATCGGAAAGGATATGTATCCCCTTAAGGTCTGCTTCAATCTAAGTTATTTATTTATCAATATGTTGTAATGATAATTTGATGGATAATTGGATAGTATAAGATGTCTTTCATTTTATAACTTGTTTATAGTGTTTTATTTTGTCGGGTTCTATGATTTTGTTTTGCTGTGTTGTATTGTTTTGAATGGCATATGGCGAAAGCTGTGCCTTAATAAACTAAACTAAACCTTGTAAACCAGGTTCTTTGAGATGGCTCCGAACATTCTCACAACACCCACCCTTCCAGCCCCGCATGGAATTCTTTTCTTATATTTCTAGAAAGGGTTGAAAGGAACTGTCATTCAGAGGGGGTGGGTGTTCTTTTTATACCAGAGGAGCTCAAGACCATCATGTGGTCTATTATTTGAATAGGGTGAGCGCGCACGACCCAGTTGTGAGAATGTGGGAGCCATCCCGAAGAACCTTCTATACAAGGTAGCAACCTTCTGATCAGCACATGGGGAGAAGCTGTTTGTAAACAAACAGCCTTATCTCCCAGCGCGGGTACTAGAAGGCAGAGGCAGGTGAGGGATGGGGTCTGGAGGCAGGGGGGGAGGAAGAATCACTTATTGCGGGAGAAGCTGGCTGTAGCCTGCTGTCCAGCCAGGCAAGTGCGGGGCCCCAGCTGGCCACGGGGCCATGTGCACCGCACATGTGGCTCATGCCTGGGGCCAGCCCTGGCTCTGTGGCTCATGGGAGCACACAATTGGCTGCTCCACCTTCAGACAGGCGGTTGGATTCATGGCTTCAGGGTGGCCATGGAGGGTAGTATCTCGTCTGAAAACCATTCTCTTTCATGTAAACCACTGAAGCCAGTAAGCCCCCATGCAGGTGGACCTTTGCATTCTCACATAGCCTCATTGACTTTAGTTATGGTCTGACGGGATTTTGTTACATGACCACGTCCTTCTTCCTGAAGTATTAAACTTGCCTTTCTCTCTGACATATGTAGAGTTTACAATGTATTTGAAGTGACATGGTTGTAGCAATATTGCAATGTCCAAATCTCATTTTTTATGATCAAGTAGTTCCTTAACACGTTTGTGTAGTATGAACAGATCAGAAACACTAACTTCTAGAAAATTATTCTAGGCAACTGCTTAGATAAGCCGTATTTAATTTCAGAAATACCATTCTTCTAATTATGACACTAACAATCAACAGTACAGTACTCCAGCTGCTTACTGCCGGCCCTTTGCACCATTGTGAGTCCCATTCACTTCAGTGAAACTTGTGCCTGGGCTAAATGCTATATGCCTGGTAAAATATTCCACTTCTTTCAAGCTACAGTACGTAGCAGATAACTTAAACCTTTAAATTGTATATCAACATATGCTAACTTCTTGTCTGGGAGTGTATTGGACCTGATTATGCTCTTATTTAAAGTGTAATTAAGAATGACTCTGAAGCCAGGCTGGTATAAAACAGTATTAACATGAACAGTCTCAGACCTAGCTGATGACCTGAAGCTGTGGGAAGTTAACATTTAAAAGTAATAAGAAGGTGGACTGACTTATTGGCTGTGTATCCCAGTCAGCTTTCTTCTGTGCAGAATTTAGACACTCTTGACAGTAAGAATAAATTATTTGCACTTTGCACATGTTCAGTGCACAACACGGAGAAGGGATGAAAGCAGTCACCATACGTCCGTAATTACTAACCTAGTCTAGTGTTCAAAAGAAAGTGAATAGAGATCGTATGGCTACCTGCAGTAAAGGGATAAATAAGTAGCTGTACTGTATGTAGTGCTGCAAGACTCTGCCTAATCTGAGTGTAAAAAGAATTGTTCTGTGTATGGTAGAAGCATTGTCTACTAGTCTGAAAAGTTCAGCTCTGAGGCACCATGCCATACAACGTCTGTCACAGTTTTTCCACCAGGACTATTTTTAGTACTTGATTGATAAATATGTTGACCACACTTGAATCCTTCTTAACTGTAAAGTATATTGGTTTGAACCCTCTCTTTTGAAAGAGCTGTTTTCACCAAAAGTGTTAGTGCTTCTGTAAACATCCCCTCTTAGACATCCTGAGCTAGTAATTGTACATGTGAATTTTACCATTAGTTTTAGGGTGAAACCCTCAAACCACAGTACCTCTTCCCCAGAGATTCTCTAAGCCCTGAGGATTCCTTCCTCCTTTGCACCAGCTTGTTAAAGATTGTGCTCCACACCCTGTTCTCATAGACTGGACTAGATGACCTAACCTCTCTGGCTCTAAGACACGCCTTCCAAAAGACTGATTATATAAATCTAGTTTTGTTTTCATTTTCCTGCATTTCAGACACTTGAGGGGAATTTGCTAGCACTCCTAGTGAGAGTAAAGAAAGCAAGGAAATCCCATTTTAACATTCTCTGGATAATTCCCTTATGAAAGTAGCTTTTTAGTTCTGCTGCAGTATTTTGGGGAAGCCTGTGTACTGACCAACTAAAAGGAATGATTCCTTTAAATTGGTTTGAAGTTAGTAGAAGTACAAGCTACTACAGTTAAAGTGATTTCAGAAGAACCTATGGTTCTTAATGTGTATGCCTGGGCAAGCCACACAGTTACCACTTCTTACAATATAGTTTGTTTTTGGAATCCTAAGTACAATAGCATAGTTGAAAATAGTCCTTTTGAAATATGATAGGCAGTGAAGAGGAAGCAATCAACTGCTGGTGTCTGCCAGTTTGCTTATGTAATATGTGGAAGTAAAACAACTGAAAATAACCCTCGAGTTATTTGGCAGAAATTCTTGCATGGGATGTTCAAACAAACTAAGGAATAGTCTTCATAATCTGGCACTATCTTCTTCCTAATTGCTAAAGTAGTCTTGGGAAGTCTATTAATAGTGTGGATGACTTCCGTGAAGCTAAAGGCTGTAAAATCATGACTTCAAAAACTGTACTATGTACCTGACTGCAGAGAGTGTTCTGTCTAACACTGACAGGGCTTGAAAGCTCACCTGCTGGGGAGAAGAAATCTGAAGTGGGTGTACAAACTCTGTGAGCAGCTGGAACTACTGGTTTGTTTTCCTGCAAGGTCTTAAGACTTAGAGCAAAGTGGCCACATGGTCTGAAACATTTGTGGGTGTCTACACATAGCACTTGTCATCATTCCGGCTGTCTTATAAACACGGGGGCAAGCGTTACATTTGCTTACTCAAACCCTAGAAATAGCCACAGAGTGAATACAGGCTTGCAGGGGTTTATTGCCAGGAACATATCTGGGAAACTCCTTGGCAGATTAATGGAGCACAGTAAATATCAGTTTGATGTCACACCCTTACTGCTGCTTGTCAATTTCAGTGGGGCGGGGAAGGCAGTGGGAGCCAGCTTGTCAGTTTCTCTGTTCCTTATTTATGCTGCCACATAATGCGCTCCCCTGGTAGTCAAAATCCATTGGGTGGCAGAGCAACTTTGGGATAACATCACAGTTATTAGTGCCATGGGGTTGGACTTACCCATGGCTAACATGTTGAAACACCCTGTAAGTCGTATGCGGAACCGGAGTTCTTGGAGCATGAAAGCAGCTGTGGATTGGGTTGAGGGATAAAGCCAGGGAGCTGGGAGGTTGGAGTACTGCTCCCATTCTAAGAAAAGCATGGCGTTAGCGGCAGGAACCTGAGGGTGGGGTCATTTATAGAGTAATAAGGGGTAGCAGTCAGAGCGGTTGAATTAAAATTTGGGAATTCCAATCAAGATTTAAGACAGAAGAATATCTTTTGATTTAAATCAGTGTTTTCCACTTCTACATTTTATTTTCTCAAAGAAACACATTCTCATTTGTATACTAAAACCAGGTGATCTGATTTAGAACTAAATGTAGTCTCTATGCTAGAATTGCTACCACTTTAGCTACCAGGAGGACAGATCAACCTATAGCTTTCAAAAGCTATGTAACCCCTCTGAGTTGTGGAGTTATCTTTTGGCAGATAAAAAACCAGCAGCCAGTAACCCAAGCAGTCATGTCCTTTCTGCAAATTGTGTTTCAAGACAGGGAGAAGTTTTTGAATTATCAATGTGTCTAAGAAAATACTGCAAATTTTTCAGTGAATCGTATCGGTTATTAATGGCAGGATGTGCATGAATGTACGAGTAGTTTTGTATTTAACATTTTTGTTTAACAATGGCTCTTTTGCCACATTTACTAATAAACTAAAAATTCAGACGTGCGTTTAAATCGCACAGTCGCGGCGGCGGCATCGTGCAATTTAAAGCACCGCGCGCTTCCGGGTTGGTGTGAATGCACTGACCACACACATTTCAGCCTAATGCGAATTGCTGGAGTGCGGTTTTGAAAGCTGCTCCGAGCAGCTTTGAAAACCGCACTCCAACAGTTTGCGTTAGGCTGAATTGGTGCATTCACACCAACCTGGAAGTGCGCCGTGCTTTAAATTGCACGGTGCTGTGGCGGCAGCTGTGCGATTTAAACGCACGTCTGAATGAGCCATGTAACTGCATATGTATGGTTAAGTACACGCTTATTCAAACTTAATTTCTACTGTATTTATTTACTATTTTCTATTATAACTTTATTATTGTTTACTTCTCTAACAAGGGTGGCGGCAACTTTCTGTGCATCTGCTATCCAAATAAGACAGGCTCTTACTGGCAGTAATGACTGACCCATGTCTTAAAACAGCAGAAATTGGGACTTACAACTAAGGAATATTTGGAATATTCACTTTGTTCTAGGTTCCATTTCTTCTTGCTAGCAAGGGTCTCGTCTTATCCAATGTGTTTTCTTTAAGCGTAAGATATACTGGCTTACGTCAAGGACTTGATGTATAAGGTTTCAAATTCCTTTGTAATTTGTACTTTTTATTTTTTCTTTGTATTTTGTATGGCGTTTTGTAATAGCCTTTGGCTACACTATAAAGATTAATATATAATATATATTTCACTGCACTTGGATGGCAATTAGAATTCAGTTAAAATGCACAAAAAGGCATTTTCAAACTGTTTTAATGTGGTGGTATGTCTTTAGTTTCTGTTTTGTTTTATGTAATTGAGACAAAAGTGAAACTGAAAGTTCTGGTTTTGTGGGGGAGGGCAGGGGATTAAATACCAGCATTAATTTACCTGTAAAGAGAGAAAAAATATGTGGCTTGATAAATATGCTTAAGTCAATAACAAAGTTTCCATTGGCTTTAGCAATCTATGATCAGGCTCACAGATGCTTGCTTAGGACACGCTATTGCAAAGAATTATGCACTTCCAGTGATCCTAGTGCCCTTGAATTACTGCTCAATTTTATGCTGTTCTGCACAAGTGGAGGTTTACCGAAGAACTGAGCCTTTAAATTCTAATTTTAGTCTTAAGCAGAGGATTAACTATGCACTGTGAGAAGTTCAGGGGGAATCAGCTGAATTACTTTGTGCAAGTATGTGTGTTTTTCCAAGATTGTGGCCTTTGGTGCAAACTGAATCGTATTTATATAATTTGTGAAAGATGCTTCCCCCTCCCCCCAATAGTGTATATGAAAATCTGCTTTTAACGGTTTGTTGAAAAATATGACACAAAATCCAGTTTAAACCTTAAAAATCATTTTTTTGCACCATAACAAAAATCTGGTTTATTCATCATGGGGTAGGGAAAGGGAGATGGTAGGCATACTCTTTCCCAAAGAAAGGTTGTTGCAAAAGATTTTCTTAAAAACCATGTAAGCTAAAAGCTTGATTAGAAAGCTTTTGTAGGAATAGTTCCCAAGCTTTTTGCCTGTGACACCCCACCCCCCCACCAACTTGAAGTTTAAATATAATTCCATGACCACAGATGACCGCAACAAACACATGCAGAGTGTATGAAACATTGAGATTATGTCCTGACACAGTTCAAGGTTTGTAGCCTTGAAAAATGAGTACATCATGCTTCTGCCTAGTGTCATTAGCAGTAATAAATTATGTCAAGGGAGTCCTTTCAGACTTGGTCCTTATAGCTTGGTCCAGCTATAAATGTGTCCCCATAAATTTTAACTACCTTGGTCTCCTTTGCAGGTGTGTTCCTTGATTAGGAACACTTTTTGGAATATGGATCCACAAATTTCTTATTTTTGAACAATTTAATTATGTAACAAAATGAAGTTCTCAATGCCCCAGAAGTATTTGGGGTTGTGGATATGACTGATCTTACAGTCCCCATTGTTAACTGTCTGTTTTCCATCATCCCTTCCAAACCAAATACTCATCTAACCTATGCTCATATGTTCATTCAGACTTAAAATTGGTGCTAGAAGTTCTCTTCACCTTCTTGGTGCAGTCCAGTGAAGACCATACGACTGAATGATACTCTGATCTATGGCTGTTGGAGCATAGTTCAGTGATACAAACTCTACTGGACCTGCTACAGCTACTTATTTATTGACGTCACACACCCAGCAGTTCATTTGCTGGTGTCTTTAGTTCCACAAAATCATCTCTACCACCACAATCAGTCACTACCAGGTCCAGTTCTGCAGTGTTAGCTCCACTACTAGATCCAATCCCACAAAGGCAGATTCGCCCAAGGATCCAAAATCTCAACCAAACCAAGTCTTGCTAGACAGAATCCCAATTTTCTCCTTGGTCATTGTGACAAACCTAGGCTAAGTCCAGAAACAGCTTGTTGTGTACAAGCTCATGGTGACTCGCTTTCCCCCAGCCTATATCTTTCATAGTCTTTCCTCCTGTACAGGTTCATTGACATGCACCATTTAATAACTCTTGAAACCAGAACATAAATACTCAGAACAGTACAGCATTAGAAATGCAGAGTGAAATTATAATTATCTAATCAAGTCTGCTGGCTTTCCCCAGCTTCTTACGTGGAAGATGAGAATTTGAATTCTAACTCCAGTTTTCTTAATCCATGGTCTTGAATATAGAAGAAAATAGAGTTGACCTAGAATGAGGAAAAAACTATAATGCATGCACAGCAGGCACATTAAACTGTGTTTTAAAACCAATGTGTTGATGCTATATAACCAGGCACAGCAAAAGTACATACATCTTCTGTTTCTTGATGATGACCACAATTATGGGACTTTGATCTCAAGATATCAGCCTGATAGATACTAATAAAACTTCCAGGCCTTGAAAACCTTTAATGTACTCTTCGGGTATTTTCAGATGTTCTTCTTCGAGGATCTCCACGATTCTCACTCATGGGATTCACCTCCTGCTCCGCAGGCACCGTTCTGTCAGCAGTATCCAGGCAGAATTTGCCTGGAAAAGACTACAACAAGGTGACTCCGCCTCTCCACCCCCCCACCCCCATCCTGAGAAAAGCGCAGGCTCGCATCACGAGGGATGGTCTGGTATAAATAGCGGGAGGAGCCCTTGCTGCCTCAGTTCCTTCCAACTGCGTGGCGTTGGAAGACCTTGCAGCGCTACTCAGCGCTGGTCAGTAGTAAGAAGATAAAACAGTGAGTGCCGCCCTTGCCCGTGGGGTCTCATTCCCCGGGCACAATCCGCCCCTCGGGGTGTCTGGGAATGCCCAAACAGCCGGGCTTTAAGAAGTGTAGCTCCTGTCCCGCCACCCTGTCCATCAGCGATCAACACGCCTGCTGTCTAGCGTGCCTGGGCGAGGCCCATAACACCCAGACCTGCAGAGCCTGTTCAGTATTATCGAACAGAGCAAAATGTGCCAGGGCACTGCGCCTGCAGGACTTGCTAACAAAAAGGGCTCTGGAGGGTGGAGAAGAGGGGCCTCTCAGGCTCCTCACCCGGCACTCGGCGTCATCAATGATGGAATCGGCGCAGAAGGCACCGACGGAACCAGTACAACTCAGTCCTGACGGATCCATGACGGCACCGAGACCTGCGGTACTGTCCCCTCTGAAGGAGGGTCCCCAGACGCTCGACACCGCCTGCCCAGTAGAGGGCAGTACAGAGGCCCCATGGGCACACCGCACCGCCCGCTCCTCGGAACGGGGCTCCAGATGGGTGGAAAGGGAGAAGAAGAAAAAGAAGGACTCCAGGGAGCTGCCAGAGCGGCCTGGCACAAGGGATGCGGTGGCTCCCCAGGTGCAACACATGAGGGGTGACTTAACTCCATCAGGACCGATGAGTGCGACACCGCAATTACAGCCCCCACAGCCGGCAGCACTGCCCACACCGACAGTTCCGTGATGTGAGGCGGGGCATGAGGAGGCGCAGCTTGCAGGGGGACACAGACAGAGCAGCAGCTGCCCAGCTGCCTGTCCCCCTGAGTTTTTTTTTTAGTTTTTTTTTTTTAATTTGCCGCAACTTAAAAAAAACAACAACTCAGCGGGACAGGCAGCTGGGCAGCCGCATTAAGGGCAGGTCGCCAGCCCTAATTTTCTGGTTGGCAATGGCGACTTGGCAACCAGAAATATCGTGCCCTGGCTGATGCCAATGCCAGGGGTATGGCCTCGACCATAGCACTACGCAGACATGCATGACTACGCTCCACGGCTCTGACCCAAGTGGTTTCGGTGAACACCGTGGAGTGGCTGTGACCAATGTAACGTCTGATTGATCCCTGTCAGATGTTCACCACAGTGAATATCTGGCGGGAATCAATGCTAACCATGGTTCTGGCCCTGTGGCCAGTCGCAGAGCCGAAATCGTGGTTAGACTGACCATGGTCAGGATGTAACATCTGTTACCATGGCCAATTCCTGATCGTGGTCCCGGCCACCGGGAGCGGTCGGGTGCAGCGACCTCATTGGTTGCTGCGCCCGCCCGTCTCCCTGAGGGTGGGCGGCTGTGGAAGTGCAGGGGGCGGGGCCATGTGGCCACATGGTGCACCACTTAGCCCCGCCCAGACTCCACCTCCTCCTTGATTCCCATCAGTGATGTGGCCGGCATGCCTGAAGAATAGCCAGCCTCATCGCTGACCAGGTTCGGGGAACGATCCCGGTCTGTGATTCAGCATGGCGGACCCAGAGGTCCATCACATCTGAAAATACTTATTGTCTTCCAAGTCCTGTAAAAACAGTAATCTCAAAGTATTGATTGTGTTATACACCCTCATTAAATACTCTCCAGTGTTTCAAATGCAACTCTTACCCATATTAGTGTAGTAAACATTCTTCATAACGCTAAAAGTGTAATAGTTTATGCAGTGTACTTGAACTTGCTAACTAAGTACTTATTTATTTATTTTCTTGCATTTATGAGTCGCCCCTTATGCCTATGGCATCCCGGGGCGACGTACACTTAAAATTTATAAAAACATTTCTTCATAAAAACATAGTTAAAACATCCAGGGATAAAACCATAAAAAATAAGGGCAGGGAGAATAAAAACCCTAACCCACCCTCCCCAAAGGCCTGGGTGAACAGCCAGGTTTTACAGGCTAGCCGAAATGTTAGGAGGCTTGGGGGCAGGCGAGCTTCCTCCGGGAGAAAATTCCAAAGATGCAGCCTGGCCACCGAGAATGCCCTCTCCATTGTGGCCCCCCCGGCAGACCGAAGGAGCCGCTCTGGGGCACGGAGGGCGAGGCGGTCCCTGAGGTCTGAGGGGCCAAGACCGTGAAGGACCTTATAAACAAAGACCAATACCTTGAACCTGGCTCGACACGCTATTGGCAATCAGTGCAGAGTCAGGAGCACTAGTGTTACATGCTCCTGACGACCCGTCCCTGTCAGGAGACCAGCCGCTGCATTCTGCACTAGCTGCAGCCTCAGAACCAGGAACAAGGGCAGCCCCATGTAGAGCACGTTGCAGTAGTCCAGCCTCGAGGTGACAAAGACATGGATGAGGGAGACCAGGTCCGGCTTGGAGATGTATGAGCGTAACCGCCGCACCAGATACAACTGGCGGAAGGCGGCCTTCGCCACCACCGCCAGCTGTCGATCCAGGCGGAGGTCCGAATTCAACACCACCCCCAGACTCTGAGCCTGCAGAGCTACAGGAGGGCGAAACCCACCCCACCCCCCCAATCAGGGGGGCTGACACCTTCCTCACTCTCCCCACCACCATCATCTCCAACTTATCAGGATTAAGCTTCAGTCTGCTCTGCCACATCCACTCCGCCACGGCCTCCAAACACTGGGATAGCAACAAGACAGCAGGGTCTGGGTCAGCTGAAAAAGAGAGGTACAGCTGAGTATCATCAGCATATTGGTGACAATGCACCCCAAACCCTCTCACGACCTCTCCCAGGGCTGGTATACACATTAAATAATAATTGAGACAGAATAGAACCCTGTGGAACGCTGCAGGATAAGGCGCGGGAGCCAGATGTTTCCTCTCCCAACACCACCCGCTGGCTTCTGCCCGCGAGGAATGAGCGGAACCATTCAGGAACAGTCCCATCCAGACCCCCCCAGGTCACGCAGCCGTCTCAACAGCAGCCCAATGTCCACGGTGTCAAAAGCGGCAGAGAGATCTAGCTGCACAAGAAATGTAGAACGTCCTGTGTCCATCTCCCGGCAGAGATTGTCGACCAAGGCCCCCGACGCTGTCTCAGTGCTATGGCCGGGGCGGAACCCAGATTGAAAAGGGTCTAGAAACCGATGCTGTCTAGATGCACCTGGAGCTGTATCACCACCACCCGCTCTCTAACCTTCCCTTTTTAGGGAAGGTTATTGACAAGTCGGTAACTGGCGAGTGCGTCCACACCCAATGATGGTTTTTACAGCAGGGGGTGCACCACAGCCTCCTTGAGGCTGGGCGGCAACCTCCCCTGCTGCAGGGACGCGTTAACCACCCACGCCAGCACCGTCCCCAATGTCTCCCTGGAGGCCAGGATGGGCAAGGATCAAGTTCGCAACTGGTGGCTCGCACAGACCCCAGGACATCCACCGCATCGGCTGGCGTCACTTCTTGAAACTCCCCCCACAAAGCTGGACCAGACGGGGCCTCTGTCACCTCACGCTCTCCACCTACTGCCATCAACCCAGCATCGAAATCACTGTGAATTCGAGCGATCTTGTCCGCGAAGTAGATGACAAACTCCTCACAGCAGGCCTGGGACACGTCCCCGTCCAGGCAGAGGGAGGCCAGACTAACCAGCCCCTGCACCCCCCAAAACAGCTCCGCCAGGCGTGACCTCGCGATGCTATGAGGGCTGCAAAGAACTCCTTCTTTGCTGCCCCCGCAGCCTCAACATAGGACCGCATATGAACCCTATAGAGAAGTTGGTTGGAGTAAGAGCGAGTCCGACGCCAGTGTCGCTCTAGCCTCCTGCCTCCTTGCTTCATACACCGCAGCCCCTCAGTAAAACAAGGGGCCCTGCGGTGACGAAGCAGAAGGCGTCTCAGAGCCACCCTGTCAATGGCCTCCTTCAGCAAGCTGTTCCAGTGCCGGACTAGCTCATCGACAGAGTGACCGCCCAGGTCTAATTCCCTCAGGGCCTCCTGGAACCGCTGAGGTTCCATCAGCCTCCGAGGGCGGACCAACCTAACTGGTCCCTTCCCCTTCTGGAGGTGGTCCGCTGAGAGGCTGGCCTGAAGGAGATAATGGTCCGTCCATGACAAGGGCACTGCTGTAACCTCCCTCACTACCGGACTACCCGCCTCAAGGCCAGAGCCAAAGATCAGGTCGAGGATATGCCCCCCCACGTGGGTCGGGCAGGTGACCACTTGGGACAAATCCATGGTTGCCATGGCGGCCATGAATTCTCACTCCGCTCCTACAAGGCCGGCATCAGCATGGACATTGAAGTTCCTTAGGACCAAAGTCCTGGATGTGGGCCACCTCCGGGGCCAGCTCTGCTAGAACAGTAAGGGATGCTGCCAGACAAGAAGGGGTCCAGTATACCAACATCACCCCTAGCTTGCCCCCAGCCAAATCGAGCACCACATGGAGGGCCTCAATACCTACGATCTCCCGCACTGGATATCTCCTAACAGGCCAATCCTCTCTAAAAATTATTGCTACACCACCTCCCTGGCCATCCGTGCGGGGCTGATGCCGCACGGCATACCCAGCCGGAACTTAGCTGATGAGATAATGGGCGTTGTGCAGGTAATTAAAATAAATGTGTTACCTATTGCTAGTTTCACATTATACAAAATCTTAGACATGCTATAGCAACTTTGCTTAGAACTACAGTTCAAATCATTAATTTTTAGAATTAAGATGATTTTATTTAAAAGCCACTAGGCTAGAATTGCTTACAGCTGTCGGAAGGTATGGTTCTTGCTGAGGCTATACTGAGTGAATTTAATGCTCACCTAACGTAACTGCTCCCATGTTGTTACTTGTAGCTTATTTAGTCCATAGCACCTCCGTTGAGACTGCCAACAAGGGCATTAGTTGGGCATGGGAGAGGGTGGTTGCTGTGTTGGTCCCAAATATAAGAGATGCCTGAGAAAAGATCTTATGTGGACTGAAAACTTTCATGCTCTCACCAACAGAAGTTGGTCCAATAGAAGAAAACATCTAAATTATTTTGTCTCATCTCTAGTTAGGAAAGTCTTTCTAGTTTGGTTTCTCATTAACATGCTCCTTTTAAGAGATGGGCTGTGGTTGACTTAGGGTGTAAATAGACAACCTGTTGCCCCACATTTGCCCTCATTAACCCCAAATTCACCTGCTTGTCTGTCAGGTGGCTACCTGATGTTTACCCCAAGCCACTACTCATGGCGTCATCCCAGAGAAGACCCATGATGCTGTGCGGGTGCATCTGGGGAAAGGTGGGGCAATGCACTGCCTTGTGGTTGCCTGCCTGCCGGAGGCCTGTGAGGCAGCCCCATGGCGTCCCCTGTTGGGTGTGTAGCCACCTTCAGCACCATAGTCACGCGCAGCAGACTAGGGCATCTGAGCAGCAACCGCAACTCTATGGTGGCGGGGGATGTGCAGGCACATGGCGGCAGGAGGAATACTTGCCTGTTGGTTGTGCTCCCACGTGGAGCCTGCAGGTGCGGGGGGAGGGGGGGCTCTCCTCGTGTTAACACCCTTAGTCTCTGCTGAACAGCTCTTGCATGGTAAGAACTTTATGGTCAGAGTCTACCTGGGACACTAGTCACATATCAGTTAAAGTATCTTGGGATCTTTTGTTTGAGTTAAGAAGCCCTAAGGGATGAAAGAGCATATACTACTGCCATTATCATGAACCAGAATTCTTCTCCTTTAATACTTTCTTGGGACTTGTATGTTAACACATGGCATAATAACCCACTGGAGTGCAGGTTTGGTCTGTGCAGCCCCCACTCACAGGTTTAGTGTGACAAGCCTAACACATGGGCAGGTGTTCTTCTGCTCCGACCGCCAACCTCTGTTTCTCGGTATCCCCCCCCCCCCCCCATGATGAAGGGGGGTGCACCAGAAGCAGCACCAGCTGTGTGTCTCTCCCAGGCTATGACTCCAGGAGACGGTCCAGTGCCTGCTATCCCTGCCCACCCATGGAGGTTCATACCTGGGTTTATACCTGCAAGCGCATGGCGGCTGGGACTAACTTATCTTTTGCTATGGCACATAATACTGAGTTTCTTGAGCAAATCACATAGTTTATTGAGCACTTATAGTGAAAATTCAAATCAAAAGGAATCTGTCTTTGCATGTTGTCACCACCCACTTTCTCGCATCCACAGCTCACAGTGATGTACTGGCAGGTACATATTTATTTATTTTGTGGATTTATATCCCGCCCCTCCTGCAAAAGCAGCCCGGGGCGGCTTACAACAATAAAAACATAATAAAAACAATTTAAAACATCCAATATAACAATATTAAATTCATCAGATTCATCTCTGCCATCCAATTGAGGCTCTCCCAGTAGCCTTGCGGGTATCTTCTCACTGTCATGAGGGCAGTGATGAGAAAAAATGGCAGGGAAGGTCCAGCCTCTGCTGGTGACTTACCTACTTCTGGCAGTGCACGAACAACCAGTAAAGTTGTGATCTCATTTGCATCCCACTCTATCATCCAGGGCTCCCACTCTTAAATTCTTCTGAACTTGGAACTGCAGCAGGGTTGTATGGTGTCTGCACTCCCATCATGCATAAAACCCCTCTGTGTGCATGTGCCACCCTCTGAACACACAGGCCACCTTGGAGGGTGGGTCTGACAGTTTTCTCTGTACATCAGGCCTCGACCAAAGGTCAGCCGAGGCCAGGGTATCCATTACCCTCCCAACTTCTCTGGGCCCTGCACCCTGGGCAGCCACAGCACCCACAGACAAAAGTCAAAGCCCTTTGGCTTTCCTAGGCAAGCAACCCGTAGCAATAGCTTTCTATGGCCCCTCATGTTTTTTGGAAGCAAAAACTTATTTCAAAAGATAAGAAATTGAGTAACTTTTAACCAATGGTAAATGGCTTCTCAGCTCTGTCCCCATTATACATTCCAAGCACAGTGACCTTTGCTGCCTTGCAGATCCCCCCACCTGCTCATTTCTTAACATTCAGTGGCTCCTCCAATTACAAAATTGCATGTTTTTGTAATGCTAACCTCTGTACATTTTTTAGATGACTTGGCATGTGCACTGATGCGTGCATGACAGAAATGTCTATGCCGTTTAATAGCCACCTGGATCGGCAGCGCTGGTGCAGCAACATACACAGCACAGGCTTTGCAAAAACGCTTTCAGCCAATAGCCGCTCCTGCTTGGCACGCAGCCAGTCCTGTAAGGACACATGGCCAGTAGCTGCTCATGTGTGGCAAACAGCCAGTCCTAGGTAGGCAGCCACCTAGCGCTTTAGGCTGTTCAAAACATTTGGCGTGCGATCTGCAGAGTTCACTAACTCCAGAGCCGCAGCCATGGAGATGCATGCCGAGAACTTCTTTGTTGCGCTCATTATGGCATTCCAGGCCTTCCTTTTCGCTGCTGAGAACCTGTGAGCAATCCAGTGAATCCAAGCCTACTACTCTCACTGGTGATATGACGTCAAGGCACAGAAAGGCTCTTGCTCAATCTCTGGCTGGCATAGTAGGGTGCACTACACCACAGAGGTGGCTCCCGCTTTGGCCCTGTGCACTTGTCTACCTTCAGCGGCAACCAACTATGCTGGGGAGAATTGAAACTCTGCAAGTGAAGCTGATGCATGCAGAGAATTCCCTGTTGGGAGATGTGGCTTCAATCCCTGACACTATGCATAGGGTTACACCCACCGAGAAGCTTGTCTGGGTGAAGGAGAAAAACACAGGCTGGTGGAAGAACGTGCTGTCTTTGTGGGGAGACACTGAGTGGGTCGCAAACTTCAGGATGCCCTGTCACCTTGTCCTGCAGATAACCAAGCTCGTCGGCCACCACTGGAGAGATGGAGCACGATGATGCGGTTGCGTCACCAGCTGAACCGAGTGGAGCAGCAGACAGCTGGAGAGAACTGGGATGCCTCGTACTGGCATAACCGCAATCCTAGCCCCAACACCACTGTCGGTGACAGGTTAATGAGCATCAGTGAGCTGTTTCAGATCTCATTAAGAGGGTTTGATATCACAAGATGTTTCCTGTGTGTCACTGTGTTTCCCTCTCTCCCATACTGCAGTGGCATACTTTCCCTCCTTGGGCACCCTCCTGTGCTATTTCCCACCCGGCAGCCTTTCCTTGTGTGCTCCCTGTTAACATTTGCAGCTTAGCTGGCTGCAGGCCTGAACCTCTGTTTCCTATTGGCATTTGCAGGCTAGCTAGATCTGGGAATGGCAATAGGAAGCGCAGAGGCACAGGCGTGCAACTGGCTTGTCTGTGACTGGCCAGCACCCAGCCTTTGCCTGTGGTAGTTCCCTTTGCACTCGGGCTTTACCCTGTTGGGCTTCCTTAGCCCTCCTCAGTCCTGTTCTTGGTGTTTCCAACCCCCAGCCTCCAGAACCGCTTATCACTCTGCCATACTGGCATTCCCCACCCGCCCCCCAACTTCCCTCCTTTCCCAAAAGCGGCACAGAAAGCATGGATTATGAAAAATAAAACTTTATTTTTTAAAACCGTCTTCTTGCACCTGCTCTTCTTGGGGGCAGCTGGGTATGCTTCCTTGGGTGGTGGGACTATCAGTAGGACATTTCCTGATCTCCTCCCATGATCTGGCTGTGGAAGAGTGTTCACACAGGTGATTGGTGGGTGGGATGTGTGCCTGGCCCAGGAACTTCCCTGGCATGAGCACAGTGCAGAGAGGGCTCAGGTGCTTTCCGTTGGGGGGTGGTGTGCACGTGTGGGGGAACCAGGGCAAGCAGGTATGTTCTACATTGGCAGGCATGAACTACCAGTGGGGGGTTAGGGAATGGTGCCTGCCCCTGAACAACAATGTTTGCGGTTGCAGCAGTAACATGCTTAAGCAGGGAACTCTGAAGCTGAATGGACTGGGACAGGCTGTTTTGTCTGTGTCCGCATCTCACTCTTCTCCTTGCTTGCCTTCTCAGTCATGCTATCCAACCGTTCAAACTGCTGCCAGAGGTGGGCTCGGTGCCTGTCGTCCCGCCAGCAATCCAGGTGGGTCTCGGCATTCTGCCACACCAGTTGCCTATGCTCCGTGGCCATGCTGTTAATAGCATTGCGGATCTCGTCCACCCACCACACCATCTTGACAAGCAGCTCCCTTACCAAATCCTCACTGTGCTGCTAGTTTTGGACCCATAAGTTCTGGGTGCTTGTGGCCAGGGGTTCTGTCTGCACCAATTGCTCTGGCAGACCTGTAGCAAGGCAACAAGAAAAACTATTAGTTCAGAATGCCCCCACCCATCTTCCTGACCCAGTGTTTTCAGGTTCCCCAATTTTCAGTCCTCCTCCTGCCTGAAGGGAAATGGGAATGAGTACCTAGCCTATGCAGAGGCTGGGGCAGTTGCTGCAGCAGGATTCCAGCACCACGCAGTTCTCCTCCCGATCGCTGTACAAGATTGAAGAACATACAAATAGCACGAATGACGGTGGTTGAGATCTCCCTCCCGGCCCCCATGGTGCCTTCTCACCCGCTTCCTGCACCTACCATTCCCATCCTGTGGAGCTGTTTCTTGGCAGCTTTCCTGCTGCTCCTCTGCATTCTCCTGGCCACCTGTCAACACAGTAAATAGTAAAAAACATAATTAAAGACTTCTGTTTATTATCATGCAGCTGTGTAAATGCAAACACACACACCCCGGTGCATTAATTCACCATTATTCTCCACCTCCACTGCCTCTAGAAGGGTGGCATCTGGGTCCTCTATGCCCTTGACCAGGACCTCTGGTGGCTCTTCAGACCAGAGCTGGCCCTCAAACTTGAGGGGCTACACCATGAGAGTCGTGGTGTCCATGTCGGCATCAACCTGTGCAAGCTCCAGAGTGGAGATGGGCATGGATTGAGGACTCTGCTTCTGTGGTCGAAGCAGGCAGTGGGGGAGCCATATCCACCGGCTTCTGGCCCCTCACAAAGACTTAGCCATACAGGCAGGATGCAGTGATGGCTTCGTATACACAGAGGAAACAGTCAAGGAGCTAATAATAAGGCAATGCTTACCGTCTGCAACCAGAGGTGAAGTTGTTGTCCTGGATCTCTTTGTATCCATGCCTCAAGTCCCTGGCTGGCTGCCAACACTGGCTTATGTCCCAGGTGTAGCCCTGTAGAGCCATTTAGGCTGAGATCTCTTGGACCATCATATCATTCCTGTATCACTTCACCAGTGCATATTGGACATTCTGCTCTTCCCATAGAGCGATGAAGGCCTTGGTCTCTTCCTCAGTCCAGGGAATGCAGCATTGGCAGACAGATCAGTAGGCAGAGAGCGACTGTCATTATGCGGTGTTGGTAGCGGTGCTGGTCGTTGCCTGGCTGTTGGTTTGAGCCGTGGCCCAGCCGATGGTAATCCTATGTTTGAAAATGCATGATGGGCTTTTAAGGTAGATGTTAACATGCGAGCAAGAGGAGGGAGAGGGGCCAGAACGCTCTAAGCCGTGACTCTATGGGGCTGGTAAACTGTATGCGTGGAGGTTGCATGCAACCTAATGATGGGACACAAACATGGGCACACATTAACCTGCGTTTGCCTGATGGTGGGGTCAGCATGCTCTGGAATCGTGCCATGATTGGGGGCTGAATGTGTGGTGGGTGGTGGCTGGTGGGGACAAAAACCTAATAGACAGATGGATACCCACCTAGCGTGGGATACTGTTTCGTTAACACCCTAAAAGTGATTGGAGGCAAGTGCTGAACAAGTGGCTGTCATGCAAGCCCGCATACCGACATGCAGCACTACTTATACTGCTGCCTTGGTCCCTAGTTGTAGCTCTTTACCGTTTTAACATCTGCATTCAAAGCAGATCCTGGAGAGCGCACGGTTTTGCTATAGCCCTATCCTAAACAGGGACTACCAATAGTGATGGGATATGTGGGCAAATAGGTTGTTGTATTTTATGTAAAATGTCATTTGCTCTCACTTGGGTCCTATGTTAAACTCTTGTTTCCAGATGTATCCAACTGGAAAATCTAAAAGCTAGTGCGACCAGTCCCTGGGGGAAAAATGCTATGCTTGGGTTTGCTTACAGGCTTTTTTTAAAATGGGAATTTAGTTCTGGAAAAGGGTAAAAAGTATGCACACTCTGTAAGTAAAGGACACTTTAAGACTACTCAGGGTTTTGAGTATTCCTTTCCATGTTGTTCCAAGCTACTAAAGAAACAAGAGCCTCGATGTAGGGCACTGACATTAACATGTGGAATTAACTAACATAAGAAAACTATTTTGAGGAGATTTTGTTTAACAGTTGTCTGGTCTCGAGCCAGCGTAGCCTAATGGATAACATGTTGAACTTTGACCTGGAAGACCAGGGTTTGAAATCTTCTCTTAGTTGTGAACTCGCAGGCTGGCACCTTGGGCATGTCTTAATCTCTCTGCCTCAGTTCCCCATGTGAAAAATGGGAATAATAATGACCTTCCTTGCAGGATTGTTGTTGGGAAAACGAGATATGGATCGTAATACACTTTGAACTCTGAAAGCACTATAGAAATGTTAAAAATAATGAAAATAACTATCTATCAAATTTATTCAGTGATTAGCCATATATACAACTTAAATACATCTGATAAAAACAGAAATATATGAAAATCATAAGTGATAGCAAAGCAACCCATTAATTAGTATAATTTCAACTGATGAAAAGTTAAAAAGGCATACACAGCCACTCTTTTAAAACTCAAAGCATTATTAGAGGCTAAACAAATTTCAAGTTTTTCAAGCATTGGAAGAAACTCTTTTTCCTGCTAATAAAGGTAAAATCCATCTTGACCTCCACTTATTTGTTAGCCACCCAGAGCTGCTATTAGCAGGAGGGTGGGGGGTAAAAATGTGTATAATTTACAATGAAATAAAATATGAATAAGATCTTCAACTTTCCCAGAGCTACAGGAGCATGTCCTGAAGGTGTATGTGGTTTTACTTTAGCATCTTCTAAAGATTGCTAAGTCAAACAATTGGATGCGAAGAAGGGTGCAAGACCTACGCAGATGGGGGTTGTGAAGGTTTTCTAAGTAAGTTTCAATCCCAGTAGTGGTTTTGAGGATAGGATAATAGGGAGCTAATTTGAAGTAAAGAATTCTTAGCTAGATCCTCTTGCTATGTGATATCAGACAGATAGTGATTTTCCCAAAAGGAAAACTGATGAAAATAAGATATTTTTCATAACTGAAAAATAATTATTTGAATTAGAGTGAAAGCATAAAACATAAATATAATAGCTGTTAATGGCAGAGTGTTTCCATTCTTATGCTTGTAGGAGTTTGATGTATTTCTTCTATATTCTTTATGACATTTGCAAACATTGGTGATATTTGGAACTGTCAAATCATTAGTGACCTTGTAGGACAGGATATACAGTGAGGGCATAATCTTGCTCAGCATATTCAATAACTATCTGACAGCCCCTAGAAATGGAAAAGGTAAGTTAGACTACACTTTGGATACCATCTTAACTCTGCTGTATTGTATTGCTCTGTTGACTAACCTGAGGTATACATGAGACATTAATATACTGACAACATTATACTTAAGTTAGAGGTACAATATGTAAGATTCTATAGTACAGCTAACGCACCTTCATTTTATATTACATATGTACAAACAACATATAATTCCATATTGGTTGTTATGGCATATAGAGTCACTAAGAAAAATAAGAGGAGAATTCTTAAAAATAAAGTAGAAGAAAAAAATCGGGGTGGATAGATGAGGGGTTCCTGAAAGGAGACAGAGTTACATCTGAGACTACTACCTTTTCTTTAATGTTCATGCCCAACACCAGTATGATATATTGCATTTGCTATACTTACAATGCTAACCTAAAATGATTGATCTTAACCTAAAATTATTGAAAGCCAGGATATGACAGCCTAACTTGCTCGCCATGGCACTATTAAATTCTAGGGCTTGAACTATGTACTTATTCAAGTGTGTAACATTGTTGGATGTTATAAAAGATGGCGCATGAGTTAAGGCTGTCATACTCGGGTTTTTAGTCGTCTTGACAGTTGTATGGTATCTGTATCAACTTTCAGTTTGTATTAATGTCTTGCAGTCAGCTTTCACATACTGGAAAACATTATCACTAACAAATCAAAATTACAAAGATTAGAGTTAAGGTGGTGACCATATCAAGTGTGGCCTAACCGTAACTTTTTTCATTCCCCCGATTTGTGGTGGTTAAGTTTTATTGTACTCCATATTCTGGAAATGTTGCAGATTAATGCATCTCTTCCTTAACTAATCATTTAACTGAACTTGGAGTCATCCAGACAGGGATTTGAACCACCATTCCCGAGTAAGTCTACAACACCAAAGTCTGTTGACAACAGAACTACTCAGGCATACAAATGTTACCAAACTCCTAATGGGAGACAAAGTGGCTCATATGATATCTTTTATTGGACCAACTGCTGTTGGTGAGAATGAGTAAGCTTTTGGGCTGCCTCATGAGGAGGCATGGTCTCCTCATATATACCTGCCCTACATGTGCTCAGTTTATATACTTCTACTGGCTACGCTACATGCTTGAGCAAGGGACCTGTGTGGCCCAAAAGCTTGCTCATTCTTACCAACAGTTGATCCAGTAAGATATCATTCGAACCACTTTGTCTCCTTCTCTGTTACTTGGGACCAACATGACAACCACACACTGCCTCTGGATTGCAAACGCCTAATGACAGGAAAGGTGTATGACCGCCATTGTCACCTGAGATCTCTCTGAAGCCAAGTTCCATTTCAGATATACATAACAGTAAGTTGTTTAAACTTGCTCCAAGTGCATTATACCAACAAAAAGTAGATGAAAAATAGGCTATATGCCCATTTTCAGCTCAATATGAGCGAAAACAAGAGTTAGTGCCCTGCAAAAAAGGTTTGAAGAATCTGTTTTTGAGGTGCTATTGCTCGGTGTCCCCTCCCTCACCAAAGCCCATATAACTTTCTGTAACACCCATACTTCCAACACACCAATTTTCAAAACAAGATCCTTAAGGGTTTAGGTGTGCTTTCTATTGAAAGTTTTGCCTTGTAGACAGAAATGTCTCATGCCACATTGTAATCTTAACTAGAGGTGGGTGGATTGAACGTGCAAGAACAAATAGAGGAACGCTACAAAACAGAAATGTACCTCAAACATCCAGAGTAGTTGATTACTGGATGATTAACCAATGAGTTTTATTAGAAGCTTCTGACCTTGTGATACTCAATTTGAAGAGTGTTTTTTGGCCCGAACAGTATGAAACAAGTCGCATTTAGTATTGCAAAACCAATAGCTTTTTGAATAAAACTCATTGGTTAATAACATACTGCTCTGCTATGAAGAGCTTATAGTGTAGGACCTTGATTCTCAAACTGGACGGTGGACCCCCCCCACCCCCACCCCAAGGGGGTCATGGAAGGTATTCGGTGGGGGTGCAAGAAGGACTGCAGACTGAGTTGGGTGGAATTTCCAAAATAATGGGTTGACACGGGGGCAGAGAATCCAGGAACAAAGGGGAAACAGAGGTGACGTAATAGGAGGGCTGTGAAGGGAGAGATGTGGGGGTAGTTGTGCAGGGGCCCTTGGTTACTACCAACAAGCATAAGGGAGGACGCAGATAAAAACGGTTTGAGATCCACTGGTCTAGCCTAGGTAACAGACAAACAGGATTGGCAATAAAAAACTAGAGCCAGTACTGAAAGCAAGGCTTGATGCATCTTCCATAATTAGCTAGCTCTTTTCTTTAAATGAAGATTGTGGGGAGAAGGAAGGGGGTACAGTAAGTCTTTGTGTTAAATTCTATTTTGACACTTGATCATTTATGAAGGAGTTCCCCTGTTATCAAGTGCATGTAACTTTATGAAGAAACAATAATTTTGGCTTTTGTGTGTGGTACTTGCCTTGTAGTGTAATAAAGCTTAAATGTTTTCTCTTTTAATGTAGAAGTCTACAAAGAGAGAAGAGCTCCAGGCAGCTGAACTAAAGCTATTCCAAGGCAAACCTGTGTCCCTTTCATTGCATGTGTTATATGTTACCTTTATATGAAGTAAAGCTGGAAAGGAATTTACAAGTGAAGAAAAAAAAATTGGAATTGGAGTTGGATGATCTGGGCTTGGAAATGCCTCAGGTAAGTCTGGTGTGGACATAAAAACATTTGAATTGAGGGGGAAATGCTTTTTAAAGCAGGAAGGTCATGGGGAAGCTGATAAACATAAATAACAAGATTTACTTGAGCCCAGTGGAGATCCTTCAGAAAATAAGCAAAAGCTACATATAACAGGATATCTTTCCCAATCTTCTGTAAACTAAAATTCACACAAGCTCATAGACTGGACTTCAGCAAACGTGCAACAAGGGAACAAAAGTGCAGATCAAGCATTCTCCCCAGTCGTGACTGCATCCAGCATCTTTAACACAGGATTGTTCAGCCCACACCCTAGGTGTCTTCTAGAGAGCCATTCTTACTTCCCTAGTATTTAGGTGGAGTAATGAGCCATTTAGTGAGCTGGCAAAATTGTGAAACTCTCTTGCCCTTTTCTTGTGCATCAGAATTTGGGAACTCCTTGTCCAATTCAGTTCTCAGATTTATCTAAAAGATTCTGTTTGACTGTCTGCCCCTCCTGAACCACGTGAGTCTTTTTTGTGGGTTCAATGGAAGTAAAAATAAACCTTTATTAATCAGTTGTTACCTTAAATGTCATTGTTCCAAGTATTTTTCCAATTGGTCTCTATCTGGCTGCACATGTTGGCAATATAAAACTCTTTCCAGTCCTGGAAGTAAGGAAAACACCACATCAAGTCTGTGTGTGAATCGCTGCAGTAATAAAAGGCTGCTCCAAGTATCCACTCTCCTCAGGAAGACCACTTTGCTGAACACTGCTGTACAAATATGACAGACTATGTGACCACAAGCAGCGGAACGCTCAGCTCAGACATTATTGGAAACAACACAGTTTGGTGGTTAGTCAAAGTGTGGTGAGAGCAGGGGCCTGCTGTGTTCTCACTGCATTTCTCTATTGCTGCCAATGGGGAAAGAAGCAGCGAACACAAGTCCTTGGCTCAGACCAACCCTAGTTGGTCTCATTCCTTGGCAGTGTTTTAGGCCAGGCTGACTTTTCAAGCAACACCACACTATTATAAAACTTAGTCCTTGCTGGTTTCTGGAGAAACCAGTACAGAAATGCCATAGAACTCAGAGGCTCCAGTTATGTCTGAGCTGAGAACTCTGCTGTTGGTGGTCACGTAGCCTATCATATTTGTACAGTAACGTTCAGCAAATTTGTCTTCCTGATGAGTGGGCACTTGGAACAGCCTTCTGTTGTTGCAGAGATTCACACATAGATTTTGACTAAGAGGGAATTTTAGGCCGCTTTTACGCGAGTGGCCAAGGAAGCGCCTTGAACACGCTGCCTGGGAAAAGCTGCGTAGCATGCATTTTCATGCCCTGGAAATGGCTGCCTGTCATAGGAATTGGCGGCTTTGAGTGGCCTCTTTGAAGACGTGTTCTGGAAACCCTGATATTGAGGTTTCCAGAACGCGTCAAGAGGCCGCGAGAGCTGCTGATTCTTATGGTGGGCGGCCGCTTCTGGTGCATGTAAACACACCCCATGCAGCTTTTCCCAGAAGCACGTTGAAGAACGCGCTTCCCTGGCCTCTCGTGTAAAAGTGGCCTTAGCGATGTGGTGCTGCTTTTACTTCCAGAACTAATTATTCTAATGTCGCTTAATGGCAGACAAGAACAGAAGAAGAAGAAATATTCCTGTCATTCACTGTGTAGGGCCAAAAAATGCAAACTAATTATGTAATGTTTCTGTATGAAGAGCTGATGAAGCTTGATCTACAGCGGATGCAACAGTCTTACTGTGAACCTGCCCAATTTCGGGGGGTGACATTTTCAGTCAGCCAAGGAATAACGTACAGAAGTGGGCAAACTGTAGCTCTAGAGCCACATGCAGCTCTTTGACCCCATTGTGGTAAATGGATGCAGCCTTGGGATTAGGAAAATTTGCCGACCTCTGATGTAGTAGTTGGTGCTGCAGGCTAGTGCTGCTTTTATATGGTAAAATATGCTATTGCCACTCATTTCAAATAGTAAAGTCCAGATTAGTGAGTTTATGCGTAGCTTTGGAAGTGGCTTTGTGCAAGTCTGAAATGGTGACAGCAAATGATCAAAGTGGGTTACAAAGTAAGATTGAGAGATTCTAAAAAAAGCTGTATGGGTTCTGGGGTTGGAATGGTAGAGAATGCTGCAAACCAGGGTTAAATCTCATTGATGAACTTAGGGTGCAGAGTTGGGACTGCTCTTTTGAGGACTGGTTAGAGCCAGGTATGTCACTCTTACAAATACTACAATACCACGTTTATGTCCAACAAGCAAATGAGATTTTAAAAAAAATAAAAATAATAATCTTCCATGTAACTGCTGAACAGTGTCTCTTTTTGGTAAAAGCATTGAATGTAACAAACTGGATGCTGCATCATCTTCTCTCTGTGAAAGACACAATATGCTTATTTACTTGCCTTTGGAAGGCTATTAGATACAGAACAGGTTCAAAGACTGTCATAACCTAAATGACAACTTCTATGGCAGCTCTGTAATGTGTTGGGTTATTTAAAAATTAAGTGGCCTCGTCATCGGTGTGTTTAATCTTTGTTCACTAGCTCAAGGGCAGGAGGAAGTGGTTATTCTTTTAGGACTTTTAAGTAATTTAAAGTAACATGTTGTTTGTTTGTTTAGCCCAGTGTGAGTGGAATGGACCCTCCTTTTGGGGATGCTTTTCGGAGCCACACGTTTTCAGAACAGACGCTGATGAGCACCGATCTCTTAGCAAATAGTTCAGATCCAGACTTCATGTATGAACTGGTAAGTTAACTTTTTCCGTTCTCCATAAAGCATTGTTTCGGGAGGCTTTTTCCTTTCTCATTTGAGGAAGGGTGTGTTCTAGTGGGACCTATTCAATGAAGGCCACTTGTCTGGCTAATCCCATTGCAACTTGCCCACTGACAGGAATTCTGATTCCAACCATCATCCCAGCCCCTGTGGCATCTTGCTAGTAGGCTGGCAAAGACCATGACCAGAAGCTTTGGTGTATCTGTATTCAGGAGCTGCATACTGAGCAGAGATGCCACCTGTGGCGAGATGGAGTGGCTCATCTGCTCAGTATGCAGCTCCTGAATACAGGATACAAAAAGCTTCTGGTTATGGCCTCCTTGCATACAGAGCAGAATCAAATGCCACTGGGTCCTATGTTAAAATCCGGAAACAAAGTCTGATCTCAGGCAGTATCTCACTGCTCTGAGTAGAATGTGATAAGTTAAAAGTCTTGGTGCCCTGGTAATGAAAACGGCTGGCGTATGGATCCTTTCGTTTCTTGGTTACTTGTACAACTATGGCCAGGGACACATGTTCACCGAGTGTTCCGCATTGGAGACAATGAATACAGGTCCCCAACTATAATCTGTGTCATGAAAGATTAAAAATAGGTTCCTTCTAATGTCCACCTCTAATTTTTGGAGTTCACGCCATACAATGTCCTATTGCAATTGGCGGACACTTTTATTGGCAGTCTTGGCAGAGAAGCCCAAAATTAATGGAGTATGGAAACTGCACCCCACCCCCCACGCATCTTGCCTCAAGATGCTTAGCTGACGTTTGAAGTACACTGATTTCCACTGTACCTTATTTGGGTATGAAGAGGCCTTATAGGCCTCAGTCCATTACACCTTTTACACACGCTAAACCCATCTGTTGGTAAACTAGTAGGTCAGGAACCAAAGTGGAAACACTTAATTTTTATTACAAAATGTGCTTTGTCTCTGCACAGGACAGAGAAATGGACTACCAGCAGAGTTCTAGGGACAACTTCCTTTCTATAGAAGACTGCAAAGACCTTGAGAACTTAGAGTCTTTTACTGATGTCCTGGAGAGTGAAGCTGCTTTCACCTCAAACTGGGAGCAGTGGGACACGTACTGTGAAGACTTAACCAAGTACACCAAGCTAGCCAGCTGTGACATCTGGGGAACAAAAGAAGTGGATTACCTGGGCCTTGATGACTTTTCAAGCCCATATCAGGATGAGGAGGTAATAAGTAAAACTCCAACTCTGGCCCAGCTTAACAGTGAAGACTCTCAGCCTGTCTCGGATTCACTTTATTGTCCTGATTCACTCTTTAGTGTAAAACAAAACCCTTTAACGTCTCTGTTATCCGGAAAAAAGATCGCAAGCAGAGCGGCAGCCCCAGTCTGTTCATCTAAGAATGTTCAGGCTGAGGCACCTTTGTCGGACTTGGTTCAAAAAGCAAGCAAGCCCACTTCAAGCACACAAATCATGAAGACCAACGTGTACAGTACTGAGAAGATGAACACTCACGTTGAATGTAAAGACTATGTTAAAAAGGCAAAAGTAAAGATAAATCCGTTACCGCAGAACAGGCCGGTGTTGAGCCAGGCACTTGCTGATGCTGCAAAAGAAAACACCTGCTACTGTGGAGCTGTGGCAAAGAGACAAGAAAGGAAAGGGATAGACTCCCTTCAGAGTCTCAGCACTCCTGTATTGCCTTTTAAAGAGACTCAAGAGCTGATGCTCAGCCCACCCCAGGAAACGCCAGAGCTACCTGTGGGAGAGAGCAGCCTCTCTGCCAGCACATCTGTATCGGATCCGAAGAAAGAAGAGCACAATTATTCTCTCTTTGTCACAGACAGTTTAGGCGAGCAGCCAACCAAAGGAGAGCCTGAGGAAGATGAAGAAGATGAGGAAGATGTAGAAGATGAAGACCATGATGAAGGGTTTGGCAGTGAACATGAATTGTCTGAAAATGACGATGAGGAGGATGACTATGAAGATGACAAAGATGATGACATCAGTGATACCTTTTCTGAACCAGGTACCTAAGAATTGTGGTCTCTTAGAGCTGAGTAACTATATCTGCCGAACAAACACTAGAGGAAATATGCTTTTGAATGTTATATTAATAAGGACGGAAGTATTTTGCTTTTTCAAAATGCTTTGCAGAACACTTTTGGTGAAACATATATTACAGGTGGGTGGTTCACGGAGAGCATATGACAAGCCAGGGGCAGAATGCTGAAATCCTGACAACTAATCCGTTTTAACTAATTTACATGATATGGAACTATCCATCCTTCTCCCGAGATGGAGCTATTGAGTAGATGAATTATGGGCTCTTCCTCTGCTTTTGGCTGTTAGCTTTGTAGAAAGAGTCAATCCTTGACAGCTTCGTTGTTAGCCTACGTGCAATCACTGGATGATCATGTTTTAGATCCTAGTGGACCTAGGATCTTCGGCTATAGTACACATTGACACCCACACTTACCCCAAAATAGCTTGCTAGTTTTGCAATTTCACAGAGGCTAAGCACAATGAACTGAGTCTCTGCAACCCCTTCTTCTCATGCAGTAAACTTCTTGTGACAGGGAGGGGAATGAGACAAAACCAGACTCTTCCTCTTGAAGGTGATGTTGCCAAAATTATTACTATAAAGATTGGGCATTTGCAGAAAGTATCCTAAAGGATATGGTTGTAACATGTAATGTATAAAGTGTTTTTACTTGGCTGTTCTTTCCAGTGTAGAATAGGTAAAGTCTGTGTAGCCACTAAAATAAACTTGCCTGCCCCTTCCCCCATCTCATTCATTCATTCATTCTCTCTCTCTCACTCTCACGTCTTTAAAGAAAACACAGGAATGAGCCTTGTATAAAACTGCTATATGTTGGGCATTAAATGTTCCCGGTAACTTGTGCTGTGTATTTTGAAAGCCTTTATGCACCTCGTATAACCTTTGTCTCCTTGCCCCCTTCTGAAATCCTCTTAATTTACGCCTCTCTTTCAGATGTGTAGAGTAAGGTGTGGGGTGTTTTGTTTTTTTATTATTGTTTAGTAAGTACCTTTCCCACTGTGTGGGCTGCATTGTGTATTACTAAATGTGGGAAATCTTATCTTATGGATTGCTTTAAAAAAAACAAAAAACCACCTTGATTTGCTGTAGTATTAATTTGTTCTTTTGTAAGGTTTTGTGCCAACAGGCAGTCCCCTTCACCTTCTGTTAATTACACTACCCTCGCACTTAAGAGCGGTAGTATTTGGGGAATAAAAGAGCCACTTTTGGCCTGCAAAAGCTCACTGGAGCTTTAAGTAAATAATGGAAGGTCATTCCCCCTCAAGTGTGGAACTAAAAGATTAAATCCTCATCTATCGTATGGTGTAGTTAATTCACACCCGAGTTCTGCATTTCTATTTCCCCCCCCCCTCCTTTTCTGTGTAAGTGCTATAAGAAATGGGGTCTTTAAAGGGAGCATAGACCAAGAGAACTGAATGTTGTGCTGAAACCAAAGGAAAGGATTTGTATTTAGAGAGAGAGGTGTGTTTCACTGACAAGAAAAAGAACATATGGCTTCCAACATTTGTTCTTGCCGAGGTTATTTTCTTGTGCTGTATGTATCCTACGTGCATCATTTTCCATAATTCCTCTTGCATCTGTAAAAGTGTATGAATTGCTGGTGAACTAAGGGGCATCTTAAAACTAGATAGCAGCATAGTGAACCCCCATAGGACCAGAGAGAAAGTTCATCCTATTCACTGTTTTATGTTCACTAGAATAGGGCTTGGCCATAATAGAAAGGACTGGTTCTTGAAGCTGGGATTGTTATGGACAGGATGTCCATTATAAGCCGGGTTTGTTATAGTGAGGTATGACTATTCTTTTTTCTTTTTCTTTAGCAACAAATTGAGGTCTTATCCTTTTTGTCCAGTGAGGTGGATATCATTGGAGATTAATTTTATAAGTGAAAATAGTGAAAGTAATTTTATAAGTGAAACTAAACCTGGCATTTTGGTGGGAGAGTTGTGGAGTCCAAAGGAGTATGCAACTGTGTTCTGCCTTTGCCAGAGGGGCACCCAGTTACCTTATAGCAATGGCAGAAGGAGACAAGACAACTTGAGTTTAGCATACGCTAACTTGTTTGGAGAATAAATTTCAAGAGTCAGGTGACATTGCCCATGATTCCTGCAGTTGTGCAAGGCAGAGAGCATAAACCAGCTGATGTGTTTAAAATCACCTCTTCCCTACCATGTGTGTTAGACTTGCTCAAATGCCAGAAATCAATGGCTTGTTGCTTATGTAGCTTCATCACTGGCTGGCAGTATGGCTTAAATTGTCATTTTAAAACAAACAATTCTCGGAATTCTTTTTTTTTTTTTTTTTTTTTTGGCCTGATGTATCCTGTATGGACTACTCTAGTCAGGTTTTTAAGCTTTTCTCTGTAGCTAGGAAGGTTAGAATTTCATAAATAAGTAAATAAAGGTGCCTTATGTGATCCCTTGACTCCATGAGCTTGGTCTAAAGAGAGACACGCACCCATTGTTGCCAAAGTTGGCAACAGTGAGTTGACCATTGATTTGCGAGCATCAATGTAGGCAAAAACAAGTGTATGTGTAACCTTACTCGAGCTGTTGGCTTCCTTGAACACTTGGTTTGTTACTTCAGACTTGAGGAGTTGAGAAGATTTGACTGAACAAGTGACTAGTGCGGTTTGTGCCTTTTAGGATATGAAAATGATTCTGTGGAGGATTTGAAAGAAATGACAGCAATATCTTGTCGAAAAAGAGGCAAGCGAAGATACTTCTGGGAATACAGTGAACAACTGACGCCGTCGCAGCAAGAGAGGATGCTAAGGCCTTCGGAGTGGAATCGAGATACATTGCCAAGTAATATGTATCAGAAGAATGGACTGCATCATGGTAAGACTAGTTTCCCAGTAACAGCCTTTCGCATTGTCATTTTGGGTATATATGCCCTTGACATAAAGTTAGAAATCTTGTTCTGGCACATGAGGAAGAATTGCTGAAACAGTGTATAACTTTGCTGCTCAACTGGTTGGATTCTGTAATGCAGGCAGGGAAGGGGCAGCTCCTACATAGCACTAGTGTTTAACCATGGCTTCTCTCCAGAGAAATGGGGATGAATGGAGAATTGTAATTCCTGAAACCTCTTGGTGGAAATACTGACTGTTCTTAAAGCTTCTCAGTGCAGTACTGTTAATATTACACAAACCTGGTCTCTGACCACGGGTGCTGGGAGGTAGGTCTAGTCTGACTTGCAGCTTGGCACCACCTAGAGCTCGCTGTATCTGATGCAAGAAATATTTTAATTGAAACCTTAACTAAAAGGCACTTGATCAAGTGTCTGTCTTTTCTGGTTTCTCTTTTGAATTCCCCACTGTATATGTGACAGGGACTGTAGTAGTTCTTGTGTCATGGATACCTAAGTGTCCCTTTTTAAAAATTCATTGTTAAAAAGCTTAAACTCTATATAATGCATTTTCCTGCATTTGCATTTATGACTTTAACTAGCCAGCTTTGCTGTTACCTTTTTGTCATTAACGGCATCGGTTGTTGTTGTCCAAAAGTTCTGGAAATATTTGTTGCTGCTGTTTGTTTGTTTACCAGCAGAGGTCACAAGGCAGAAAACAATTAACCCTCCTCTTGGTTTACAGCAAGTGAATGTATTAATTAACCATTGCAAGCAGCCACCTTCAAGCCTGTCCCTAATGGCTTTGGCAGTTAAGAGGACACGCTGTCCACTCAAATGTGAGTGGTGTGTGTGTTACATGTTGGGTCAAGGGTTTTGGTTGATGCAGAGCTGCTCCATGATGGTTCTGTACCAACCACCCACAGGGGAAGCTCAAGCAATATGGTGCCCAGCATGGGTGCAGCTATATGTCCTTGTCCCTTCCCCGTAGTTACTGTGCTGTCTGTTAGCTACCTGGAAGGGGAAAACATGGGCGGGTTTTGGAATCTGTGGCAGGGAGAGAGCTCTGGACCAGAGCCTCTCCCTACCATGCTTGCTGCTACTGGGGGTGACACTGGCAAGGAAAATCTCCCTCACTTGTGATCCTCAGTTCTGCAGCAGAAGTGGCAAGGGGGAGGAGGTGCTCCCTTCTTTCCCAGCTACTAGGGAGCCCGGGATCTCTCTCATCACACACACACACACACACACCCAACCAGCTAGGTTGAGAGCAAGCACTTCCTCTTTTCACCTTGCAGTCGTCCACCCAGGACTGTAAGACACAAGGGGTGAGGGGTGCTCTTCTCTTTTCTAGCTGAGGAGCCCCTCCCCCAAATGGCTGGGAGAAGAGAGAGCATCCCAGGCAGAGGGGGTGACATGAGGCAATTCACTCCATTCCACAGCTTCCACCACCCCCGTCCTCTCATCCCTTCCCAGCTTGATTGGGAGCCATTGCTTGCCCACCAAGCTGGATCATCTGTTGTATTATCCACCCCCGAGACTTTTTGTGTGTGTGAGTACAAAAAAAACACACCACCCTGGAGAGAGTAATATTCTTTGTTTTCACCTTCCATTTACTTGAAGTGGCTACATGCTCCCATATCCTAATCAAATATAGCTGCTTTGTATTTAGCTCTGGTTCTGCCTGAAGAAGAGCTCTGGGAAGCTCAAAAGCTAGCACAGGGTTACCAAAAGACGTTGGTCCAATGTATTGTGCTGATTGATTTTTAGTTTCCTCCCTGGCTACAATTTTGAAGGTTTGTTGTAGTTAATAATCACATACTTCCTTAATCTAGTTATTAGTAATATTTAGGCTTGTTTAAAAATATCTAATTTTTGCTACTGTTAATGCTATCTTGGAATCGGGTGGCTTGAGAGTGACTTTTGCAATTCTCATCATGTGGTGAATTCTGCAGCATAGATGGAATTTCTAGTTTTGGTTGAGGTTTTTGTCTGCCCGTGGGAAGAAATTCTAATTTGTAATGAAAGGTTTCATATATACAGTCAATGAAAAGTATGCTTTTAGGATGGAATTTCAAATTGGATGGGGAAAAAAGCAAGTTGCAGATGTTTGAATTTTGAAGGCAGGACTGATTTTCCATATTTTGTGATGTTGACAGAGAAAAGTGTATGTTATCCGTGTAGAGGTGTCGGGAAAACTCAAGTGTGCATTCTGGTGCGTTCCCAAGTTTAGATTTTGAAAATCTGTTGTATAGTTTTGAAGTTCCCATGTTAGCCGGTGGAGAGAATGAGATTTAAGTTGACAGGGAACCTCACAGAAATTGTATGGGTTGTGTTTGAGTAAGAGCGACTGGAGCCTGAAAAGCAACATATGCGAGGTTTCCGTGTAATTGTTAAATGGTGTGCACAGAATCCGTGGCAGTTGCTGGGACCGTAAACTGGCCACAATCATACTCCATGCCATGGTGCGCAGCGTCCTAAACAAAGAGCCGAACAAGCGCAGTGGGCTACAGTGAGGGCCTGGGAAGGGCACCTGAATGGCAAGGACAGGAGAGAGAGGCTGCAGTTCCTCAAGCCATGGCAAGGAGGAGTACCACGGCCATGGCACGTCAACACCAAGGCATGCCAAAGAATGCACATGACAACGGGGCATAGCAAGTGCCCCACAGAGCAAGCACAGACTATGTAAGCAGGGCAAAGTATGATGCTGACAGGACCTGGCACACATGGACCACAACCCAGCCCAAACCAGCCACAGGGGGACAGGGCAACCAGAAAGCATGCCAGTGCAAGAGGAGGGGGGAAACAGTTGACATGTTGTGTGTGCTGTCTTTCCCCCCCAGTATTATTATTAATATTTACTGTGTTTATATGCCTGGACAGGTTAGAAACTGAGTTTGGGAATCAGTATGAAGTTCAAACTAGTAAAAGATTTTTTCCAGTATAGTTTGAGAAAGGGAGATTATGAAAGGGAGCGGTGGGGAGGCAGTATAGGGTGGTGAGTTCTTCTAGATCTGAGAGAGTTGGAGCTGAAAGGCATACTCAGTGGGATGTGTTCATGTTAAGTAAGATCCCCAGCAAGTAAAAGTCACAAAGCTCCTGGTCCCACTTTGAAACCAAACTGTCTGGTAAGAGTGAGAAGGCTTGGCTCTGTAAGGAAAGTTCTCTCTCCTTCCCCACCCTCTTACCGCACAGTAAGAATGTGAAAGCTAGGTATGAAATGGACACTCACTGCAAAAAGGGATGGAGTTGGAGGAAAAAACACAGATTATGTGTTCTGAGAAATTGTACGCGAGTAGAATCGAACTCCTGCTATGTAACTTAGTACATTTGTAGCTGCAAGAGACATAATCAAGTGAGGAGGAATCCCTTAAGTTTATTTATTTATTTAATATTTCTTCGCTACCCCCTCATGCCCATGGCATCTCAGGGGGGCTTACAATATAAAAAATAAGTGATTTAAAAACAGCAATGAAACACAAATATTAAAACATCTAGAACTCTTTCTAAGAACAACCTCCCCGCCCCATCCCAAATTTTATCCCAACCCACCCTGCCATCCTCCGAAGGCTTGGGAGAACGGCCTGCAAAACCTGGCTCAGCGGAAAGCCAACAAACTTGAGGCCAGACGGGCTTCCTCCGGGAGGAAGTTCCATAGTCGCGGCAAGGTCACCGAGAACGCCCTCTCCATTGTGGCCCCCTGATTTACACGGGGGACCTCCAAGAAGGCGCCCCCGACAGACCGAAGGGGTTGCTCTGGGACACGGAGGGTGAGGCGGTCCCTGAAGTATGAAGGGCCAAGTCCATGTAGGGCTTTATAGGCCAGAACCAGCACCTTGAATGTGGCTCGGTACGCTATACGCAGCCAGTGCGGTGTGCGGAGCATGGGAGTGATATGCTCCCGTCGGCAAGTCCCTGTAAGGAGATGAACCGCTGCGTTCTGCACCAGCTGCAGTCTCCAAACCAGCATCCAGGGAAGCCCCACGTAAAGCACATTGCAGTAGTCCAGCCTCGAGGTGATGAAGGCATGGATGAGGGTGGCCAGGTCGGGTCTGGAAATATATGGATGCAGCCTCCACACCAGATACAGCTGGCAGAAGGCAGCTTTAGCCACCGTCTCCACCTGCTGATCCAGACACTGATCTGAATCCAACAATACTCCCAGACTCCGAACGTGCTGGGCTACAGGAGGGCGGACCCCCTCTACGAGGGGAGCCAACACCTCCTTTGCCCTACCCCCGCCATCACCTCCGTCTTGTCAGGATTGAGCTTCGATCTGCTCTGCCGCAACCAATCCGCCACGGCTTCCAAACATTGGGACAGTACTGAGACGGCAGGACCTGGGTCAGTTGAAAAGGAGAGGTAAAGCTGGGTGTCGTCAGCATATTGGTGTCAATGCACACCAAACCCTCTCACGATCTCCCCCAAGGGCTGCATATATACATTAAACAATAATGGGGACAGAATGGAACCTTGCAGAATGCCACATTCCAGGGCCCGGGGGCTGGAAGATTCAGCCCCCAGGACAACCCGCTGTCTTCTCCCCGAGAGGAATGATCGGAACCATCCGAGGACAGTCCCATCCAGACTCCCCAGGGCTCACAACCGTCTCAACAGCAGCCCATGGTCCACTGTATCAAAAGCAGCCGAGAGATCTAGCAGGATCAGAAGTGTCAAACGTCCTGCGTCCATCTCCCGGCGGAGATCATCCACCAAGGCCACCCTCTTATTCCACTCCCTGCTCTGTCTTGCTGTGGAAATTGACATATTTAGTCCCAGTCTTTTTAAAAAAATGCAAATCGGAAAGTGACAAAGCTTGCAATGAAAGGAAAACTTTGTGTGCCATGCAATTAAATTAAGGTTGGTAATTTTGTAGAAAAGGGAATTTAGGGTATTTCCCCCTTCCAAAAAACAGGGAAATTCTAGGATCAAAAAAAACCTTCAGTTTGAAAGGAGTTAAGGTCCATACAATTTCCATGCTTTTGGGGAGTACAACTGAATTTGTAAGTTAAGGTTTCTGCCTTAACTTTCATGCCATGTAAGCAGTAAAGACTTTGTATGCTCTTGCTATTGTATTGCTAAGATTCGCCCTTTTCTCTCTGTCTCGTCTGCCAAAACTCTTGTTCATGCTCTGGTCATCTCTCGCCTCGATTACTGTAACCTCCTTCTCACTGGCCTTCCCCGGTCTCACCTTTCTCCCCTCATCTCTGTCCAAAACTCTGCTGCCAGGGTCATCTACCTCGCCAGTCGCTTCGACCATGTGCAGCCCCTCCTCTCTTCGCTTCACTGGCTTCCCCTTCCTGAACGAATCCTGCACAAGCTCCTAGTCTTCACCTATAAAGCTCTTCACAACCTTGCTCCCCCCTACCTCTCTGCACTTATCGCCCTCCATACTCCAGCCCGTGCACTTCGCTCCTCCTCTGTCCCTTCTCTCACCCTTCCACGCCTTCCCTGCTCCCCTAAGCGCCTTCGTCCCTTCTCACTTGCTGCCCCCCATGCCTGGAACTCCCTCCCTGTCCACATCCGCCTTGCCCCCTCCCTTCATACCTTCAAATCTCTCCTTAAAACTCACCTCTTTCGCTCTGCTCTGTCTGACTCTTTATCCTGCTGAGCCACTATTCCTATACCTACGATCGGTTTACCCTTATCCTTGCAACATGGACCTGCCTGCTGTCATTCTCATCGTAACCAAGCCAAGTACGTGCACTTGAGACCTCACATCTTCATGAATGTTAGACCCCTTGTCTCTCCCTCTGTTCCCCTTCCTAAGTCTCTCCCCCAGCTCCTGTCTCTCAGATTGTAAGCCCTAGGGGCAGGGACTGTGTCTATTTTATTACTTTGTAAAGTGCCAGGTACACTGCTGGCGCTATATAAATGTTTGATAATAACAATAATAATCTTGCATATTGTGATCACTTACAACTTGGGCTCCATGCACCCACACTTTGCCTTGGTCTTTCATCCCCAATCCTCTTCCTCTGCAGTTTGGGGGCAGTACTAAAGTTGGGGAAAGCAGGGGGTCAGGGAGCAGCTTGCTGCCCCCTGGCCCCTGCTTTCCCTTTCATTTGGGTTGGGGAGAACAGGACAGCTGAGTACTTGGGAGGGGGAGGTGTATATGAAGAACAAGTTTGATGAATGTGGGATGTGTACAGGGAGGTAACGCTGGGGGCAGTGGGTGAAGTGTTTTGTATAGGAAGGGGGCAGCCAGGTGCTGGGGGGAGTGTTTATGGGGGGCAAGGCTGAGAAATGGGTGGTGTGTATACACAGACAAGGCTGGGTACGGGATGAGTAGCTTAGTCCCCTTATGAGGGTTGTACCTGGGTGGAAAGCTGATGGCAACCAATCCTCAGTCTTGAGCCACAGATGGTCAAATCCCTTTCCAATACAGTACATAAGTGCCATACTAGGTCAGACCCATGGTCCATCGAGCCCAGCATCCTGTCTCCAACAGTGGCCAGTTAACAGTAGCTCAAGAGAAGTATACGTACAGGTCATGGGGATGTGACCTGCTAATCACTTCCAACTACCGATAGCTGAAGGTTTAAGCCCTATAAATAAGAGTGTTTACGACTCTGTCTTCTAAGAATGTATTTAGTTATGCTGCTGGCTTTCACTGCCGCCTCCTGGCAACCAGTTCCACAACTATATTGTTGGCTGAGTGAAAAAGTACTTCCTTTTTGTATGTTTAAATCTGCTGCCATTTAACTTCAGAGAGTGTCCCCTTGTGAGAAAGGGCAAACAGTTCCCCGTTTATTTTTTCCACACTGATCATGATTTTATAAACTTCCTTCCTATCCCTCCTTAATTGCCTCTTCTCCAAGCTAAACAGCCCTAACCTCTTGAGTCTCTCCTCAATATGGAAGTCGATAATCCCTTCTATTATCCTTGTTGTTCTTCTCTGAACTTTTTCCAATTCTATTATGTCTTTCCTGAGATGGGGCAACCAGAACTGCACGCCATATTCAAGGTGAGATTGTGCCAAAGATTTATACAGCGACATTATATCGTCCTCTCTGTTTTCTATTCTTTTGCAATAATGCTTAGCATTCGGTTTGTCTTCTTGACTGCTGCCACACAGTAAGCCAATGTCCTCAAGGAACTATCCACAATGACTCCAAGATCCTTTTCCTGAGTGGGTACACCCAGATTGGAACCTAGCATGTGTATGTCAAGTAAGGAGTTTTCCCCCCCTATGTGTGTCACCTAGCACTTATCAACAGTGAGGGCAATCCAGCAGCCTGCGTATGCCGCCTGCTGGCACTGTGCTCTGGCCAGAATGCGTGCACTTAGGTGTGCATGTGTGCTGCACTCACAGCATGCATGCGCACGTGAGCGCACGCATTCCGGCTGTGCACTGGGGGTGTGTGTGTGTGTCAGCGTACATAGGTCATTAGATTGCTCCTGCTAAGTTTAATTTGCCATTTTGTTGCCCATTCACCTAGTTGTACAAGATCCCTGTGTAGTTTCTTGGTCTGGCTGGGTCTTAACTATCTTGAATAATTTTGTTTCATCTGCAAATTTACCCACCTCACTCTTTACCCCTTTTTTCCAGATCATTAATGAATATGTTAAACAATACTGGTCTCTGTACTGACCTCTGACACCCCGCTATCTACCTTTCTCCAACTTGAAAAATGACCATTTATTCCTACCCTTTGTTTCCTATCTTTTAACCAGCTACCAGTCCTTGCCAGGACACTCTCTCTCATCCCATGACTACTTAGTTTTCTCAGGAGTTTCTGGTGAAGGACTCTGTCAAATGCTTTTTGAAAATCCAAATATACTTTATCAACTGGATCACCCCTATCCATGTGCTTATTAACAGTCTCATAAAATTCTAATAGGCTAGTGAGGCATGACTTCCCTTTCCTAGAGTCATACTGGTTTTTACCCATCAAATCATGCTTATCAGTATGCTTAGTAATACTGTTTTTAACAATGGTCTTCACCAGTTTGCCTGGTACTGATGTCAGGCTTACCGATCTGTAGTTTCCAAGGTCACCTCTGGAACCCGTCTTAAAAATTGTGGTTACATTTGCTAACAATATTCTGGCACAGAGGAGGATTTTATTGATAAGTTACATATTGCTGATAATAGTCAGCAATTTCAAGTTTGAGTTCTTTCAGTACCCTTGGATGAATACCATCAGGCCCGGGTGACTTGTTGCTGTTTATATTATCGATATGCAATAAAACCTCTTCTGGCGTGATGCTAATATTGGAGAATTCCTCAGATTACTCATCAACAAAAAGTAGTTCTGGTGTGGGTATTGCCCCAACATCCTCTGCAGTATATCTGATGCAAACAACTGATCTTAGTTTCTCAGCAATGGCTGTGTCATCTTTGAGCACCTCCTTTGTTCCATGATCATCTAGTGGACCAGCTGCCTCTCTCTAGCAGGTTTCCTGCTTCTGATGTACTAGGGGGGGAAAGATGCTATTGGATTTGGTATTCTTAGCAAGTTATTCCTCAAATTCCTCTTGGCCTGTCTTATTATAGTTTTACAATTTCTCTGCCAATGTCAGTGCTCATTCCAATTTACCTTATTTGGAATACTTTCCCATTGTTTGGCTCTTGATAGCCTCCTTAATTTTACCATTTTAGCCATGCAGGCATTTGTTTTAGGCCTTTTCCTGCTTTTTTTTTTTTTTTTTATAAATTGTGATATAAATTTAATCTGGGCATCTAAGATAGTTCAGGGGAAACTAAAAGGGAAAGTCATCAGGGCCAAAGGCCTGCAAAAGTAATGGAGAGTTGAAAACTACTAACTTACATCTTTGAATAGTTCCCCTTCCTGAAGATAAACACCCTTGTGGCAGACTTATTCAGTAATCTCTCACTTATTAGCATGTTCAATTTAATTCAAGCCTCCCTAATCTCTTAGTATATCACAGTCACTGTCTGCATCCTGGTCAGGGGGTCGATAGTATAGCCACTACTATCCGGTTGCCTTTTAAACATGGAATTTCTATCCATAGTATTTCCAGGGGAGATTCTGGGTCACTTATGATTTTTATCATGTTTGATGCAATGCTGTCTTTAATATACAGGGCTACTCTGCCCCCAGCACGATTAACTGTCGTTTCTATATATTTTGTTTCCCGGTATTAGTGTCTCATTGAATGATGAATGAATGAATTTATTGACGGCTCTAGCTTTCGTTGTAGCCCACATTTAAACAGCAACAACAAACAGACAAACAAACATGTAAACACAAATGTCAACATTGACATACAAAGGATTGTATATAATTGTGAACTTCTAGCTGTTCCTAAATAGACAGCATTTTCTTTTAAATGACAGTTCAACCATAACATATTTAATTCATAAGAGTCATATATTTGATAATCACGGTTTCTCTCATACATAGCTAGTATTTAGAACCTGTCGAAATATTCTCCACTGTACCCCAAAAGCCAACGAACAAAGGCAAATAGGACAAATGTCCAAACCACAGTTTGAAGTACAAACATACCACAGCACAAAGGCAGGCAAAGGTGGAAACAGACTCCAAGGATGATCCCAGTCGTTAATTTTAGTGAATCGCTAATCTCTACTTAGTTAAATCTTATTGGGAGCACTGGGCTCGATATGGACTGTGCATCGATCTCAGAGGTTTTGGGCGAACTCAGGTCGAAGTGCATCCAATCTTCCAAGGATCTGCTTCCTTCTTTTGCCCGCCAAAAAACCATAAATAGCCAGGGCCAACAATTCCTCCTTCCCTTTTAGAGCCAACAAGAACATATAGCACCTCTCCAAATCATAATCAGGACGGTTGGGCATCAGAGGTCCCATCCACACTGCCCTCAACGAGAAATAGTAAGGGCAGCGCAGTAGGATATGCTCTATTGTTTCAACCTCCTGAAGGCTACAAGTACAGCATCTCTGTTGGAATGCTAGCTGCTTTAACCTGCCTTCCACTACTGCCGGTGGCACAAGCTGAAAGCAAAGTAATGTGTACCATCGACGGAGTTTAGGGCAGGTGAGAAGATCCAAATATGGCTCAAACGCCACTGTCTTTTTGTAATCAGCTAGCCTGGGAGCCACCTTCCAATGGGCCACTATAGATAGGTCTTCCTGCTGCGCCACGTCCCTTGCCCTCAGCATAATTTCGGCCCTGATAACTGGTAAACTTCTGCCTATAAAGTATTCGAAGGTGAACCTCCGGGCCCTAATCAACCTACCCAGGTATAGCAGCCATGGGTATCCCCTTGGCCCTAATTCACATCGTTCTTCCCATAAGCATTGGAGAGCAAGGTACTGCCAAAAGCCGAAGTCAGTATCTTACATATCGAAGCTTAGAACTTGTCGCCAATGAGCACACTCCCAATTCCACTCTGGCTACGGCCCCTGGAATATTTGGGCCAGCTTTCAACACACGTCAGAGGAAGGTGTTTTGCACCCTCTCCAGGGGTGCCAGATTAGGGTTTGGTATAATTTCTGAGCCAAAAATGGCTACCGGAGGAACTTTGGCAGAGTACACTTGCATAAAGTTCGATACTGGGATCCCCTTAGAAATGTTTATGGCCCTATTTAGGGCCTGGGCTGCCCGCTGAGCTTTATTAGCTCTAACCTGGAGATGTTGGTTCCAGGTGCCCCTATTACTAAAGGTCACACTTAGGTAGTTAAAGGAGGCTACCATCTCAAACTCCCCTGCCTCCGTCTTCCACCTCAGAAAGCAAGTTCATTTACCAAAGACCATCATCTTTTACTTTTGGGCACTGATCTCTAGACCGTTGGTAACACAGTACTGGGAAAACTTATTTACCGCTCACCGTAAACCAATCTCCGTTTGAGAAATCAAGACCAGGTCATCTACAAACTGAAGGAAGGAAAGAGCCTCCCACCAATTTTAGGTGGATGAGTATCCACTGATCCAATAATATGAGCTAAGTCGGAAAGATATAAATTAAAGAAGAGGGGTGCTAGCACGCACCCCTGGTGAACGCCTCTCCTAATAGGAACAAACCTACCATATCCCAAAGATGACTTAATACGGGCCTCATTATTGGAGTGGAGCTGAGAGATCGCTGCTAATAGCTTACCCTCAACTCCCCGGGCCCTCAACTTGGCCCAAAGTCTGTCCCTTGGTACTGTGTCAAAGGCCTTGGTTAAATCAAGGTAGGCCAAGTACAGACTGCCTTTCCTAATCTTCCAGTACTTAAACACAACATGTTGCAAGATGTAACAGCAATCTATGGTTGATATACCCTTCCTAAAACCAAATTGTTCCTTAGGGATAATGTCCTCTTCCTCTGCCCAGTTCTCCAAGAGAGTATACAGAGCCTTGGCATATAAGTTCCCTATCACTGCCAGAAGGCTTATAGGGCGATAAGCGGTAACATCTGTAGTTTCCCCTTTTTTAAAGATTGGGACGATAGTACTTTGTATCCATGAATGGGGCACAATATTGGCGTTACTTACAGCAAGGAATACCGCTGATAATATTTTAGCCCACCAACTAGGGGATGCCTGTAACATTTCTGCTGATATATTATCCGGTCCTGCTGCCTTTCCTCGCTTAAGGGCCATTATACAGTTGTAGATTTTAGATGCTGCAAAATCATCTGGTCACCAGCTGCCCAAGGCAGTATCGGGGCCCCAGTGTCCACATTCCACCATATTTCTGAGATTCCTGTGATATCAATGTCCTCGCATGAAGCCAAGTACTTTCATTTCCTCATTTTACTTTTGTACTCCGATGCATAATATAGTAGGACAAATATTTGCTTGCCCATAATCACCTGTGTAATAAGCAGATGCACTTCAGTTGCTGCCTTAGAGAGTATCTATAAATGAAGGACAAATTGTGTCTACAGTGGAGAAGGGGATGATGTCCATAATATTGGGGTGGGGAAGAGAGCCGCCCCAAGCTGCATTGCAGGAGGGGGTGGGATATAAATTTGTAAAATAAAAAATAAATAAAAATAAAGAGTTTGCTGTCCCCAGCTTCAGTGTTGCCCCCAACCTGCAAAGGAAGAGGATTGGGGCTGAAAGACCAAGGCAAAGTGTGGGTGCATGGAGGCTAAGTTAGAAGCAAGCACAATATGCAATACTGTACAATGTCTTTACTGCTTACATGGTGTGCATGCTAAGGCAGGAGCCTTAACGTACAATTTCCATGTTTTTGGAGCACAAATGAATTTGTAAGAGCTCCACTCAAATAAAAAAAATCAAATCAAAATACTTTGTGTGACCTAAGGTCATTGCATCATATAAAATACAGAAAGTCATACAATGATAACATAAAAACTAACAATCTAGTTGTTGGAGTTATCCATTGGTGTTAAATATAGTCAGCCACTCCCATTTGCCACTGGCAGAGCTAAGGAACTTAGAAACAGCTTCCTGAAATGGGCGGCCTGCTACAGGAATGCAGCTGTGTTCTTAATTAAAGTGGGGTCCGTGCTGTCGAGCGAATGCTAAAAGGGCGTGATCGGTTCTGCCTGGGTGCTTCTCTAATAAAGGGCTCAGAAATTCCTGTTGTGGGCCATCACTGAACATTATATGCCCCACCGACTCAACCTCCAGTTTGTCAAATGGGCATAAACGCTCCATGTAAGGCACCCCCAATATTGTCCCTCCAAAACACTGGATGGGAAGCTATTAAAGCGGGCACTGCAGAGCAGTTGTTTTGCCCTGCCCGAGATGGGGCCAGTCAAATAAGCAGAGACCTGCCCCATCTCCGGGATAAACAGCTCCACTCTTCCTGTGGAAGCTCCGGGGAGACGCAAGCTACACCTGATCCCCCATTGACAGCTCCACTCTTTTATACTGGAAGTTGTTTTTTTTTATCCTAGATTATAACTTAAAATATCATTTTATATACAGGAGGAATCTTAAGGTATAAAGAGTGACTTCCACATGTATATCATAGGCCCTTTTCACACGAGACACCCCCACCCATCTCCACACAGTCTCGCTGCGTGGTGATGGGTGAAGGCGCCTGTGTGAAAGACGTGGGGGACGGTTGGGGGTGCATGCATGCTCCCGTGCCACAGCCACTTCCACCCATCACTCACGCACGGAGCAATGGGCTCCAATGCCCGACGCTCTGTGGGTGGAAACAGATGTGCGCCCATGAGAACGGGCGCATACCCACCGTGGCCACACACGCGTCCCACCCATCCACCCACCGTGGTCTGTTTTTAAAACAGCCATAGTAATGTTAAACTGGTGAGAGAAATGGTGTATACACGTAGCTTTTTAAAGTTAAGAAAGCAGAATAGCATTTTCACAAGGTGTTGGACAGATCTTAAATTAGCTTAAGGTTTAGATCAAGCTCTGTTTGACAGAATCGGCTTATAGCACCAACTCATCATCTACCTTTCTTTAGAAATAAAATAAATTAGGATTAATCAATAGGTAGTGTTTGTTTTCTTGGCATGCACTTGAGGATGATGCAAATTGGAGACTTGTGACGTGAGCTAGACTGGGCAAATGTGTGGAACCTTCCTGTGGACCTCAGTCCTAAACTATAGTAACCTGCATGTCCCACAAATTATTGCCAAAGCATTTCAAGCTTGACCTGCAGCGACTGCTGCTGCTGTTGTCCTGAACAGGCTGTCGGCTGTACACAATCATGTAATAGTCTGCATGGATGCGAAACGTGCTAGCACCCCCAATCATTAACTCAGCCTTCTGTGTATTCCAATAGGGAAATACGCAGTGAAAAAGTCACGGAGGACTGATGTAGAAGACCTGACTCCTAACCCCAAAAAACTTCTCCAGATTGGCAATGAGCTGAGGAAACTGAATAAGGTGATTAGTGACCTGACACCAGTCAGCGAACTTCCCTTAACTGCCAGACCGCGGTCAAGAAAAGAAAAGAACAAGCTGGCTTCCAGGTAGGCAAATGCAAATGGTTTTTGCCTTTTGTGATCTAATATCCTATGTATAAGGATTACTCTTGAAATTTGCAGTTCAAGTGAAGGTTTGACTCTTCTTATATATATATATATAGGAGAGATGCTGCCTTATCCTTGGCATGCACAGAGGGGCTACTATTGCTTTAATCAAAAATGACATTGAGGGTATCTAATTTACAGATAAAATGGGCTACCCAGATCATTTTTTCTCCCTTTTGGAAGCTGACCGACCTAGTAACACAACAGTCTGTAAGTTTTTACAAACCCAACAAATCTGGGATTGTGCTGGCATAGGTGAATATTTATTTTATTTATCAATTTTGAAAATTTTATACCCGTTCCCTCCTGCACAGCAGCTCACAATCTAAAAACGTATAAAATACAAATATAAAACACTTACCCAAAGCACTTATAGGGGGGAGACACAAAAACAAAACCGAAAACCCCTCCCACACATTTTATACCCGTCTCCCTCGCCAAAAGCCTGACAGAACAGCCAGGTCTTACAACGTTGCCTAAAAGAGGAGAGGTCCGGGGCCTCTGCCGGGAGGGAGTTCCACAGCCTTGGTGCAGCCACCGAGAATCCCCTCTCCATAGTGACCCCCCGGGAAACCAGAGGGACCTCAAGAAAGGTGTCCCCGGTCGACTTCAGGGGCTGATCCAGAGCCCCAGAAGTGAGGCGGTCTCGCAGGTAACTAGGGCCCAAGGGCTTTAAAGGTCAACACCAACATCTTGAATCGGGCCCGGAAGACTATAGGCAGCTAGTGCAGAGAACGGAGCACCGGTGTAATATGCTGCCGGCGGCCCGTCCCCATAAGGAGACGAGCCACCGCATCCTGCACTAGCTGCATTCTCCCAAGACGTCACCATGGGTAGCCCCACGTAGAGCACGTTGTAGTAGTCAAGTCTTGAAGTGATAAAAGCATGGATGATAGTGACCAGGTCAGAGTCTGAGACATATGGCCAAAGCCTCCGCACCAGATGTAATTGGCAGAAAGTGCTCCTCACCACAGCCCCCACCTGAACATCCAGGCGGAGCCAGGAATCTAGACACACTCCCAGACTCCAAACCTGGGGAACCAACGGGGGGTGAACCCCATCAACGATGGGGTACGCCACACCCAATGCCTTCCCCACTAGCATCATCTCCGTCTTATTGGGATTCAGCTTCAGTCGGCTCGCCCTCATCCAGTCTCCCATATGCCAGATGTCATATCTGTGCGAGTAATGTCAAGTATAAGCAGCACATGTGAAATATGTGGTAAGCCATGTGACTGGCACTCTTGGAACATGCTTTGATACTTTGGTGATAAAGGTAGCATAAGAACCTGTAGGAGATTGTACAAGGTGATCATTTGTTCATCTGACTGTCTTGTATTTATCCCTATTGGTAACAGTCACATGAATAATTATCATCCTCTACTTTGGGGTTTTTTGGAAGTAAGATTTAGCTTGTGGCATTTGGGGATCTCATCAGTGCTAGCAGAACTTGTCACTTCTAACCTTAAAGTTAATGTTTCTAATCCTATTGGCACATGCATTACTCCAGCGTACCACTATTATATTCCTTTCTTCTATCTCCAACACTGCAGGGCTTGCAGACTAAAAAAGAAAGCCCAGTATGAAGCCAACAAAGTCAAACTGTGGGGTCTCAACACAGAATATGGTAAGCTGGCTTTTTTTTGGTCTGTTTTCATTTTTAAAAGAGGAGAAAATCTTTTGTCTTAATATTAGCAGTCTTGCCCCTTGCATGTCAACACGTTACAGACAGTTTCTTAATGGACAAAGGGAATTTGGTGTTTAACTTGCAGGTAACACTTAGGGTAAAAACAAACCTGACTGTGGAGTGCTGTGCCCCGCTTTGTCATGAACGTCACCTACATGATTGTGCAGGTGCCGTCGGGTGTTGGCCCTGGATTGCCCTGGGCCATGTCATGGGCTAGCTTGGGCTCTGACCCCAGGAAACCTCCCAAGTTGCAGCCCTGGCTGAGACCTGCCTGACCAGGCTATCGTGCCTGTTCCCAAGTCAACAGGCAGAAGCATGGATCAGGGCCACCATGGCCGGCTGCATGTTCAGTGTGCTCCCCTGCGTCCTGTCCATAGGCTTGTGTGTTTGGTGTCCAGACCAGGTCTGTGGCAGTTTTGTGCTGGCCACACGTTTATTTTTACCCTTAGTCAGGTGCCATAGAATTACTTGGAATGAGATACTTGTATTGCACTGTAATCCAATGCCACCAAACTAAAACGCTCCTTGTCCTACATGCTGAAAAAACACCTAGGAACACAGTCCCTGCCCCAAAGAGATTACAGACTAAAAGGTTACACCGTTTCATTCATTCATTCTCTTCTACAGATAACTTGTTGTTTGTGATCAACTCTATCAAACAAGAAATTGTTAATCGAGTACAAAGTCCTAAAGATGACAGAGGAACCAACATGGGTCAGAAGCTTGATGTCCTTATTAAAGATACTCTTGGTGAGTTAACCGACTACACGTTCTGTCTATCACATGCAATGAGTAAAAAGTAAGCATTTCTGCATCTTTAAAGGAATACTTGACCAACTATTTAGCTTATTAGCTGGTGCTAGTCGGTGGGGTTCCAACGATGGTCAGGGTGATATTTTTTTGGTTAGTGGGAGGGTGGGTATTGATTTTTTATTTTTTAATTGATTTTTTAAATCTTACATGGGTAGGTTGGAGGAGAAGGGATGGACCAGCCTCCTGGTGAGAGCAGGGAATGGGGTAGAGGGTCCTTACCCCCGTGAGAGAGAGGGGCTAGACCCGGGGGGGGGGGGGATTCCACCTCCCGGTGGGGGTGGGGAGGTGATTCTACCATTGAGGGGGGTGGGGTGGCCAGGGGAACGCATAGCCATAGGGTGTTGTAATGGGCCAGGGGAATTATGGTCTCTGTGGGGGGCATATACAATCTCATAGGGGGATGAGGTGTCTAGTGCCTGTCCCCCTCGCTGCACCCAGTTCAGATGGTGAGGTGATTGAGGATGGAAGGGCCCCTGGCCCTGTTTAGCGGTTGTTAAATGCCAGGTTGGTCGCAAACGAGCCTTTTACTGTCCAAGATTTGATCCTGGACCAGGAGGCTGACCTGGTGTGTATCACAGAGACCTGGCTGGACATGGAGTCGGAGCCAATTCTGGCTGACCTTTTTCCAGCTGGGTAGTAAGTGCAGCATCATCCGCGGCCAGTGGGCATATAGCCATCATTTTTAGGGATACCTGGTCTGTTTTGGAGATATCCAGTGCGAACTCCATCTGGAATAGAGGGCCTTCATCTCGTGGTTGATTTGGCTGGAGACATATTGGGGTTGCTGCTTGTATACCGTGCACCTTCCTGTACAGCAGTAACTCTAATTCAAATTTCAAATTCAAATTCAAATTTGTTTATTTGTTTAGCGTTAGCCATAACAAGAATAAAAACAATCATAAAACAAAACCATCATAAACAGTACACTATAACCAATAAATATATACACTATATATAGCCCCTTACAGGCAATAAATAACTTGGCCCTCCCAAAATCTTAATCCTTATAACCCTTATAGCAATGCACAGAAATCAGCAATGTGATAAAAAGGAAAAAGAAAACATCACAATCTCCAATCTAGTTAGTTAGAAAAGGGTTATTAGTGGAACGCCTTGTCCTTCCGGGCCTTGTGACGGCATCTTAACCCATATCCTGCTCTTCAATATCCTAGTCTGTCTAAGAAGTAGGTTTTTAACAATCAACCATTTACAGTTTACACTCCACCTTGCCCTTCTCGGGGCTTGTATCAGCTCACTTAACCCCTACCCCACTTTTGGCAAATCATCTTATATATATGTTTTAGTCTATTGGGGTTCAAAATGAGAGGATCTATCCATATATGGCTCACTCCGTTTACAATGGGGAGGCATGGACTGTTACAACCTTGGCATTAAATCCAAACATTCCATTAGATCTAATTATCTCACACCAAGGGGCTCAGAATCTGGTACTTCCTCACTTTCATTATACGATGTACATAAATTGCAACCTGCTCTGTTCTGTCTATATTTTTATCCCCTAAAAGATAAATAAATTTACGCCTTTGACAAGTAATCTGGGGAAGGTGTAACCTATGGGCATATGAAGTCCTCAGCTCTTGATAGAAAGGGCACTCAAAAAGTACATGGCCCACATCTTCCACCGCCAGTCCGCACGGACAAATCCGTTCTATCCACGGAATACCCTTATGACGCCCTCTAAGGACTTCTGACTCAAACAGCTGCAAACGAAAGGCAGAAAATGCCCTTCTAACCACCACATTAGATATCATGTGAACATATCGTGCCCCGTTAATACCTGGTATAATCCATTTATACCATGGTGAGGTCTTACTGGTAGCTGCCAATGCTCTATCCATTTGGTAAGAGATATCTAACCCCCTTCTCTTTGTTACTACTTTTACCACCTCTTTTGAAAGGGGCCGCAACCCGCTGGGGGAGAATCCTAATTCAAACATTATCTTCTGGACCTCTTTCCACCATCGATCTGAAGTCCCCTTTTCCTTTTCCATCAAGCACCTACCAGCTAATGTATGTACACCTTGGAGGGTTAATTTATGCCAAAAGGCAATTATTATCCAGCTTAACTTGGTTCGCCATGTTCGCCACCCAAGTTCTAGATTAACTATTGCCATTGGGGTTGATTTAGGAACTCCCAAAAGCGACCTCAGTACGTAATTTACTGCTGGGTCCACTATTTTTGCCACCTCTGCTCTAACTGCCCAGATTTGTGCTCCATATAGGATTTTTGAGATGTATTTAGCCATAAGAATTTTCAGACCCACCTTAATATTCCCCCCTCCGTTTGTGTGAAAAAATCTGATTATGGCAACCACCTCTCTTGCTATGGAGATTTTCATCTTATCCGCGTGCACCCTCCATGCACCTGTATGGGCAAAGACCACCCCCAGATATCTATAACTGGGGACCTGCTCCAGAATGTTCCCCCCCATTCGCCAAGTTCTTATCTGAAATCGGGGCTCAAATACCACAATCTTGGTCTTTGAAAAGTTCACCTTTAAATCCAGGCCAACACACAATTCCCCAAAGTCCTGTAACAGATGCGTAAGCCCCAACCTAGAGGTGGATAATAAGGCGGTATCATCCGCGTACATGAGTAGAACAAGCTTCTGATTTGCCACCTTTGGGGCCGTATACCGTCCCTGATCCCTCAGCGCCTGAATAAGGGGGTTCACATAGATGTTAAAAAGTACCGGCGCCAGCAGGCAACCCTGCCTCACCCCCCTCGTTGTTGGAACCACGCTCGTCAACATACCTGTGTTACTGATTCTTACCCTAAGATCTGTACCTGTATATAGGGTTCGAATCAGTGACAACAGTTGTTTGTCCATGCCCAATCTATCCAATTCCTTCCATAACCTAACTCTATTTACCAAGTCAAACGCAGAAGAAAGGTCCACAAATGCCACAAAAAGTTTCTGCCGCAGTTTCATATACTTGCCCACTAAATGATCCAATACAAATATATGGTCAGTGGTCCCACAATTAGCCCTGAACCCTGCCTGCTCTTCCTCAATAATTCCCTCCTTCTCTATCCAAGCCAGTAGGCGGTTCAATAAAAGTTTTGTGTACAATTTAGAAACTACACAAAGAAGGCTTATTGGCCGATAATTTTGCGGTAGATCCCTGGCTCCCTTCTTATATATTGGGACCACTATACTTGTTCTCCAGTCTTTTGGAATTTTACCCGTTGCATTGACATGGGAGAATAATTGGGCAAGAGCACCTGCCCACCATTCTGGATCCATCTTAAAGATTTCACCTACTATAAAATCTGGTCCTGGTGCCTTGCCTGCTTTGGCTAATGAGATTACCTCCAAGACCTCATTCTTGGTTACTGGCAACCACCCGGAAGGGTGTTGTATTCCACTGACCTCTGTAACCTCAGTGACCTCAACATCATTTGAGTTAAAGAGGGCAAGAAAGTGAGAAATCCACGCTTCCATAGGGACCCTTGGTTCTCTATACATTCCCCTCCTGGTGTCAGTGTTGTTTACCAGCTGCCAAAACCCTTTGGAATCCTTCTTTTCCACCATCTCCCAAAGCCTACGCCATTGAGTATGCCAAAAATCTTTTTTCTTTCCTATTATTAACTTCTTATACCTAGCCCTTTGTTCCTTATATGCCATGGTCCCTTTTCCTAAATCAGACTGATTAAGTTGTCTAGCTTTCTTCCGCAGTGCTATCTTTGCCCATGTACACTCCTCATCCCACCAACCTCCCCTCCTTCTCCGCTGTCTCATTTGCTGGACTTTTGGGGAATAAGACAGGCGAGGTATGGGAGACCCTTGTGGCAGGTCTTCAATCCCAAGGGCCTTGTCTATACTAGTTGACTCCTCCAACCGGGATATCATAAGTCTCATTTCTTTAGATTCCAACAATGCCCTCAGATCCTCCTCTAATTCATGTGACCATTTGACTCTGCATTGACCTACCCCTAATTCCAGGGTTCCATGAGCATAAAGGGAGCTCACCTTTGTCAATTTAAGTAGCAGTAACTCTATTTACTCTAGCCAATCTGGTGTAGGAGGTGGTCTTGTGGTCCCCAAGGCTGGTGGTCTTGGGGGACTTCAGCATGCACGCCGACACCAGTCTTAAGGGGGCAGAGCAAGAGTTCATGGACGCCATGGCAACTATGGGTCTGTCTCAAGTGGTATGTGGACTGACTCACGAGGAGGGGCATACTCTGGATTTGGTATTTTGCACTGGCCTTGAGGCAGGGGGTCGGTTAGTGGGGGATGTGTCAACTGTGCCCATGTCATGGACAAACCATTATATCCTATGAGCCAGTCTTCTGGTGCATGTCTGCCCTCGGCAGGGTGTGGAACCTGTTTGTTTGGTTCGCCCCCGAGACTTATGGAACCTGAGTGGTTCCGGAATACTCTGGGGGATATACCTTCTGACTTCAACGGCTGACCGGTCGATGCTCTTGTTGCTCTCTGGAACACCTTGCTAGCCGAGGCCATTGACCAGACAGCCCCCAGGCATCTGCTTCCCAAACGTAGGCAGCACAGGGACCCGTGGTTCACAGAAGACCTGTGTCGGCTGAAGCAAGAGGGGAGGTGGCTAGAGCAACGGTGGCGCCATACTCATACTGAAGCCGACCGGCTGCAGCATAGAGCTGCTTTAAAAGCCTATGCCGTGGCTATGCAGGCAGCAAAGAAGAGTTTCTTTGCTACCATCATATCATCCATCTGGTTTTATGGTATCCATTTCAGCATGGAGGTGCTGGAATCGGGTGTACTCCTTGATTCACAGCTCTGCCTGGATGCCCAGGTGGTGGCTGTGGCAAGGAGTGCATTTTATAAATTGCATCTAGTCAGTCATCTTCGACCGTATATCTCAGGCTCTGATCTTACCACTGTCATCCATGCATTCATCACCTCAAGATTGGACTACTGTAATGCACTCTGTGGGGCTACCCTTGGTGACAACCCAGAGATTGCAGCTGGTACAGAATGCGGTGGCCCACCTCCTGGTAGGGACTGGCCGCCATGAGCACATAACACCAGTGGTCCGCTCTCTGCACTGGCTGCTTATAGTCTTCCGGGCCTGATTCAAGGTGTTGGTTATTACCTTTAAATGCCTCATCTCCTGGAATAGCCCCTGCAGTCGGCCAGGGGCACCCTCTTGGAGATCTCCCTGTCCTGGGTGTCCCGGGTGGCAGTGTTTGAGAGGGCGTTCTTGGTGGCTGCGCCAAGACTCTGGAACTCTCTCCCAGTGGAGGTCCGTGTCTCTCCTCCTGTAGACAATGCAAGACTTGGCTGTTTCACCAGGCGTTTAGTGAGGGGGACGGGTAGTGGTTGGGAGAATTTGGGGTGGGTGGGTTATTTATTCTGACCTTATTTGTCTTAGGATGTTTATGTTTTACATTTTATATTGTATTTTATATTTTTGTATAAAATATAATGGTTTACTGTTTGCCGCCTTGAGATGCCGTTGGGCAGGAGGGAACGGGTTATAAATTTTAAATAAATAAATAAACTTAAAACATTGGCTGGACATTCTGGTGCACTTTTTGCTAGTAACACGTCCTTCAATCTGGCCGCTGTCATTCATGCCTTTGTAATTTCAAAGCTAGAATACTGCAGTGAACTCTATTTGGAGCTGCCCTTAATGACTATTCAGAAACTGCAGCTGACGCAGAATGCAACTGCTTGCTTTCGGATATGGGTGGGCCGGCAGGAGTTTATCACACCTGTGCTTCATAGTCTGCGCTGACTTCCAATAGCTTTCTGTGCACATTCAAAGGGCTGGCCTTGGCCTATAAAGCCCTAAAAGCCAGGTCTCCGCATATCTGAAAAACTGTGTCATCCTCATGCTCCTTGAGGTCGGTTAGGAATACTCATTTGCAGGTTGCAATAAGTGCATCAAGTCTATATGGCAAGGGCGTTGCAGAGAGAGGTTCTCAGTCACTGTTCCACATCCCCCTGGATGCTCATCAGAGCCCAGGTCTGGGCATCTTCCAGAGGCACTTGGCCAGACGTTTAGCAGACAAGGATAGGATTTGTGAGCGGTTGAGTATCTTTTGGGAACATGTATGGGTTTTTATCTATTCCTATTTCATATGCTATTGGGTCTTTGATAAGTAATTTATTTAAATAAATCCTTATACATTTATTCTCTATCATCAGGACTACCTGTAGCTGGGCAAACATCAGAATTTGTGAATCAGGTTTTAGAGAGAACGGCAGAAGGAGACCCCACTGGTGGCCTCGTAGGGCTGCGGATACCGACGTCAAAAGTTTAGTAGACATCGCCTATTCTTGCCGATCAGAGCTCTACCTGTGTTGTCAAGTACTGCATTGTAAATTTCATTCTGGCCTGCATGTCAGTTCATCGTTATATAAGCATTTACAATTAGGTTCCATTTTGTTTTTTTAATACCAATGTAGTCAAATAAGTGAAAGCATGGTATAAAATGCTTAATAGCATTTTTGGAGCATAAACCATATAGTTTTAAAGCTGCTTCTGGCAAATATACAGAGACTAGGTGTTTTTAAAAATTAAGTTATCTAGGACCAGATTATATAATTTGCTTAGAAGCAAAAGTACATTTATTTATTTATTTTTTCTGCTAGTAAAAATTTTAGCAAATGTCAGACATTGTGGCAGGTTTATGCTCCGAGTAAACTAAAGAGGAAGCCTTTTATTTTATTATTATTATTTTTTTAACTGTCAAGTACTAGTGTTTCTTTTTTTTTTCTTTTTTCTTTTTTGGTTCTAAAAATAAAATCAGTAAGTTTTCTTTGCAACCTTTAACATGTACATAGCACATCTGGCAATCGAGCTAGTGTGCCATATAAGACTTTTTAATCTTCTGAGCTTAATACGGTATTTAAATGTCTGTGCAAGTAAGAGAAAACCGTATATCTTTGTGCCTTGTATTTGGGGGAGGGCAGGGAGAACTGTAACTATCTAAGCTGGTAAAAGTTTTTGTATGATGAAAACCCTGAGGAAAAAGATGTATAGATGGTAAAATTATGGGGTTTAATGTATTTGTTCCAGCTCTCACAAATTTTTGAATGTATATAGGAATATGTTGAAAATGTAGATATATGCCACAGAGTCTATGTATTGTATAAAAGATGGCTCTAGAATTCTAGAAAACTCAATTTCGGTACTTGGCCGGAAGAAAACAAATACTTGCACATTAATGCGATTGTTTATTTTTGTACCAAAGACAAATGCAACTGATATGGCAAACTGCCAGTCTACGTAAAGTTTTGCACAGCTTACATGATACTGTACTGAATGTAAAAAACAAAAAAAGACAAAAAATTTAAAGGTCAGGGTTAGGGATCTTACTGAACTGTGAATTTTTTTTCTGTTTGGGTCCAATTATCTACAGAAGGAGCATTCATACATAACTATTATTTTGCTGTTCCTCTAGTTGCTTCCATAGTAGAGAAGTTGGTGGCCGTCTAGGAGTCTGTAAATCCTTTTTTTTTTTTTTTTTCTTCTGCACTTTTAGGAAATTTTTAATATATTTTGATTTTAGTAAGCTATTGGTAAAATAGTTTTTGACTTTAAGAGTTTTAAAACAAAAAAAACAAAAAAACACACCAACCCTGGCTTGTTGTAGTATACTTCCACCAAACAACCAAAATAAAATTATTTTTATTGTATTGTGTGTATATATGTAAAGAGAGAACAGAGCTACAAATATCTAATTCCTTAGTTGCCACTTTTCCAGTTCTTGTATTATTGTGCATGTGACGTTTCCAAGGGTCAACACAGGCTTAAAACAATTTATAGATTTTTATATTTTTGTACAGGTATTTCAGACTAGCTTCTTCAGACTTCTGTGTGACTTATTGTTAGTTCAGTAGTTTCTATGATTGGGGGATACTAACACATGCTTTTCTTATATGCTCTTCTGCTCCTAAGAGTTGGCTTTTTTAGTCAGTGTTAAAGTACAAATGAAAAGCTTTATTTCTTGACGAGAAAGTCCTTTATGTCAAGGCAAGATCATTCTCTGGTTTCATGGACCCCTTTACTCCCCTTTCTTTTATTTAAAAAATGATGACAAAACACTGTTTACTAATAACAAATACCAAATACTTAAAATGTAGCTGCTAGAAAATGCAAAAAGTCCATGAAGGTTTTCACCCCACTCCCTTTGGGGCTATCTCTACAGGTTTGGTTTTTTTTTGTCCTTTCCTTTTTTTATATACTGTGATTCCTTTGTTATAAAAGACTTTTAAATATACTGAATCTTTTGCATAAGCAAGCTTGATTCAGTAGAGTGGAATCTAGGAGCTCGCACATCCTCCAAACCTTATTCTGTATCTTGATATTTTTGAAAACTCAGAGGCTGAAGGAGGTCAAAATACCACTACTGAACTGTACTATAAAAAGCTTTCTCGCATACCCACCATGCAAGAGTTGCAGAAAAGCTTCCACTTCTCTCTAGCTATTTAAAACTGAATCCGTGCAGGATTTGCAAAACCAGAGCAAGTAATTGCTCCTTATCTTGTGGAGAGAGAGAGAACCAATTTTTAACTTCAAATACAGGCCATAATGAACAGATTGCATCCCGGAATATCGATGGGAGTTTCACCTGAGATGCATCTGGCCCATTTTGTCCTAAGAATTTGTTCTCTAAAATTATATATATATATATAATTTAAAGCTTTGTTTATAATGAGGCTTTATACAGTGTGCCTTCTTGGAGAATGATATGTAAATACTGTTCTTCTACAGGTCCATGCTGTATCGGACAACAGCAGTTTTGTTATTGGATATGGTTTAGATGGAAACTGACAATAAGGTATAAAAAAGCCCCTTTTTAGTCACTCTCAACCTATGAGCTAACACTGCTTTTTATAGTTTGTGTGTGTACGTCTGTGCGTCTAAAAACCAGAATATGATTTTGGTCTAGCATTTCAAAAAAGACTTTGAATCTCTTTAGCAGATTCCATACTCTTGCATTTCAGTGTTTTCTATGTATTAAGTTAAATAGTTAAAAGCTTTTAAATAGTTGAGCTTTTAAATGTTGACACTTTATTTTGTACCTATTTATATATGTATGTATATCTTAGAAAAGCACTTTGTTAAAAAAGGAAAAAAAAGATATTGCATTTTATATGATTCCTGCCATTTGCTGCTAACTCTGGGCTGGTCAGAATGCTGCAGCGATACTTGATCTAAATAAAACCTGGCAGTAAAATGTAGAGTAAAGTTAAGACCTTTGTTGGTCTTGCTTTATTGTAAAGATGACATAGGCAAGCTGTGCAGCTTTACATTTTAACCAGGGGACTCTGTGGCATTTAAAACCGTCTAGAAATGGTTGTACTTTAATGCCAGTAACAATCTGCTTCCTCTAGTGTCATTAAAATATATACATTTAGTGTATACTTATCACAAACAAAATCTTATAAGGGTAAAGAAAATGTACATGTTTTGTTTTTTGGCAATTGTGGCATGCATTATGGATGATCATCTTTAGAGACGATCTCTCTAAAGGTTTTCAGTGTTCATACATGGTATGTTGATCTTAATGAAGTCCTGGATCATTTTTGAGTGTAGGCATTGTGAGTATTCACTTTAATCTGTCATCCTAAAACAATTATACACTTTTTTGATTTTACAAAAACTCTTCCTCGTTTCTCATACACTGGATTCTCTAGAGTTTTTCCATATTAAAGCATGCTCTTGCTAAGATTTTTGTCATTCTGAATTTGGGTGCCACACTTTTTTTTTAATTGATATGGGCTGTTTGTTCTACTGTACCATGTATGAGTATTGTCCTTTTCCTATTTCCTCCATGACAGATTATGATGTGGCTTTATATTGTGCCTTACTTGTACATTTAGAACTAAAAGTTTATTTTTCACTCCCCTGGATTCCTTAACCCATTTAACCCTTCTGAGAAAAATAAATCAAAACTATAATAAAAGCATCATGAAGGAACTTCAAATGGAACAGATTTCAAGTAATCTCAGTAATACCAGTCTTGTATTTGAATGGGTGACCAGTTTTCAATGGTCTTGGAAGACAGATATTTTTAAAATTCCACTACATCCCTTTTAATATTTTCTCTGCCTTTCATGAGGTTGTCAAGCAAGCCTTCTGATATTTAACTTTCTGAGGGTCATTCGTAAATAGCCTATGGTTAGATATGGACTGCTGTGTTCCTCCTCTGAAACCAGGGTAAATAAAGAGTAAGCCCATTGCTAATGGGGGTTACATTGGTATCCAACTGATGTAAGGATTGGGCACAATATGCTATGTTCATTAGCTTGAAGTTTAGTAAATTATTTTTCTACTTAAAAAAAATCTAGCAGGAAAGAACAAAATTCTTCCTGAAATGAAGGGTCTCTTAACAGACATTTCTGAAATACAGTGCTGTCGGTTTGGATTTCATTTTTAAAAATCTATACCATTATCTAATATTTGCCTTCATTAATAAAACTGTTCACAAAAAGTCAATAACTGATGTGTGTTTTCTTATCTCAAGTCTTTTTTTAAACAATTTATTTTTTGAAAAGATAATAGCCTCCTAGCAACTTTCAAAGGGTTGTGTACAAGTTGCCTTCAGCAGAAATAGCAAATATAGTTCTATTCCTCAACTTGTTTAGCAGTCTTCCTGACATTCTTTGAGGCATAACTGAGTTATGTAATCTGAATGTTAGCATTTATATTTGGCCTTGAGACTTTAATTTCAAGAATGCATCCAGTTGGGATTTCTTATTTTGAAGCTGAAGGCGTCAGCTTGGTGTCATCTAGCGAAGTCTGTTGCCAGATGAAGCCTAGGTTTATTCAGTCTTGCACCGGCAGTTTTTGTTTACCCCTGGAATCATGTACAGTATAATTCAAACAGCTACTGATTCAGTGACTTATTTGTTCTTTTTTGTATTAAGGGCATTATCATGTTGAGAGAACAGCACTTTTTGGAATATCTCCAATGTATAATGGATGTTTTTAATGTCAGCATTGCAGAGGTGGCACTTTAAAGTATACTTTATTCTTCATAGCATTCTATACTTTATATGATCTCATTGATGTTTGATTTAAGTTTTGCAATCTACCATGACTTCCTCCTCCACCCTACCAGTTGATCAAGTGGTGGTAAAAGGGTGTGAATCCTGTATTTACAGTCCTCCAGCCTCTAGACATTCATGACCTTCCACAAGAGCAAATGGCTGGCTTTGCATTTCTCTTTGCGAACTAATGGAGAGAATATTACAGCCAGGCCTAATGAAAGAAAATTGAGATTCGGATGAAATTCTTAAAATGTCGGAGCAAGTATTGTAATATAAACTTCAGATGTTATGGGTAAGCTGATTGCTTAAACATCTTCATCAGCAAAACAAATTTGAATGGGACTTCTGGGACTGTTGAAAAACTAGGTGAGCAACTTCTCTCTCTTTCTTCCCCCCCCCCCCCCCCCCCCCCCCCCAGTAGTTTTTTTTTTTTTAAAAGCATGGAGGCATAAACATAATCTATACTTTTGGACCTTTCTTTTATAGCAGTATATTCTAAATAGCTGTGTTTTGCTCACTCTTCCCATACCCATATAATCTTCCATCTATCTAAAAGATGTCTTGTGGTTCACTGTTTGTGGTTAAGAATGAACTCTTAAGGCTGATGGCACATGTAGACATAATGAACTTTGCAAATTTTAAAGCATTGTTAGCTGTGTGGCAACCTACTCTGAACATGCTCGGGGTCATGTTACAACTGTCAATATTTTGTAGTCCATTTCCATCTGGAGCTCAGAAAAAAACCTCTGAAAGTCTTGTCTCTGTTCTAGAAGATAATTTTACCTTGTTAAAAGCATGATCTGTTATAGAGTTGCATTGTTTAATGTTGTGCAGTTTTTTTCCTTCTCAAAAAGAGGCACAATTCGAATACTGACTTTGTTTGTTCTGTCACCTTTTGAGCCCTAGCACTTCTATTCAGATACACGTTCATCAATGTATGCAACATCCTTTGTAATTTAAAATAAAAAAAAAAAACGTGGAGAGAAGTTCTGGAATGATTGTACTTTGTATGGTTCTCCCCCCCCCCCCCCCCCCCCCCCCAATCCTCCCGCTTTTGCTCTCGAGCAAACTACCAACCAGCCAGCTGAGCTGAGTTGCTAGCTAGTCACTTTGTTTTAGAACCTTAAGCGTATTCCCTTGTAAAATGTTGACTTGACAGCTGCGCCAGATATGACCTGGACAGTTGTCCAATTAAATAGTGATGATGAACTACTGATCTATAGTAGTGGATGGAGTTTGAGTGACTAGAGTTTAAAGGGGCTAAGCCACCATTTGTAACTGTCTGCTTTTGGCTACCTTCTAGTGTTGGGCCTGCCGCCTCCTGGTCCTCATACCCTGTTCGTAGTTCTACCTTCTAGACTTCTGAAAGAGGAGCAGAAATGAGTCCGGACAGCCACCCTGCCAGCAGGTGTGTCTGGCTAACCAGGGAGCAGCAGAGAGCATTGTCTGCTGTGCTCTGCTTCTTAATGCATGATCCCAACTTCTGGCTGGTGAAGAATCTACTTCAGGTAGTGCAGCTTGGTGATGGTGGGAATCTATGGTGTGACCAAGGGGATGGTAGGAGATGGTGGTGTATCTATTAGGCCCGTCCCCTTTCAAACTTACAATGTAAGCCTCTTCAGTCAGGTGTCTAACCTGTGCTTCCCTGAACAAAGGAGTTAGACTCTGCCTAGAGTAATTAAAGCTGCCCCTCTAAGATAATGAAACTCTCTTCCCCTTAATCAAACTTAGCTATCTCAACTTCTTAAGGAGCTACCATTGGGGAGAGAGTAGGGTTTGCCGTGTTGGTCTCAAATATAGGCAATGGAGACAAAGTAGTAAAGTGATATCTTTGATTGGACTTAACTACAGTTGGTGGAGGTATGCAAGCTTTTGAACTTCACGGGCCTTTGTCAGATCTGCCTGACAAAGAACCCTGTGAGGTCCAAAAGCTTGCATACCTTGGCCTAATAAAAGATATCCCTTTGTCTCTATTGGAGCTACCATTGTCACAGGGAATCGCGCTAACCTGGGCATGACATTTGTGGTGGGTGGAAACCAAATTCCTTAACCTGAATGGGTAATACTGAAATCTAAGTACTGTCTATTCATAGCCTAAAGTCAGGCAAATAAGGTATGATTATGACTGTGTCCTTAACTGTTTAAAGATAAGGGAGTTGTACTCCTAGTTGGTCCAGTCTCATTTGGAACCTATGTGTCCAACTCTGGTGCTGTGTGTACAGTTTTCTAATAAGAGCTTGGACTGTCAGACAACATTTGGGAGAATGGCTGCTGCAGCAAGAGTGCTGCAGATAACATCCCCACCTGTTTTCTCTCTTAGAGACTCCTCTATCAGCTGGCACCCTTCTCCATTGGAGGGCCAAAGGTTGTAACAATAGGTGCGGCTGGAGGGGAGATTTGGTGCATTTTGTCGCCATGGCCTCCTAATGTGCATTAAAGCCATCCCTAGGTCCAGCAACACTGAATAGCTCTGAGAGCTTGGTACTCTGTGACTGCTGGGAATGACTTTCCTGTACCTAGTGTGTACACATTACCCAGGGCCCTGTGAATTCTGTAATGGCAGTCATTTTTGCAGAATTTTGCATTTCACCAAATTGTTGCAGAAATTGTCCTTACTAGTGCTCCAATTCTGAACTAACCAATCGGCTGCTAGCATTGTTAGCTGCCGATGCATACTGTGGGGTACTTCTGAAGAGGAGCAGCTCATGACCACTTGGAGATGAGTCACACCCCTCCACCCTCCTGCTAACAGATCTATGACGTGTGTTTATTTATTATGTTTAGTTATTAAACACTTATACCCTGCCCTTCCCCAGTGGCTCAGGGCAGTTTACAGAAAGAGAAAAATTGTAAAAAAATACAAAACAATACAATAAAATCCCTCCCCTCATCACCGAAATCCACCTGCCCCAACTGTTATCCCCGACTGCCAAATGCTTTGTTTAGAAAAAAAGAAAAATGTTTTACACCTCCTCCAGAATATGCCGAAGCTCTGGCTCTGAGCGAAGGGAGTTCCATAATCCTGGAGCAGCAACCAAGAATGCCACTCTGCGGGCCCTTGTCGTGCAGACGAAATTGGCAGGTAGTACTTGCAAGAGCGAGCTCCCGATTGACTGCAGGGGTTCCAGCGCAGCATGGAAGGAGAGGCCATCCTTCAGATATGTGGGGCCTAAGTTGTTTAGAGCTTTAAAAGTCAAAACTAGCACCTTGAATTGTGCCTGGGGAGTTCTAGGAAGCCAGCACAGACGATAGAGTGCAGGTGTTGTATGCTCCTGGTGTCCCACCTCTGAAAAAAGCCCGGCCACCGCATTCTGTGCCAGTTTCAGCTTCCGAACAGTCACCAAAGGCAGCTCCACGTAGAGTGCATTGCGGTAATCTATCCTTGAGACAATGAAAGCATGGATGATGATGGCTGCATCGGACTCAGAAATAAAATGCCACAGCTTTCTCTCCATCTGGAACTGGTGAAAGGTGCTCCTGGTCACCACCACAACCTGCCAACCCAGGCGCAGCAGAGTCCAGAAGCACACCAAGGCTGCAAACCTGACTAACTAGAGGGGGCAGACCCCTCAAAGTCACACGGTCAGCCAGCCATCCATCACTTCAGTCTTGTCTAGATTAAGCTTCAGTTGGCTCACCCTCCTCCAGTCCCCAACAGCAACCAGGCACTGGGAAAGCACAGAGACTGCGGGACCCTGGCCAGATGGAAAAAAAAGAGGTAGAGGCTGGGTGTCGTCAGCATACTGATGGCATCTCACTCCAAACCTCTGGATGATCTCACCTAGTGGCTTTGTATACACATTGAACAAGAGGGGAGACAGAATGGAACCCTATGGAATACCACAAGGGAGGCCTCGGGGGGGACAACTAGCAATCTACCGTCACTACCCACTGGTTTTCCCCTGACAGGAATGAATTGAACCACTCAAGAACAGTCCTGCGCACCCCTGCCAGGTCCTGCAGTCGTTTTAACACCACCTCGTGAATGATCAACTGTATCAAAAGCTGCTAACATGATCAACGGGACAATTCTCTCCGTCAATCTCCAGGCATAGATCATCAACAAAGCCGACAAGCGCAGGTTCTGTGCTATACATCGGACGAAAACCCAGCTGAAACGGGTCCAGGAAGCTGAAAGCATTGAGATGAACCTGAAGCTGCCAGGCAACAACCCCTTCAATAACCTTCCCTTTAAAAAGGGAAGGTTCGAGACAGGGCGATAGCTGGCCGAGGAGTTAGCGTCCAAAGATGGTTTCTTAAACATAGGCTGGACCACTGCAATTTTAATGGTGTTCGACAACCTGCCCTCCTGAAGGGAGTCATTGACCGCCTCAGCCAGCAAAGGCCCCAACGTCTCCCAGCTGGCTTTCACCAGCCAAGATGGGAAAGGATCTAATTCACAATTGGTTGCATGCATCACTTGGTGGGCAACGCTAGTTGAAAACTGATCCAGCCACGTGGGACATGTCTGAGCTTCCACAGCCCCAAACTGACTCTGCAGTCAAAGTAGCAGCACCCAAGTCGTGGTCAATACGAGTCATTTTGTCCGTAAAGTAATTCATAAAGGTGTCGAAATGGGCAGTAGATTACTCGGGTTCATGGCGAAGACCGACCAGATTAACTAGGCCGTTCACCACCCAAAAAAGCACCGTAGGACAGGACTTTGAAGATGCTAGGATAGGGGAGAAGAAACCTTGCTTTGCTGCCTTCGCAGTCCCAGTATAGTCCTTTTAAAAACTGTCTATGCCACAATCGATCGGCTTCAGTGTGAGTTGAGTGCCATCTGCACTCTAACCACCTACCCTCCCGCTTCAGCTACCTCAGGTCCTCCGTATACCAGAGGGGATCTATGCTGTCATAGCAGTGAGAGCGGAAGCCTTGGTGCAACTATCAGTGGTCCTGGTCAAGATGTCATTCCATAAAACAACCAGGTCATCAACAGAGTAACCATCAAGGTCAGTGGATAAATCCCCCAGGGAGTTCTGGAAACCAGTTGGATCCATATGTCAGGGGCAGGCCAACCAAACTGGTTCATCACCCTGACGGGGGCATAGGAGGACAGCGAACTGGGCCTTCAAAACGTAATGGTCCGACCATGATAAGTGTTATGACAACACCCCCAATAATCAAAACCCCTCTCTTCAGGTTGGTGCAAAACAACACGTTCACTGTGTGTCCCACCTCATGTGTTGGGGGAGATATAATCTGGGATAGACCCAGGGTTGTCATTGAGGCCAGGAAGTCCCGCTCTGTCCCCAAAGGTTTGGTCCCTGCATCTATGCTGAAGTTGCCCAAAACTATGTCTGGGTGACTTCAAGATCACCTCTGTGAGCAACTCAGCCAGCTTGGACAGGGACTCTGCTGCACAGTAGGGTGGCCGATACACCAGCAGAATTCCCATTCTATCCCTAGCCAATTCCAACACAAAGTGGACGCACTTCATATTGGGAGAGTTAGGCACCAGATACCTTTTGAAAAACCAAGGTGTTTTTACAGATTACTGCCCCCTAATCCTAGGCTGATGCTGCACCGAGTACCTGGGTGGCACCATTTGAGACAATATAGGCCCACAAGCTTCATCCAGCCAGGCTTCTGTAATGCATAGGAGGTCAATGGTTTGTTTTGTTTGCCACTGACTTTACATTAAGCATCAGCTTTAGATTGGGGCCCCACTGACCTCAGCCTCCAAATATCCCACGACAGCAGGAAGTGGGACACAGAAATAGACACAAGGTGCCTCTCCTGATGCCCCGATAGTATTTCTCCACCCCCCCACCATACCTCTTCATGCCTGTAAGGGGGGGGGGGGCGGATGGCGTAACCTCCCTGCCCATGGCCCCTCTTTCACTGGGGAGCTGTGGTATCCTTCCCCAACCCTAATCCCCCCCATACCTGTACCCCCCCTCACTGGGGGGCCATAGCACAACCTCCCTGCCCATGGACCCTCTCTCACTGGGGAGCCGTGGCATCCCTCCCCAACCCTAATACCCCCATGCCTGTACACCCCCCTCTTACTGGGGGACCATGGCACAACCTCCCTCACCTCTGCCCATGGTCCCTTCCTCACTGGGGGGGGGGGCATGAATCCCTCCCCATCCCAAAGCCCCCATGCCTGTACCCCCCTCACTGGGGGACCATGGCACCATCCTATGCCCTTTCACCCCCACCCATGTCCCCTGCTCTCACTGGGGGGCATGGCACCACAACCCCATATCTACCCTCGCCCATCAAACCTCCCTCAACTGATATCCCTCTGAAAACCCATTGAAAATACAAATAAAATAGGCCTCTGGCTGTCAAAGGGCGGCTAGCCTTTGGCACCTGCCACAGGCAGTCGACTGTGTGAGGCTGAGGCTTTTACCCACTGGAGGATGGGGAAGGGGGCAGTACCTGGTGTTACAATCCAGTTCCAGACCCTGGTTCCGCTCCCCCATCCTTCCCATTTCCTTTTGTAATTTTTAAAACAAAAAATAACAAAAACAAAAAATAAAATACCCCATGAAATGTTCGAACTGGATATAATGGCATATTGGGAAATTCAGTTGCATTCAAAATTTGCATAATTCATCTTGTAGAATCTGGATTTTCTGTTTACAGAATTTGGGTTTCCTATTCCCAGAATCTGGAGAGGGGGATTTGCATAACATATGGGATCCTGACAGAGGGGCTTTGCCAATTGGGATTTCTGTGATAAAGCTAGCAGGAGAGAAGGAGAAATAGCTAGGGCCAGCCTTGCTAGCGTGGATTGGGTGAAAACACCTATGAAGCTTGTTAAAGCCAGTGTTTGGCTTGCAGTAGAATGTATTGTATATTGGTTGCCGCCCACACAAAAAACCCATACTTTGTGAGCCACATAACTTTTGAGCAACACATACTTTATTGTGCAAAATGGCTCACTGGTGTAAATTGTAGATTGTCAGATCCAGGCAGGAGGCTATGTTTTCTCAGACTGCTGCTATGCGTTAAATCTGTCATGGCAAATATTTAGATGGTTTGAGAGATTTTATAGATTTGTACATGGCACAGTGAACACAGATTATTGCTAAATCTAGCAGCAGTTCCATTTTGTATATATGGGGCTGGAACAAAAGCACACTAATGAGAGTGTTGCCAAGTAAGATGGCTGTAGGTTACAACTGAAAAGTGCAGTGCCTCACCTGATGCTTGATCTTTTATCTGATCGAGTTACTGGTAAATATCCCATTCACTACAGTGGTGCAGGATTGGGATTATAAACCAAATGATCCCTTTTTAAAAAAGCCTTTAATGGGGGTCGTCTGGGCATGCGCGAGTGAGCAGACGTCCGTGGCTGAGCTCCCTCCTGACCCGAAGGAAAAAGAAGGAAAAAAACAGTAAATGTCTCAACAAAAGTAAGAAAAAAATAGTCACAAAAGAAAAGGGAATGAACCCGACCAAAAAAAAAACAAATCAGAAAGCATAAGTGAAAAGTTCGGGCTCCCGTGGCAAAGCACATGAAGGGGAGAGGCCCCCATTAACAAAATGGCATCAGATAAGCAAGACAATACCGGGGACCCGGCCACAACACAGCAAGTAATAGAACTATTTAAATCAATCAAAGAAAACTTAGGGATAAACAAAGAGGGGATTACAGCAATCAAGGCTGGCCTGGGGGAGCTAAAATCGCAGATGGAAGGAATAACAAAGAGAATTGAAGCGGTGGAAACCAGAGTAAACGAGCAAGAAGATAGGGAGAACAACAATGAAGAAAGGGTGACCCGCATAGAAGTTGAAGTAAAGACATTACATGAGAAACTGGAGGATTTGGAAAACCGCTCCAGGAGAAATAATTTAAGAATCATAGGGGTACCTGAAGGATCAGAAGCAGTGGGAGTGGGTGACCTAGTGCAGCGAGTTATGCAAGAAATATTTCCTGAAAAACAGGAACTACACCAGCTGGAGCTAGAAAGAGCACACAGGTCCCTTTGCCCCAAACCTAAAGACCAGCATCCCCCAAGAGCACTGATTGTAAAATTTCTTAGATTTCAAGCTAAAGAAAACATATTGAGAGCAGCCAGAAACACTAAAGATTTGAACTTCCAAGGACAAAAGATAACAATCTTCCCAGATCTAGCCTTTGAGACAGTACAGAAAAGGAAAGCTTGGAGAAAATATCTAGACATCTTCCAAAAAAAGGGAATAAAAGCACAAGTTTTCTTCCCCGCAAAGTTCTCATTCATCTACAAAGATAGAAGAAGATATTTCACAGAGCAAGAAGACTTGCAGAGATTTATAGAAAAAAACTTTAAAGAAAATAACTGAGAAGCAAGATACTGGACTAATTAATATTTGGTGACTATATAAATATATAAGAAGAGAGGTATAAGAATAAGGAAAATGTTAAAATAGGGTTGGGAGGGAGTGGGGAGCCTACATCACACGTTACTCCAGTTTAAGGGGACCCTTTGGAGAAGAAACTGTTAGAGGGATTGTTTAAAGTTTGAAATTGAAGGGGGGGGAACTGTTTATTTTTTGTTTATTTAAAGGGGGGAATAAAAGGGACAGAGAGATGGTGTTAGAAAAAGGATATGGAGGGAGGGGGGAGGGAAATAAGGGGAATAGAATAGACAATAACTATAAGACCAACAAAAACATAGTGAACAGAAATGAGAAAAAGAATAGAGTGAAACTAAATAGAACTGAAAGAAAAGGGAAAAACCCACACTGGATATATTATAGAGGAATTGAGAAGGTAAAGCAGAAAAGAAAAGAAAACGAATACTATGCAAATGGATAAGCTTAAAGTAATTTCTTTTAACGTTTGTGGGCTCAACAACCCAATAAAACGTAAAAGGGTATGGCAACTCATAAAAAAAACACAGCCACACATATTTATGATGCAAGAAACGCATCTGATTATACAAGACAATTATAGATTTAGTAATAAAGAATATAAAATATACTTTGCAAATGGAGGGGGAAAAAAGGCAGGAGTCCTAATAGGCATATCTAAATCCTTGAATATGCAAATTAAAGAAATAAATAAAGATGATCAAGGCCGTGTACTGATAATCAAAGGTCTGATAGGACAGGACAAATACACTATGGCATCAGTGTATGCTCCCAATAATAACACCAGAGCATTCCTAACTAAACTGATTCCAGAGATTACAGAAAAAATAGAAGGAAGAGCCATCATATGTGGAGATTTTAATTCCCCATTAACTTCTATGGATCTGTCTACTAAAGCACCCCTGAATAAGCAACAAGAGAAAATAAAAAAAGTAATTGAAGATAACCAATGGAGAGAAATTTGGCGAGTATTCCATCCACAAGAGCAGGGGTTCACGTTTTATTCAAATCCCCATAAAACATCATCAAAGATAGATCACATACTAGTTAATCAAGAACTATTGCCCATTTGTGAGAGAGCATATATACAGCTTATACCCCTATCAGATCATAACGCAATAGTTGTAGAAATAAATACAAAACTCAACAAAAAAGAAACCACACAGAATTGGAAACTCAATTTTTTTTATTTAAATAACAAATGGATTCAGGAAAAAATACAAGAAGGCATACAGGAATATATGCAGAATAATGACCAGCCAGGGATGTCTATAATGACTATATGGGATGCAGCAAAAGCAGTCCTGAGGGGACAGTTTATTTCACTGGGCGCACTCCTAAGAAAGGAAAAGGGAACACAAATTAATCACCTTTACCTGCAGATAAAACAATTAGCAAAACAACCTGCAATAAATGCAGAAAAAATAACTGAGATGAAAACACAGATAAATTTACTAGAGACAGAAGCTACAATTAATAAACTTAGATATGCCAAAGCATACTACTTTGAAAAAGCAAACAAAGCCGACAGGGTCCTGGCATGGATGATTAAAAAAAAGAGACAAAAGTTAGACATTCCATATATAAGACAGAATCCAGAAGCAGAAATGCTTAAAGGTAAAGAGAAAGAGCAATGCTTTCTTGAGTTTTATAATAAAATATATAAAACCACAGAGCCCCCACAAAAGAATATAACCGAATTCCTAGACAAGATCAAGATACCTAAAATTAACCAGGCCCAAAAAGAGTTCTTAAACAGAGATATAGAAGAAAAAGAAATCAATGATGCCATTAAAAACCTACCCCACAATAAAGCCGCTGGACCAGATGGATACCCGTGCGAATTTTACAAAACATTTGCAAAAAACTTAACCCCAATATTAAAAAGAGTATATAACGAAACAATTAGACAACAAACAATGCCAGATACATTCTACGAGGCCAATATTATGCTGTGCCCAAAAGAAGGAAAAAATAAGGAACTATGCGGTGGGTACAGACCAATCTCATTGATTAACACAGACGCAAAAATATTCACAAAAATCTTGGCAGAAAGACTAAAGTTAATTATACCTGAAGTAATAGAAAAAGATCAAACAGGCTTTATGCCAGGCAGACTTGGCATTGACAACATAAGGAAAGTTATTGACCTCATAACACATATAAAGTCAAACAACACGCCAGCGGCCATTATCTCGCTAGATGCGGAGAAGGCCTTTGATTTTGTGGAACACAATTTTTTGTTAGAAACGATGAAAAGAATGGGCATGGAAGGAAACTTCCTTGAGTGGGTTAAGATAATATACAAGAAACCCAAAGCCAAATTAATTCTAGATGGAAAAACAACACCTGAGTTCAAATTGACTAGAGGTACTCGGCAGGGATGTCCCCTATCTCCACTTTTATTTAATATAGCCATTGAACCTCTTGCCATTGCTATAAGATCACAGCAACAGATTAAAGGAATACAGATTCAGCAAAAGGAATTCAAAGCTGCAATGTATGCAGATGACATGATGCTCAGTCTAACAGATCTCCCTACATCCATTCCAAAATTAATAGAGACTATTACGCAATTTGGTGGGGTGTCAGGGTATAGAGTGAATATAGATAAATCCCAAATGTTACTCTTCCATGAAGAAAAACTAAATGCAATCGAAAAAGAGAAAGCAACACCTTTTAAGATACAAGACAACTACATCAAATATCTGGGAATAAACATCCCCAAAAAATGCAAAGACCTATATAAATTAAACTTTGCCCCTCTATTAGAAGAAGTTAAAAGGAAAGAGGAGGAGTGGAAAAAATTACAACTATCATGGATAGGTAGAATAAACTTAGTAAAAATGGCCCTACTACCAAAATTACTTTATACATCATTTGCTCTACCAATTAGAATCCCTAAAGAATATTATGATACAATAAACAAGAACATTGCAAGAATAATATGGCAAAGAAAAAAACCACGAGTCAGGAGATCAATACTATACACAAGAAAGGATAAAGGGGGCCAAAATATGCCAGATATAAAAATGTACCATTGGGCCTCGGCCCTTAGAGGAATAAAAATATGGTACCAAAATGAGATACATCCAGACTGGTTAACAATCGAAAAAGAATACTATGGAATTAATACGTTTGTGGGTATATTAACTGATGGACAGCAGCTGCAGACTCCAAGAGGAAGAGAACATCCATTTGTAGACCCTACGTTACAAATTTGGGAAGCATGCTTTAAAAAAGCAGAACTCTTAATTGATAAATCACCTTTTACACCTATATTTGGCAAGTGGACAAAAATAGCGGGGATCCCCACAACTTTAAAAAAACAATGGGGAAAAAAAGGACTAAAATGGGCTACACATTTATTTGTGGGACAAGAGTTTTTAACTCTAGATACCATAAACCAAAAAATTGACCACAAGATTGACTTTATGATATATGCAAAAATCAGAAACAAATATACTTTAAAACAAGACAAAACACACTACTTACGAACACCACATGAATTAGAAAAAATCCTATATAGAGACCCCTCTCAGCTGCATGTGCTGTCCAAGATATATAGAGTAATATATACAATATATAACTTACCTGATGCGGGCTATGTGGCAACCTGGGAAGAAGACCTACAGGAAAAAATAGAAAAAAAAGATTTAAAAATAATGTGGCAAATAATGCATAAGTCTTCACGATCATTGTCGGTATTAGAACCGCAAATAAAAACAATTTACAGAATGTATTATACGCCACAACGGTTACAGAAAATGAATGAGCAATACCCACAGCAGTGCTGGCAAGGATGTAAAGAAGTCGGAACATGGATGCACTGCTGGTGGGAATGCCCGCACATAAAGGACTTTTGGATACAAGTCTGGACTTACCTAAAACAGATAGCACAGCAGGACATCCCATTTACGCCAAAGTTCGCCTTAATAGGAATTCAAACAGATCTGCAAATCAGAAAGGAAAGGGAAATGGCATGTCAACAAATTAGACTGGCAGCGCTATATACAAGTTAGAAACTGGAAATCCACAAGAAAACCTTCAATTAAACAATGGAAACAGAGACTTTGGTGGACACTTACCAGGGAGAGGATACAAGCAGAACTGCATTCGGACTTAGAAGGATTTTATGCAGTGTGGCACTACATATGGGAATTGCTCCAAACCGAAGTTGAGTTGCGTGAGAGACAATTTTCACTATGTTTAAATAAAATATGAAAGTTATTGATAAGTTACTTAAATAGGGACCGACGCTGTAACTCAGGTCCCTTAGAGATTGAGAGTATGTTAAGACAAGTAGAAGAGTTATTGGTTATTGTTAAACATTGAAAAAGAATAAAAAGAATTTTTTTTAAAAAGCCCTTAATGAGGCCTTAAACGTATGTGCCTAGAGCCAATGAAATCATAGGCACTCTGCATGGCTTGAGCTTGGATTACTCCTACATTGTGCACCCGGTCTACGTGAGTGATAACGCGTGCCGTCCTGTGGTGTATATACTCTTGGCATCACCATGTGGTTGGAAAGTATATTTTTCCTCATTGTACAATGGAGATACTGAGGCACAGCGAGACTAAAGGTGAAACCAGATGCATAGCCAGTGCCCCGCGTCAGGTCAAGGCACTGAATGGATGTGCGCCTGACCGGGCTGCCCAGTGAGCCCTCCCATGCCCCCCAATGCGGAAGAGAACGTATGTGCGGGGAGGGTGAGCAGCCCCATTCCCAGCCTTGATCCCTGGCAGCAGATGGCGGTGGGAACAGAAATGCAGGCCTGCTATGACCCATGTTGGCCGACCTGGGCAGCCCTTGGCCCGGGATCTTCCAGGGGACCACATCCAGGCCAGCTGCCTACCTGGGCCAGGGCAGCAGTGAGCCCACATCTGGTGGCCCGAAAACTCACGTGACAGTCAGTCCTGGTCCCAGGCGGGCCATAGTGGGGCCCATGTTGCATCTGTTTTCACCTTAAGTGGCTTTGTCTTCTACTGGTTCACACAGGAAGTCAGCGACAGAGCAGGGAATGAGCCCAGGTTTTGCATTCCAGTCTGCATGTGCCCTTCCCACTGGAATCACCTTTCAGCATAGTAGCCCAATGGTTGTGTTCCTATCCTGCTAGCCCAGATTGCGCTAAGGAAAAGCTGCCACCTCTCATGCCTTCACAAGTGATGTGCGAGTGCTGGAAGTAGTGGTGGATGGAGGAGTAGGAGTGCAGGCCTCAGTCTCCTTTAGCAGTGCTCCTCCACTACCAACACAGCAAGTGCGGAACCCTGGCTAAGGACGACTCGCCAGGATTTCCAGCTCTAGCAGTCAGAAAGTCTCCATCCAGATGAGCTTTGAAAGCTGGTAGGTGGACACTGGAATGTCACCAGATAATTTCTATTTTGCAACTTGATTTGCAAAACATTTTTATTTATGCTGATCCCGAGCTCTTGCTCCTATCCTGGTTTCTTTTATAAACCTGCATGGAGAGGTTTTTGCTCACTCTCTCCCCCTCCCCACCCCACCCCCCGAACACAGCACCGCAGTGCACCGCAAGCCTATGGTGTGGTGTGCTTTAAAGTGACTAAGTGACCATTACCATGGTGGTCCCAAAGGTAAGTGATGGATACAAAGTAGTTCAATTAGTAACACTAATAGTATTTCTGTACCTGGCACTGTCCAGTCGTCAGAGACAGGTCTCTGCCCCATGGGGTTTACAGTCTAGGAAAGGGCGCAGAGACAAAGGATAAAGGAACGTTGGGAGAAATGGGGCTATATTCACAAAGTTGAGAAACTGTAGGTACACCTGTTTAGTCAACTAGAGAGTATGACACAGACCAGTCCTTCCACGGTGCCAAATATCCCTTTTACAGGGGTGGTGGAGCCTGTCCCTTCCCATGGGTCATTTTGAAAATGAGTGCATCACCAAAGGCTGGATAGGCTTTGGGGGGGTGTCTGGAATTGGAGAAAGAAGGGGAAAGTCCAAATCATGGGCCTATGTCATGGATCCATCTCCCTTCCTTGAGTGCACATGTCCTTCCCTTGAACTTTTTCTGTGCCTGAGGGTTGGGCGCCGGATCCAGGAATTGGGGAAAGGTCAGTTTAAAAAGCTGTGGCTCTGACCCAGAGGTTTCCCACCTGTTTTAAAGGGACTGGCCCTTATTTCAGAACAACCAGTTCCGCAGCACGTAACAGGTGTCTCTTCTTTTTTTTCTGAACACCAAACCTCCATAGCGTACCTTTATTTTTGAAATTCTGACCTGGTGGTCCCAGAGTGGCCAGATATGCACATTTTAGAGGACACTTATGAGAAATACAAATGCAGCCCTGCAACCTGTATTTCTCATAAGTGTCCTCAAATGTGCATATCTGACCACCCTAGGCAGTCCTGCGCCCGACTGTCCCGTGGGTTATCACTAGGGAGGGCGGGCTTGACAGAAGGGGGTGTGTGGAAATCTGGGTGGGGCCGGGCACGATTTTAAAGGCTTACAAACGTCGGGGGCTTAAAGCTGGGAGACGCTCCCCCTCCCTCGCCTCGCCTCCTAGTCCTCTCCTCAGGCTGGGGGAGCTTGAGGGAACGGCTCCCAACACACACACACACACCCCGCTTAATCATGTGACTCTAACATCTACCTCGGCTTTGATCAGCGGCTTAGTGGAAGCTGCCTCCATCCAGTTTCTGCAGGAATTTTTGGCTGGCGGTGGCGGGACACTTGGGATTGCCTGTCTTGCGCCCACGCGGCGCTGCCTGTAGGTGGCGCTAAAGGAGCGATGGTTGGCTCCCTTGGGCAGGGCTAGGTCCAGGAAGGAATCGCGTTCCGCGTTCGCTTCCCTTTCTCTTGCCGTAGTGCCAGCCAAGATGGCAGCGGCCGGCGACGTTCCCGTCCGGGTCTGTCACCAGGAGATTGTCAAATTCGACCTGGAGATTAAAGCCGCGGTACAGGTACTTACCCGCCATCCTGCCCCCCCGCGGCGCTCTAGACACACACGCCCCGCTCTTCAGGCTGAGTCGTCTGGCACAGCTCGCTGGAGAGCTGGACTTCTCCCCTCCCCCTTTCCTGGTTTGATGAGGGAGGAGGCGGGTCAGTGCTAGGGTGGCCATTCCTACCCTTTAAAAGAGGACACTTATGAAAAATACATGTTGCAGGGCTGCATTTGTTCCAGTGCAGCCCTGTACCATGCATTTTTCATAAGCGTTCTCTTTTAAAGGGGCGGTATAACCACCCTAATCAGTGTCCCAATCTCTCTCTGTCGTGGGGAGCGAGGGAGGCCGGGGTTGCCGCAGCTTAATGGGAGGGAGAGGGTTCCCTTCACTGACTGGGGGCAGCAGCTGCCACCACCCCTAGAGGTTTGACCGAGCCAGTGCCCGATGCCCACGCCCCTGGCAGGCAGTCGATGGCAGGTGGCACCATGGTGTGATGCTGCCCATTTCTCTGCCTAGAGTTTGGGCACAGTCTCCCCTCATCACCTTGGGCCACCTTTGATAACCGGAGGAGGGTGGTGGTGTTTTTTGGTGCCTTTCAGAGGAACATAGCTGCCAGACTGGGTCAGGCAGTCCGGCCAGGATCCTGTCTCTGACAGCAGCAGCAGCAGCTTTGATTGCTGCAGAGAAGTGCACACACAGAGGCCGTATGTTATGTTGTGAAACGCTCTGAGTGCCATTTGATGATGGTGGTGGTGGTGGGGCGTTAAAGGAATAAAAAATATTATTATATAATAAAGCAATCAATTCTTTGCTATTTACTTCCAGCCCTTGACCATCTTGACCAAAGAAAGTTTGTACAATAGCCAAAAGTAGTCAAACTGAAATAAATTAGGGGGGAAATTCAATAAAGTGCAATTAAGGTGGTTTAAATGATCAAACAAATACAAAGCTTTACTTGGAAATTATTTTTATTGTAATTAGGTAGTGGTATCTATTCATTATGTTACTAATTAATTTTATGAAACAATGCATTTTTAGAACCAGAATATTTTCTGGAAAAATATAGCAGAAAACTTTCCATTACGGAAAATTTTCCACCCCACATCACTGGGTCAAACTCCAAACACCATTCTGGGGAAGTTGTACTTATTTCTGGAACACAGCTGAGAGGTCTGTTCCTTTCTTATACTTAACAATTGCCGATTTTGTCATGCCGATAAAATATCACTGAACTGAATTCCAGCTATTTCTCAGCAGTGCCCATGCTAACACGTTTTGACAGAACATGCCAGCTTTTCTCTGGTGAAAGATTTTTAAAGCATTTAAAATACTTTTGCTTTGTACAGTGGGTTTCAGTTTGTACAGTACAGAACAGCACAGTGGGGCCTTCGAGAACTGCTCAGTAGGAAAAATAACAGTAATATTTTTATCCATTCCAAAGTAAAAGCATTTTGTAGTCATACAAAGTACAAGCAGTCACATTTCTGGCAAATTGAAAAATTCTACCTTTTAGCTGTGTGTTCTCAGTAGAGGCATCTTGGAGTTAAAACTTTTTTTTTTTTTTAAATTAAAAATGGATGACCCTGTCTAACTCTAACTCCTAAACTTTTTGTGGCAGTGTGCTTAGAAACCTTAAACTGAAAAAAGCAAAAACCAAACAAACAAAAAAACACAAGACAAAACAGATATTCATCCATAACATTTTTTATTTTTTTTAGGATATTCGGGATTGCCCAGGACCTTTAAGTACACTTAAGGAATTAAATGCCAAAGTAAAGGAAAAGTTTCAACAGTTACGACTTAGAATACAGGTGAGGCACAACATGAACACAAAACGGAGATGCAATCCATACACTGTTGAAATCAGTTACTAAATTCTCATTGATTTCAGGAGTTGAGACTGTGTCCATAATAGATTGATCCTGTAATACTATAGCAGTGTAGAGAAAGTAAGGTTTGCGGTGTTGGTCCCAAATATAGGCAATTGAGATAAGTAGTAAAGTGATATCTTATATGGACCAACTCCAGGTGGTGGAGGTGTGCAAGCTTTCGGAGCTCACAGGGTCCTTTGTCAGGCAAGTTTTGTAACCCCAGACCTGCCTGACAAAGGACCCTGTGAGGTCCGAAAGCTTGCGTACCTCCGCCAGCTGGAGTTGGTGCGGTAAAAGAGATCGCTTTACTACTTTGTCTCTCTTGCCTGTAATACTAGTGTCTTATAAAAATCTCCACACCATGATCGGGAAAGATTTCCGAATACTTATATACAGAACATAATCATTAAATACAGTTATGTTGGGCTTTTTATCTGACAGGTATATCAATAAAAAAAATGCTCTTGCCGGTGGTACTGGGAAATGTTTTCTGGCAAATGGTGAACTTATAATTTGTCAATTTCTTCAGGAAATAAAGTATAAGAGAAAATAAGTTTTGGGACCATATTCTTTTAAAGGCAGTCTTCAATATGCATTATTATTATTATTTATTGATTATTATTTATTCATATAGCTCCAGCGATGTATCTGGCACTGTACAGTCATAACTTTCTCTCAAATTAGCAAGAGAGGAATTAACAATTCTTGCTATTTTCACTGTTGCTAGCAGAGGACTGAATATATGTAGTGAAAATAATCCTGTCAAGATCAATAGTGGAAAATAGCTAATAAATCAGATGGCTTCATTCAGTTCTGCTGCTTGAGGTTTGCTGCTGTTTTGTGTTGCAATTCCCAGTTAGCTGGAGTGGAAGCTGCGTAGATGGTTTGACTTTAGAGAGAGCTGAGGGCCCTCAGCACTTCACATGATTTAGCTTTTTGCTAGTAAAAAATTACTCTCCAGGGAGGGACTGCGGAGGTAAGAAAAAGATGTTACTTTGTGCAGAGTCAGGGTTCTGACCATAATTGTACCCAATGAGAGTGGCTCGTGCAAGCTCTGCTTCTCTGGTCAGGTAAGAAGCCTGCTGAGCCCGTCATACCAGGACCAGGTCAGGTGTGTACTGTGCCCAAGCCCTCAGGCTCCAGTTGGTCACGCTGCACACACAGTTGCTCCTGGTCACACTGCAGGAGGGGAACGTAGCCCCATCCCTTTTCTTGTGTATCCCTGCCTTTATGGAGGACTGTGACATCACAGAACTTCTAGGGAGTGGTAGCATGGGCTTGCAGACAAATCAGGCTCAGGTGAGCTCCTTCTTGGGATCATATTTCTGGCCCAAGTAGGGCACTAGATCAGGTGTGGGGAACCATTTCCAACCCAGGGACCACTTGGAAAATTAATACAAGTTCTGAGGGCTGCATAGAAGTTGTGGCGGGTGCTTACGTGGTTTGCCCAGGAAGAGGATGGTTCAGATCATGGCTCTGTGCCATGTGTCTGTTCCCTGTTCTTGTGTACATGACCTCATTGCTGCTCCCTCCCCCCAAGCTCAGTCTTTCAGTGCTTGGGAGTCAGAACTGGATCCGGGGACCAGATCTAGGCACTGGAAAGGGGCCAAGTAAAAACTAGCTGCAGGCTGCTAGGTTTTCCACCCCTGCTCTAGATGGTTGATTGTCGCTTTTATGTTATTGAAAATTTCTTGATGGCAAGCTGATTATGATCCACTGGTGTCATTCTAAATTTTCCTTCCCAAACTAAGAGTATCAGCAGTATCTAGTAAACTGTTAATTTATCAAATGGATGCCCTTTGTTACTGAGAAAATTAGAGAATATTGGTAGTAGCAACGTGCTGAGATTTTAATGTGTTTGCTTTTATACTGAAGGAGTTTGAGCAGATGGCGAAGGAGCAGGATAAAGAATCAGAGAAGCAAATTTTACTTCAGGAAGTAGAGAACCATAAAAAGCAAATGCTCAGGTAAGTAAAACTGTTGACATTTATAGATTGTACATTTAATAACACACACACATATATTCCCTCTTAACGCTTTACAATAGTTGATCAATATCTTTACCACCGCTGTACTTAGGGTCCACAAAACGAAATTACTTGCACAAGGTCAAATACTGATTTGGTGAAAGTCAGGTGGACAATTCAGGTCTTTTCATTCACAGTTTCCTATTTCAATCTTTCAGTTATGTCTTCAGAAGATATTACCACCATTCTGCCACAAAGCCGTGAATTTGTGTAGATATTCCTAATGAGAATCCGGATAGGAATGGAACACGGGTTAGAACTCACCTTGGTCTGTTGTTTTCAAAAGCTGGCATGATATTTCTTTCCTCTTTATGTCCCAGAAGGCGCAGGGAGGAAAAGAAATGAATGGGAAGAATGGGACATGGGTGAGATGAGTGCAGTATTTTTATGCCCAGTTATCCCAGCTGCCTCTTATCTCTCCAGTTATTTTCTAGCTTTGCAAGCCATTACCATCTTTCTAAAAACCACTATACTTGCTGTTTCAGCAATCAGACAGCATGGAGGAAAGCAAATCTTGCTTGCAAAATCGCTATTGACAACTCTGAGAAAGAAGAGCTGCTGCGAGGAGGAGACCCCTTAAGACAAAGGTACTAAATCATTCAAGAGATGCTGACTGCTGGTTTTGCAAAGAGATAGGATGCTTTCTTACGACACTCCCTGAATGGGGGAAGCCAGGATGCTTGGTCGTTTGTGGAGGCCATTTGTGGGGACGGACGTGGCAGCGGCAGCCAGAGCCTTAGTGTTTAACGCGGACTCCTTGTCACAGGGTTGGGGTTCACTACCCCGCTTTTCTGGGTCTGGTGACTCAGTTTCCCTCACTTGCAGCCCGTCTGAATCAGTTCTCTCTCTAGCTGATTCAGTCCTGCAAAGGGGCAACACTTTCGTCACCCAAGCTCCAGAGACTTCCCGCTCCTAGACTCTTTCTCTCTGGGTTCGCAAGTGCTTGAGGGCACAAGATACTCAGACTGTGTTTCCCAGTGCGAGACGACAGAAAGCACTTCTTAGTAAAGAAGAAAGTTTATTGATTACATAAACAAAGATAGTTTGAACGCAGAGTGGCAATTAAAACAAAAGTAAATAACGCAATCCTAGTCTGTACTGAATAAGTCCCTAGTTAAGGTCTTACCCTACAGAAAGTCCATGCGCTTGAATCCATTTCTCAGCCAGATGTAGTGAGGCTGGCCTTTGAGTTCTCAGAAGCAAAGTCTCTTCTCTCAGTACATTGCTTCAACAGGCTAGCTGACTGGCTTCTGCCCTCCAGCTATAATTCGTCACTCAACGAGTCCTACGTTGAATGAGTTCCCACCTGACACTGTTCTCTATGGGTCCGAATGTCTCTTATAAGTTCTTGGGCGGGAAAACCCTAGTTTCTTCTCGAGCTTCCAGAAAGTATTTTTGTTTTTCCCCTCTTCTCTTCAGAACCTGTGGGCTCACTCAGGTATGCAGTTTCCTTTCATTTGCATTCTTACAGCTGCTGTTAGAGACATTCCCACTTTTTGGAAAGACCTCTGTTTACATATGAATGCCCTTGGGAGCTGTGCTGCTCCTATTTCGCAATGTCTCCTCTTTGGCAATGTTACAGTAATGGTTTAATATCTCTCAGCTTGGCCTCATTGTCACGGATTAGTTTCTATAACTTAATAGTACATGTTACAAACTGGTTTCTATAAATTAACAGTACGTGTATGTTCCCTCTGGTCACGTGTGACCCTATGTTCCTTCATGACACTCCTCTCAAAGGTTGGCTTGGAGAGGTTACATACCGTCATCCTCTGCTCTTCTCTGGGAAGGGTGCAGGCCTGCTAGGGCTGGAGCCCCCTTTCTTCATCTGGGGAGCCAATGCAAAGAGAGAGACTGCTACACTTGCTGGTGCTTGCTGGGCAGGGAGAACAGCTCTGCCCCCTCGTTCTTTGAGAGGCGGGACAGGGTTTCCCTCCATACCCAACTGGCTGCCTCAAAAGGCATGGCCCTTAGCGGGACCGGGCGGGCTGGGAGGTTATTAATGTGGGTATATTTTTTAGGGAAGGGATAGGGATGGTGGTGGGTTTGGTGAATGGATTGCCTGCCCTGTGGGGAAGGGGGGCAAGGGGACTGGGTTAGGGTGGGAAGGACTGACCCCCTCGGTGTTATCCTCTGGTGGCAGAGGAGGATTGGGGGTGGGGATCTCTCTTAGGGGGCTGGCGGGGCAGCCTCCGGGGGGGTCGGGGGAATGGATCGGAGGGGAGCGCAGCCATAGGGGTCGTGCTGGGCCGGGGGAATTGTGGTCCTTCTGGGAGGCAAGTTCAGTCTGTGAGACATACATCTGTCCCGCTCACTGGCCCCCAGGCAGTCGGTGAGGTGATCGGGGACCAGAGGGCCCCAGGCCTCAGTTTCATGCTGGTAAATGCGAGGTCGGTGGCTAATAAGTCTACTACAGTCTGGGAGATGATCCTGGACCAGGCAGTCAACCTCGCATGTGTTATGGAGACCTGGCTGGACACTGAGTCGGGGCCTATGTTGGCTGACTTTGTTCCAGCTGGGTACTCCGTACAGCATCAGCCGCAGCTGGAGGGCCAGGGGGGTGGTGTAGCCATTATTTTTAAGGATACCTGGTCTGTGCGGAGATTTCTTGTGCAACTTATCATGGGTGTGGAGGGTCTCCATTTGGTGTTGGATTTGGCTGGAGACAGAGTGGGGGTACTGCTGGTATACCGGGCACCCACCTGTACAGCAGCTTCCTTGCCTGCACTGACCGAACTGGTGTTGGGGGTGGTCTTGTGGTCCCCCAAGGCGATAGTTCTGGGGGACTTCAACATCCATGCCGACACCAGTCTTGGAGGGGCAGAGCGTGAGTTAATGGTCACCACGGCAACCATGGGCCTGTCTCAGAGAATGGTGGGCCCCACACATGTTGGGAGGACATACCCTGGACATGATATTTTGAGGCGGGGGATCTGTTGGTGGGGGAGGTGTCAACAGTGCCCTTGTCGTGGATGGATCATTATCTCTTCCGGGCTGGTATCCTGGCACATGTCGGCCCCCGGGAGGATGCGGAATCAGTTAGGTTGGTTTGGCCCCAAAGGCTTATGGAACCAGAAAGGTTCCAGATAGCTCTAGGGCATGTTTCCTCTGACCTCGATGGCCACTCACTCAATGACCTCGTGTCCATGTGGAATTCCATGTTGGCGGAGGCCATCGACCATGTGGCTCCCAGGCATCTGCTCCCGAATCGCCGACAACATAGCTCCTCATGGTATACGGGAAGGGCGGTGGTTAGAACGACAGCAGCATTACTTGTGTGCTGAAATTGACCGATTGCGGCATAGAGTCTGGTTACGTACCTATGCCGTTGCAGTGTGGACAGCAAAGAAGGTTTTCTTCGCTGCCCTCATTGCGTCCGCTAAGTCCTGCCCGGCTGAGCTGTTCCAGGTAGTGAGGGGGCTGGTCAGTCCGGCCTTCCTCCACCTGGACTTAGAATCATCAAATGCTCACTGTGATTTGTATGTGGACTTTTTTGCGGATAAAATTGCTCAAATTCAGCATAGTTTTGATGCAACTTTTTTAGCAGTGGGTGGGTCAGAGGCAATAGAAGCCCCTTTTTGTCCTGTTTTATGGGATGAGTTTCAGGTTGTGTCGCCCTCGGATGCAGGGGTTGCTCTTGGGACTGTTCGAGCCACTTATTGTGAATTGGATCCATGCCCGTCCTGGCTAGTTAAGGCCAGCCAGGAGACATTGGGGCCACTGCTGGCGGGCTGTCTCTTATACACATCTAGATGTGTTCAAGAAGCCATCCTTGGACGTTGGTGTCCTGGCCAGCTATTGGCCAGTCTCTAACCTTCCCTTTTTAGGGAAGGTTATTGAACGGGTGGTGGCTCGGCAGCTTCAGGAGCATTTGGACTGAGTCAATTTTCTTGATCCCTCACAGTTTGGCTTTTGTCCGGGTTATGGCACAGAGACTGCGCTTGTGGCCTTGGTCGACGACCTCTCCCATGATTTGGACCAGGGTCGTTCAACCCTGTTGATCCTGTTAGATCTGTCGGCTGCATTTGATACTGTTGATCATGAGTTGTTGGTGACTCGGCTGCGGGACTGGGCAGGGATTAGCGGGACTATTCTTGAATGGTTCTGCTCTTTCCTGGCTGGGAGAACCCAGCATGTGGTGCTGGGGAAGTTCTCATCTTCCCCCGGGGCCTCACGTTTGGGGTTCCACAGGGTTCCATTCTATCCCCTCTCTTGTTCAATGTGTATATGCAGCCTTTGGGGGAGGTTGTCAGGGAGTTTGGGGTGAGGTGGCATCAATATACTGATGACACCCAGCTATATCTCTCATTTTCATCTGACCCAGGCCCGGCAGTCTCGGTGCTTACCCGGTGTTTGTCAGCTCTGGGGGACTGCATGAGGGAGAGCCGCCTGAAATTAAATCCTGACAAGACGGACGTAATGGTTGTGGGGAAAGCCGAGGGAGTGATGCCCCCCCATCATTGATGGGGTCCATCCTCCCTTGGCTTCTCAAGTCCAGAGTCTGGGGGTGCTCCTGGATCCGCAGCTCCACCTGGATGCCCAGGTGGTGGCTGTGGCAAAGGGGGCATTTCGCCAGTTACATCTGGTGCGTTGGCTTACACCGTATGTCTCAGACTCAGATCTGGACCACAGTCATCAATGCTTTTATTACCTTGAGACTGGACTACTGTAACACGCTCTATGTGGGGCTACCCTTGGGACTGGTTCGGAAGCTGCAGCTAGTGCAGAATGTGGCGGCCCATCTCCTGACTGGAACAGGCCAGTGCGAGCACATTACACCAGTGCTTCGCTCTCTGTACTGGCTACCGATAGTTTTTTGGGCCCAATTCAAGGGGTTGGTGTTGACCTTTAGGGCCCTAAATGGCTTGGGCCCCACCTACCTGCAGGACCGCCTCAACCTCCAGGTCCTGGATCGGCCCCTGTGGTCGGCCGGGAGCGCCCTCCTCGGTTTCCCGGATGTCTACGATGAGGAGGGCGTTCTCTGTGGCTGCGCCGCGGCTGTGGAACTCCCTCCCGTTGGAGGTCTGCTTGATTATCGACCTCCCCTCTTTCCGTAGACTGTGTAAGACCTGGTTGTTCCGCCAGGCCTTTATCACGGGAGATGGGGCAGGTGGGTGGGTGGGTATGGGCCTTTTAGGTTGTATTAATTGTCATTTTATTACTGTGTATTTTAATATGTTTTCAATATTTTTGAAATGTTGTTATCCGCCCCGAGATGCCTGAGGCAGGAGGGGGCGGCATATAAATATTAATATAAATAAATAAATGAACACTCCCTGGATGGGGGAAGCCAACACAGAATACATCCAGTGCCAACCTCCCTCAAGGGAAAGGGGGGTTGTGAGAAAAGTATTTGCACCGCCAACAAGCAGCCAGTTGGGGATGATTGGCATGGGCTTGTGGGCTGCACAAACACTTTTTTTATATCCTCCCACACTCCCCCCACGGTGGAAGCTGCCTCCCATGTTGGCTTTCCCCTACTGAGGGGATGCTGTGATAAAGTGCCCCTAGTATCACTTCATGTAAAACCTATATTGGAGGCTATGCAGCCTCCAGTATATTTGGGAAATGGGTCCTTTATTCTTGTCCTTTTAGCTCCTATGTGGATTTAAGTATGGTCAATTTATGATCTGCTATTTAACATCAAACTGGGTGTTAACACAAGTGACGGCAGACCACGACTGTCATAACTTGATCTGGACCAGGAAGCCACTGACAACCCAGTCAGGATTGGGTCTGGCCACAGAACAAATGTTATGCAGCTGGGCAGGGAGCCATATGAACGTGTGGCTAGGTGACCGCGCACTGCACCCAACGCCCTGTCCCCCGCCATGACGGGCAGCCATGGTGGCCCCAATCCGGACCGGGCCTCGGCGGGCTATAACACCAAAAATGCATTTCAAATCAGCCTCTGATCGGTATTTTACAGCAAGAACTGAGTATGTATGTATGTACGTACATACACACATTTTAGGCCTTGAATGGGGGTAGGCCCTGGCTATATTTGAGACCTACTTCTGGAACCTCACACTGATGGGTATCTGTGCTAAGGAACCACCTGCTCTTTGTGGGTTTCACTATCGCTTCTAAAGTCATCAGGCGATTGGGCTTTTGCTGTGGTGGGCCCCTCAGTGTGGAACTCGCTCTATCCGGAGGTTTGTCTCAGTTCCTCCCTCCTTACCTTTAAAAAGCACCTGAAAATGTACTTTGTCCTCCTTTTTTTCCTGCCCCATTAAAAAATTTTTTATAATTGTTTTAAATTGTTTTGTTTATATTGTTTTTAAGGCAGGGGGTGCTATATAAATAAAATGTATTATTATTTATTTATTATATATAAAGAATAAAAATACTTGGATTATTTAATAAATGAGGAGCATCAAGCTGGCTATGCCAGCTAACAAAATGTGGACGTATCACTGGTTCTGTACTATTCTATGGAATTATTTATGTAGCTGTAGATCAGCATTTGATGACAATTAAATCCTGTATTTCTGCTACAGCCTAGTCATTTTCTCAGGGGAAGCATCCTTAAAACTCAGCAACTTTGGAGTTTGGAAGAGGTTAACCCTCTACTACCTCGATTCATTCAGCAAACTACAAAAATATAGGTGTGTGCTGTGTCTGAAAGCAGCTTTGGTTGGTGCCACATTGAAGATCTAAATTCTCTATTGCTGTTAGAGGCAGTAAGCATCTATTCCTCTTCTCCCCCCCAATGTAATTTGATTCCATGCCAATTTATTTTTTCCCCTTCTTTCTTTAGAAAAACCACTAAGGAAAGCCTAGCAGAGGGTGCAAGTAACATTACAGAGAGCTTGATGGGCATTAGCAGGATGATGTCTCAGCAGGTCCAGCAGAGCGAGGAGGCCATGCAAACGCTAGGTACAAAAGTAATTCAGCTGTTTGGTTGGGGAGTGCATTACTGCAGGGACCTTTCACCTCTGGAGGCTTGGGTGCAAATCTGTCTTAAAGGTGAATTGTCCTCTGACGTTTCAAAGCAGAGTGAGGCAAATTGGCCCAGTCATTGTGTAACGGAAACTTGCCCTGCTGCTGCCAAAGATGAACCTGTTCTACAGAGAAATACTTAACTTCACTTTCTAGATCTATTTCAGACCCTCTTATCAATGGTGATGTTTCCACACAAAACTGAATGGAAAAAGCATCTCCCTGTGGTGTGGCTTAGTGCTGCAGATCACATCTCTGACTGGTGGCAAAGGGTTCTGAAATATAAAATCATCTAAGGGACGAGGCATATTAGGGACCCTTGATTCTGTGTAAGATCTGCTGTGTGATTCCTTGACTTCCACTACAGATTTGCTGAGAAAGCATCCAAACTGTTGTATATTAAACAGGGGGAGGGTTTAGTATTGTGTAGTGCATTGTTTGTATACATAGTGGACTAACAATGCAGATAGATAGTAGATATGGCGAACGTACACACACAATGGAAGACTCAATGCAGATATAAGAAAATCGCTTTTATTCAGCTCTTCCGGTGGTTTGACTAAAGCATTAACACTGAGGATCACTGACTGTGCCAGTAATGTATCCGAGACTAGGAAGTGAGGGTTTGACCTGGTGCTTTGATTTAGACCCTAACACAGTAAACCAAATCACTTGTCAGAACTGGTGATTTATGGACCATTTAGGATTCAGATGTGTACCATCTGGACCTCTTGGATTTGCTGTGCTTGGACAGAGGAAGAAGGTAAGGTTGAAAGGTGGGTTAGATAATATAATTTTCTGGGGATGGTAGCTGTGTGCAGCCTCTCATTGTGAATTTCTTCTCTTGTTAAGTAAGACCATTTTGGCAGTCACTCTGTCACCCAGTTTCTGTCTTAACAGCACATCCTGTTTGTTGGGGGAGGAGCTATCAAAGGTCACCTGCTTTGAGAAAACCAGCTGTGGTTTTGGAGTCTCTGCTTAGAATTCTTACTTGGGGGGCGGGGGAGAGGGGAAGCTTTAAAGTCCTGTTTTCCAGCATGCAGTTTATTATTTGGTTGTACAGCCAGCAAGCCCTTCTTTGTAGAGGGATGGATGAGAAACATCCATCTTCCTTTTACCATGTGGGGGAAAGACCTTTCTCTGAGGATGACCAGTGGGCACATCATAATATAACCGATTGTGATAGGCATTCTCTCATATGGCATTTTGACTACTCATATGAAGACAACAAGCTTGCTTGAAGCATGTCCTTGAATCAACCAGCTGTGTAGAAATTGGCTGCTTATCATTTCTTGATTACAGGAATGTGGATTTTGTTTGTGACCTCGGCTTCTGTTTTTCACCACTTATTAATTTGAAGAGGGTGCATTGTTTCACTAAAACACAAATCCAAAAGGCCAGTATTGCATGCCATTGTTTTGGCATATTCCCAAATAAGTTCTAGGTCCAGAAGCTTGTTTTAGAGGAGCCTCCAAAATAGATTTATTTATTTTTAATAAAGACAATGAACACTTACAATAATAATGTTTAAAGGTTTGGAAGAGAACAGATAAGGGATTAATCCTGCTTTAGCTCGCATTATCATTCCCTTCCTCTCCCTCCCCAACCATCCCACGCCCCCATTTTTTGCTTTGGCCTGGAAGGACGTGTCTAGTACTGAGAGGATAGTTTGGTTTCCATGGCCAAATTTGTTGCTGGCCGGTGCGTCACTCAGAGTAAAAGTGTCAGTTGTGATGTTGGTTTATCTGTTAAAAACGGGACTGAATTTGCAAAACTCATTTCATGTGGGCCTTCAAAGAACCCTTAGAAGGCAGTGATTTTTTGTTTCTTCCCAACGGACCAGACCTAGATGACAAACTCTCAGTCAGGAGGCTGCAAAAAGAAAGATTTGAGATGCTTTTAGACAAGCACCTCTCTACCCACTACCCACCATTATACATGTTGCAGGGCCCCCATAGGGCACTACTGCACTCCTGCAACATGGATGGTGGGTGGGAAGGTGCTTGTCTAAAAGCACAGACTGGCCCCTTCTATTGTATCTTATTTTGTTTCCTTTTTAAGGCACCTGATGACAATAGTGAAAAGTCTTACAAGAATACTACCTCTGTTTTGTTTTTCCCACCATTCAGACTGACCCATGGGGTCATCACTATTTGCAATGTTAGATACTTTATACCTGTTTTCTTTACCAGATGTGAAGAATATTATTATTATTATTTATTAATCAGCAAGCATTTATATAGCGTTAGCAATGTACCTGGTGCTTTACAAAGTAAAGATAGTGTAAAATTTCAGCTACACATTCTTTTTTCAGCCAACTCTTCACGAACCATCTTGGATGCAAATGAAGAATTCAAATCCATGTCGGGGACAATACAATTGGGACGAAAACTTATTACAAAATACAACCGCAGGGAACTGACAGATAAGCTACTAATCTTTCTCGCCCTTGCCTTGTTTTTGGCCACTGTGCTCTACATCCTCAAAAAGAGGCTCTTTCCATTTCTGTAACATTTCACAGCCTGAGGACTTGGATTATGAAAGATTTGGAGGAGGAAGCAGGATAATTCTAATGAGGTTCAACATGTCTGGAATCTTGCACTGTTCTAGCTGAGAGAGGGCTACTACAGACAGGACTTTTTATTGTATAAATGGAGTACGTTACCTGCTAAAGCAAGCATGCTTTAAAATGAGCTGGATGAACCCAGGTAGAAGCAGACGTAATGAGAGTGAGGCATGAACAGAAGAAACTGTCTCCTGGGATGGAGGGCACAAAGATGCAATTGATGAACTGGGCAGTCTTGTACTGTGCGATATGAGGGTGATGGGCAGCCCTATCCTCCGAGCGCTCCACTGGTAGAAGTCCCATTGAAGTGAATGGCATTTGTGCTGGCAGAGTGCCTTGAGAATTGGAGCCTTACTGCTCAACTCCTCTTCCATTAGAGCTTGAAATTGTGTTCCACTCACACACCCAGGGACCCGATCAAGAGATGCCCTGGCATCTGTAAGCAAACTGCATATAACTAAATCAAGACAAAAGCAGTGGAGAAGAGCGAGGAAAACACTAAAAACACACTTATACATTCCTTTAATAAACTATTTATTTCAACAAAATAAATAAAAAAAAATTTTTTTTTAAAGTCTTATTTACTCCTGGATGAAGATTTACATATAAAAATTATTTTATTGTTGAATCTGTCTTTCACTTACAAAAATAGCTGCTACTGGAATGGAATAACATGAGTGGTTCTAAAGTGTTTAAGATGACACCAGATTTTTCTGTGATGAGTTCCAAGAGTTGTGTAATATGAGAAATATGCCTTGTGCCTCCTCTGGGACCCAGTTGTTGTGTTTTTCCGAGGACGTAACTCAGCTGTCTTCTGTTGTTTCATTTCAAGTTTCTGTGCTTTGATCTCAGAGCAGTAAAAAGGCCCATTGCTTTGATTTAGTTTGCCTTTGAGCTGCCGGCTCGAGAGCTAAAGCAGTCCCCTCCCTTTTCTACTGTACCGTAGGGATGTATTGTGACTCCTTGAGGAGTATTGCAATGTTACAAAACAGGATTTTAGTTGTTGGTGCAAGAAGAATATAAAGAATTCACAGTGAACATAAAGCATCCTTTCCCTCTTTATTTACCAAAATGTTTGCAGTTCCCATTCCAAAGCAGTTGAAATAATAATACAGATTTTAACATGAACCCTAGAGACAACATGGGGTGGATTTCTCTTCATTATTGCTTCTCCTTTGGATTTGCTTTTTTTTTTTAATCTTCTATGTTAAATCTTCTATGTTGATCAAAAAGTTCAATCACAGATGGAAATTTCCAGTATAATTCTTATTTGCTGGTGCAATATATTTATGGAAAGCACATTGTAAAGAAATTACTTTGTTATCTTATCTACCTCTAATTCCATCTTCTCTGCTAATATTTGCATCTTGGTCATTTGAAAGCATTCATACTTCTTAGTTCTTACAGTTTGTTTTCATTTAGTAAACATAAATTTCCCTCTTCTCCCCTTGTTTTGAATGGAGCAGAAATCAACATGCCCCTTTAACAGCATCTGATATTATGAAATCATAAGAGCTGTGTGCATTAAACTGTGCTAATTGTCTGTCTTCCTCAAAATGAGTCTACAGTGCAGTGTTTTTGTGGGAGGCATCTAAAATTGTGGCTATTTTAAAAAATACTTTGAAAGTTAAATAAAACAATCATAAGGTCATCTTGGATACTCACAATCCCGGTAATGCTGCCAATTAAATGAAATGTTAATGGATGTCAAATTTTGGTTTAAATTCAGCTTGCGTAAAATTAGGTTCTGTATTGGAGACCGAGAGAAGGGAAATGACAGCAGTAACTGCTGTTTGAAAGAACAAGTATAATTTTGTCTTTGTGGAGCTTCATTTCCAAGGCATACCAGCTGCTTTAATTTCTCCTTTGTGCCACTTGCAGTCATGGGGACAAGTTTGGTAAGAAACTATAATGATGATCTAAGTTACACAACTACCCCAATGAGCACATAATTAGCTGGGTGGCGTAGGACTTAGAAATATTAATCTCTCGCTCCAAAAATACAAGCACCTGTCTGGTACGTTAAGGAACCCTCACTGCGCTGCTGAATGATCCAACAGGCCGCCTGTTGCATCCCACCCAGTAGAGGGCAGCCACGCATGCATGTTCCGAGAAGGCTTATCGTTAAAAGATCCCTTTTTCAGCCTAGTTGGTTTCTTTCTATACCTATGGATGAAATGTGCTATAGAGGAAATCAACATAGCACCTTTCTATGTGGTATTTAAGCCTTCCTAAACTATAACATTTTTCTTTTAGGAGAATTGAACTTTGGAGCAAATAGATACGGTGAAAGTTGCAATGGGAAAGGGTTCATCTTAATCAAGTTAGATGTATTTCTTTTATTTTTATATAGTCCTCTCTGTGCTTTCTAATAAACACTTATTACAAAAATCAAACTAGGCTGCCTCTGTTTGTTTAGGAGAGGGTGACTGAGCAGACAGAGGTCTTATTTTGAACAGCTTTTAAAGCAAGAGTGAACCACTCAGTTTTGTACAGAGAAGCATAACAAGTTATACCACACTAAATACATTTGTAACCTCCCCTTTTCAGGCTGTTTATAAGTGCGCTATTTTGCATGGCCCTCTAACAACGTCTCTGACTGACAAATTAGCGGTACGGTACTCTTTTATACTGACCCAAAGCTGCGAGAGAGTTCTTCCTTTCACACCAACGTGTTTCTAGCCCAATTACTATAGTTTACTTGGTTTCCCCCCAAACAAACAGATTCCGTAATCTTGTCCTCTTGAAGCACATTGCCTGTCGGTGGCAAAGTGCATTGTATCCTGTTCAACGTTTCTTCTCCAATACAAGGTCTGGATAAAAATAGGATTCTGCTATAATAGCCGAGAGCACATAACACTGGTGCTCTATTCTCTTCACTGGCTGCTTGTCGCCGTCCGGACCCGATTCAAGGTGTTGGTGCTTTCCTAGAAAGCCCTACACAGTCTGGGCCCCACCTACCTGCAGGGCCGCCTCACTCCCCGGGTTCTGGAAGGACTACTGCGGTCAGCCAGAGGCGCCCGTTTGGAGCTTCCCTGTGTTCGGTGGAGATGGCATTCTCGGTTGCCACGCCTCTGATGTGGAACTCTCCCAGTGGAGGCTTGTTTGGCCCAGGACCTTCCCTCCACCAGGCGTTTGGCGAGGGAGATGAGGACGGGGAAGGATGGTGGGGGACAGAAAATGATATTGCTGTTTTTACTGAATTTTTAGGTCTTATATTTTTACTCTGTTTTTATATTGTACGCTGCCTTGGCAGGAGGGGGCGGGATAATAAGTCTTTTAATAAATAAATAATAAAATATAAATAATCTACCGTAATGTTGAGCAGATGGCATAGCTGTGCTGTAAATAATGATGGTGTGCCGTGGCCCTGCAGGAAATTTCTCAGGATTAACCTCCACTTTGCTGTCAGTTCCAAACATAAACGTACCCTTCAAAAGAAATGGCCCCACTGGATATTTTGGGATTCAATTACTTTTACAAGAAGATTTCAAGAAATAGATTTTCCTCACAGGAAAATCCTGTGTGTAACAGCTTAAAGTATTTTACCAAATACTTCTTGTTTGTGTTGGTTTTGCGACTTCATATTACAGAGGCACTCTACAGTCAGGCCGGCTAGAAGATTAGAATATATAGGAAAAACAGAAATCGGATCATACTTCCCTGTAGGGGCATCTTGGGTTTAAGAAATCCAAACGGCATGGAACCCTCACTCAATATTAGCAAAATTCTGCCATAATGCTGTACATGATTACTGACCAATGTTGCGGTTTTGGTTAGGTCCTTCTGGCGGCGTGCGTTTGAGGAGCTGTAGGACTCTTCTAATGCAGGCAGTAGGATGGTGTGAGGCAGGGGAGAGTGGAGGGATGCCTGGGAGTTTCAGTGCATCTTTTGCTCCAAGTGCTGAAGGGTTTGCTAATTCTTGAGAGACCCCAGTCCAATCTCAGATGTGGCTAGCCCCGTCTTCCAGTGCTTAGTCAACTCACGTTAGTGGGGTTCTGCACCGGTGCCATTATTTCTCTGTGCCCTTGAGCTCAAAGGATTATAATATCTAACATGCCTAAGATCAACTCACGTTAGTGGGGTTCTGCACCGGTGCCATTATTTCTCTGTGCCCTTGAGCTCAAAGGATTAAGTCCTTATAATATCTAACATGCCTAAGAGAGAGATGATGTGGGGACACCTTCCTCTGCATGGGAGACATTTGATTAGCTGTCTCTAAAATAAATCAATGCCTTAGCCAGAAACTCCCTGGGCGACCTTAGGCCAGTTGCATTATTCTTTCAGCCTAACCTACCTCACAGGGTTGTTGTGAGGATTAAAAGTTGTGTTAAATTGTTGTATGTAAAGTGCTCCAAGTGCCATGGCAAGGGGCGCTATCATAGTAATAATAATAATAATAAACCTCTCCATAGTTTTTGCGTAGGAGAGAACCTTGAATATTTACCAAGGGTCGAGTAGGTGAACTGGAAGAAATACAGTGGACCCACAGCTCAGCTGTACTGGAGACGCAGGAGTCAGACTTGTTTTATAAAATCATTGTATCTGAAGCATCCCGTGCTTTAAGGGACAAGGCAGCTTGATATAGGGATCATTCTATGCCCAATAAACTATATGGAACATGAGCTTAATTGGGGAGGCAGCAGGAAATCTAGGCGCTTATTTGACTTGCAATGCTTTCCACATGAAGCGGCTTTACCAAAGGGGAAGGGTGAATTCATAGCTTGGGCATCTCTAAAAATGTCACTGGCAAATGTGCGCGGCTGCTGTCACTTGCCAAGTGGCCCCAAGACATGTGCTAGCTGGGAGAGGGCTGGGCAAAGCAAGCTGGAATCTTTGGTGGCTGAGAATAGCCAGGGTGCATGTGCATACTTGCTTGCAAATATGCCAGACTCTTAGTAGGGAGGAAAAGTCAGGCTAGCCTGTTGCTTTGACTCCATTTTTTATTGCCTATCAACACCTCCCGCCCCTGGAAAGAAAATGGGACAGATACCGTATGTGACCAAATATGCAGTGTAATCAGAATTGTGTGACTGTAGAAAACACCCAGCTGCTGAATTGCTCAGGACCTTCCTGCTGAGATTTGAAGAACATTAGCTAATGATGCTTATACTCACGATGCTGTGTGCAATAGGCCGAATCCATGGAATAGTGCAACACAGTCCTTTGAAAATGCTTAAGGGGTTCATTAACTGGAAAATACTTGGATTCCCAGCCAGGCTAAAACTACCCTGATTTTTCCTGTATTTTATCCACACACACAGAGAACGTACTATCCCAGGGAGCTTTTCATTAGAATTTTTAATGCCCTTTTTACACGGCACGCTCCCATGCATGGACACCCATCGTTCACATAGGGGAGCATCTCATATAAATGTGGAAGTGCGTGCTCCCACAACCCCTGCATCCCCACCCCCAACTCCCGCACAGACAACCGGTGAAAACACAAGTTGCTCTGTGCATGGGGATGGGTGTGCATCTGTCTGCACGCGCACCACGCCCACAGCAGCAGTCTGTAAAATGGGCTTTACTCCTCTTAACCCCACTGCACTTCAGTACTGATGCTACTGATCATCTCTCTAGCACCTCTAGGCATATGCAGCACTTTACAGTCACAGATTTTAGAGACAGATCCCTTTGTAAGCCCAGCGAGCTTACAATCGAAGGCCCCTTTTACATGGGCAGTGGTGGGTGGGGGGTTGGGTGTGCTGCTGTGGTGGGGGGAGGGGTGTGTGCGCTGCCTTTTTTTAAAAAAAAAAAAAACCTGATGAGAAACAGGCTGAGTGGTTGTGATTTGTCCAGGATCACCCAGTGAGTTCATGGCTAGGGCAGGATTCGAACTCTGGCATCCGGGATCCAAGTCCAGCACCTTATCAACTAAACACCACGCTGGCTTTAAGGCCAGTATTGATGCTTGCAGGTTCATGAGGCGGTGACTGCATCTCAGCTGTGGAAAGGTGGTTCATGTATGGGTTTATATTAAAGCTGCTAGTCAGACCAATGGTCCATCTAGCCAAGTATCCTGTCTCCAACAGTAGTTCCCACTGAACACTTTAGAGGTGGAGTGTAAGTAGGTCACATCTGGATTTGTCTTCCCTGTTGTTTTCTCCTAGAAGTCAGGTTTTGTCACCTGTCCAACTTGGACAATAGCTATTTATGGACATCCTATATGAACGTATCCAATTCTTTTTGGCTTTCACAACATCCTCTGGCAGTGAAGTTCCGTAAGTTAATTGTGTTGTGTGAAAAAGTACTTCCTTTTGTTTGATTTACACTTGCTGCCAGGTATTTTCAATATTCTAGTGCTGTATTATGAAAAGCGGAACATCTCCCTAGTTGCTTTCTCTGCACCGTTCATGATTTTACAAACCTCCGTCATCTTTTTTTTTTATAAATGGAAGGGTCGAGTCTTTAAGCCACTCAGTCTGTGAAATATGTTGTATACACTAGATCCTCTTTGTTGCCCTTATCGGCACCATTGCTAGTTCTACTTTTTAAGGTGGAGTGACCAGAACTGCACACAGTATTCAAAGTGTAGCTGTGCGATGGGCTTTATCTGGTGCCATTACCGTATTTTCCATTTCTGTACCTTTTCCAATCATTCCTAACATTATTTTCCCTTTTGTTGCATGTTGAGCTGATGTTTTCAGTGAATCCAAGATGTTTCTCCCAAGTGGTAACAATTAAGAACCAATATTCTGTATGTATAGTTGGGATTATTCCCCCCCACCCCAGTGTGTATTACTTGCACTTATTAGCATTGAATTTCATCTGCTATTTTATCGCCTACTCCAGTTTTGCAAGATCCTTTTGTAACTCTTTGCAATTTGCTTTGGATTCCAGTTATCCTGAATAATTTCGTATTATCTGCAAATTTTGCTATCCCACTTTTCACCTCTTTTCCAGAAAATGAATCGTTATGTTAAGCGGCACCAGCCCCTGTTAAGACCCCTAGGGCACCCTGCTGTTTACTTCTCTCCATTGTGAAAGTTGACAATTTATTCCTACTTTTTGTTTCATATCTTTTAACCAGTTATTGATTTAAGGAAGGATTCTCCTTTTTATCCCAGAACTATTTAGTTTTCTAAGAGTCTTTGGGGGAAAGAGTCCTTGGTGAAAGGATTTCTGAAAATCCAGATTCACTATATTTGTGTGCATGCTTGTTGACATCCTCAACAAATTCTAGTAGATTGGTAAAACATGCTTTTCCTTTACAAAAAAATATATGTTGACTTTTACTCAGGTGTCAGTACTGGGAACAGTACTATTTAACATATTCATTAATGATCCTGTAAAAGGGGTAAAAACTAAGACCCTTTTCAAATGGGTCACGGTGGGGGGGCGGGGAATGGGTGTACGCCCATTCATACGGGTGCACACCCTCCTCCACACATGGAGCAACCGGCATTGGAGCCCGTTGCTCCATGCGGGGGTGATTGGTGGAGCGCACACCCACACCCAACCACCACAGGCGCCGTTCCTACGAGTGCCCACCCATCCCCCGCCCACCGTGGGTGGCGTTCAGATGAGCGCCCACCCACTGCACACGTGCGGTGGGTGAGGGGTGCCCATGTGAAAAGGCCCTAAGCGAGATGACTAAATTTACAGATGACATCCAACTATTCAAGATAGTTAAGACCCAAGCAGACAGTGACGAACTACAGAGGGATCTTGCACATCTAGGTGAATGGGGAATAAAATGACAAATGAAATTCAGTGTTGATAAAGTGCAAGGTGATACATATAGGGAACAATAATCCTCACTATACATACACAATGTTAGGTTCAAATCTGTGTGTAACCACTCAAGACAAGAGAAGGATCTTGGAGTCATTGTGGATTAGTTCCTTGAAGACGTCAACTCAGTCTGGGCAGCAGTCAAGAAGGCAGGCCAAATGCTAGGCATTATTGCAAAAGGAATAGAAAATAAAAAGGGAAAGTATAACGCCACTGTATAAATCTTTGGTACGATCCCACCTTGAATACTGTGTGTAGTTCTGGTCACCCCATCTCAAGAAAGATATAATAGAATTTGAAAAAGCTCAGAGAAGGGCAACAAGGGTGATAGAAGGGATGGATCAAATTCGATATACGAAGAGGCTCAACAGGTTAGGGCTGTTTAGCTTGGAGAAGAGGTGATTAAGGGGGGATATGATAGACGTTTATAAAAATCATGAGTAACACGGAGAAAGTAAATAGGGAACTATTTGCCCTTTCTTACAATACAAGAACAAGGAGACACTGAAATTAGTGGCAGCAGATTTAAAATGAACAAGAGGAAGTACTTTTTCATGCAACAGACAATACAGCTGTGGAACTCGTTGTCAGAGAAGGCTGTGCCAATCAGCATAACTAGCTTCAATCAGAAATTGGATAAGTTATTTGAGAATAGAGGTGGGTGTAGGTGCGTGTGTGCTCCCATGCAACATCCATCTCCATCCACACTCATGTACACCCACCCCCCACCCAAGAAGCAACTGGCATTGGAGTCCGTTGCGCCGTGGGGGGTGGGTGGAGATGGGTGTTGCGCGGGAGCACACACGTACCTACATCCACCGCCCGCGGTGTTCACACAGACACCTCCATCCAGTTTCACTGGGTGGAGGCATCTCATGTGAAAGGGGCCCATGGTGCAGGGCTGCAGTGTTGCCCTGTAACATGTATGATAAAATGTAACACCCATTTTATTGGTGTTACAGTGTTTGTGTAAAAAGGGCCTAAATGAAAAATCAGGTTTGAAAGTGCTGTTTTCAAACAGCAATATCTCAGCCTTTGTCCAACTGATTAAGCTGAAAGTTTCACAGCATGAACCGTGTACCCCAGTGATACTCCACAGCAAATTCCAGAATCCTAACTCTGGTGACTATTAGAGCACTCCCACACTCTAATAATATTGGTATACATCAGAGACATTACTAATATTTAAAGAATGTCCCATTTTTGCTTTTAAAAGAACAAAGAATATTCAAGACCTTATTGTATATAGCGATTGTTGCATGCACCTTATGGAGGTTCTCTCCTAGGCCTAGTGGTCATCATCCATGTGGTAATGGTGTCTGTTGTACCCTGACAAGTAAAAGCTTTTTTATTAATCCTACAGGTGGTTGGGGGTATGATTTAAAACAATTTACTACTTGTTCCACTGAATATTCAGTGTATATAATTAGATAACCCTGCAATAAGTTTTATAGAGAAGACAGAGAAAAGCAAAGATTCATATCAATGAACATAATATTAAAAATAAGAAAATAGGTGCTCCTTGAGTAGAACATTATGTAAGCAAGGGACATGAAATTAATGATACACAATTTTGGATCACTGAAAATCTAACTTATAACGTTGCAAACAGGGATGAAACACTTTTGAAAAGAGAAACTTTTTGAATGTGTAAGCTTAAAATTCTCACCCCATATGGGCTGAATGAAGAATTGGATTTTGAACCTTTTTATGATTTATCATCATTTTAAAAGAGGTGGGACTTGGGGCAAAACAGACCAGTGGAGGGAGAGAAGTAAAGGAAATGGAGAAGGGTAGAATGCAGAGTAAGCAAGGGCATAGCTATAAGGGGACAGGACAGGTGGTGCTGCACTGGGGTCCTACAAGCCTGGAGTAGCTGCATCCTCTACCACTGGGAGGGGGGCTTGCCATCTTCCACACCACGCAGGGCACATGCTAAACTAGCTACACCCCTGAGAGGAAGAGGAAGTGATGCAGTATCTTGCACTTAGCACTTCCAAGTCCTTTCAAACAAAAAGTACCATATACAGGTAAGATCTTTACAGAAGCTCTGGGTGATTTCAGACGTGACGAGATCACGCTGAACCACAGTGAACCACGCTCAACCCCCCCACGGGGCCAAAGGCCCCTGAACGTCTGCACGGCGTGCGCCAGATGTTGGCCACGCTCAATTGCCACATGGGGTCAATTTGAACCACGCTTCCCGGGCTAGCCGGGGGAAGGTCCCGGGAAGCGTGGTCAAATGGACCGCGGGCCGTGGCCAACAAAAAGTAACGTCTGGCCGCGTGCCACGGCCCGGGATCCCCGGCGGGATCCCGGGCCGTGGCACGATCGGCCAGACGCGGCGGCCGCATTGGCCCCGCCGCCCGCCCGTCTCCTCGGAGGGCGGGCGGCGGGGTGCGTGGAGGGGGCGGGGCCGTGCGGCCGCACGTTGCGCCGCGCGGCCCCGGCCCCTCCCACTTTCCCCGCCGGGATCCCCCCGGCACGTCTGTTGGGCCGTGCAGGGGTGACCCCGGCGGGGAACGAAGACGTTGCTTCCGGTACGGGGCCAAAGGGCCCCGTAACGTCTGAAAATACCCATTGTCTGGTGCAGAGGGCAGCAGCTCATCGGTTGAATGGGCTGAGAGGTTTATACAGTCACGGTGCACTTTGATCTATAACAGTGACCTGGCCTAGTTTGGGGTACAATTTCAGGATGTCGGCAGGAATGCAGTGCTTGTGATTATAGCCTGAATCTCATGATAACAAGGCTGTCATTGTGAGACTTGTAATAAAATCAGGAGAATCTCAGCTTCCATTTTTGAATAATCAATTTTCAGCCTTCTTGATGTTATAGAAAAGATAGAGAGCATGACCACAGTGTGCCCTAAAAGTTCCAAAAAACAACATACACAACCCCGCCCCCAAACCCAGAAAGCAAATAAATAGGACCCCACATTTATTTTTGTGTAAATCTCCTGATTTTTAAGTCAGACTCATGAGTGGGGACTGGACTCATGGGGAGTCAGACAGATGACTTTTGAGCATTTAGGGTTGGCAACACCGTTATTGATTGTGATCTTTAAAAGCCCTCAATGAACCTACTGAGGCACAAACCGTACTTGGTGGCACTTCAACACAAACACTTACTCTGGAGAAGTCCCATTGAAGCCCATAGGGATTTCTCCAGAGTAAGTAGTTTGTGGATCGTAGTTAATTACTATTCTGGGGGGAATGTGCATTCTCCCCACCCCTTGTTTACTTGCCTGATTTAAAAAACTAATTACTCAGCTTGGGTAAGTGGGGAGTCAAAATTTTGTGATGCTGTCTTAAGTATTCTGGGACCAGTTATCTCTGTATGAAAGCTGAGATGTGCTGGGTTTTCTCAGTGTGTTAGACTCTGCTTTAATTTCTCTGCAAAAGAGCTGACAGTGAAGTGTCCATCCTAGAACTGAAATAAGTAGTCTTTCCCCCCCCCAAGGTGTCTGGGTACCCAACCAGTAATTGGGTAGCCAGTCAAGTACCTGATGTGGAATTTTAAAATGCAGGTGTTACCCGCGGGTAGCAAATGTACATATATCCCGATGTCTGGTTATTATCAGAGCCTGGGTTTGCTAACGTTCAAGACATGCTCCAAGTGCTATTTGTCTGGCCAGGATTCTGATTACAGCATACCTTCAGTGTAACCAACTCCTAGGTCACCAGAGAAAACGTTCATTCTGTCAGGAGGTTTGTTATAATAAGGTTTGGTAGTGTGCAGTTGATAGAAACGTTTTTTGAAGTTGGGATTATTATAACCAGGGCTTCATTATAAGCAGAGTTTGCTGTAGTGAAGTTTGACTATTATTACTTACAACAAGGAACTTTAGTTATAGCTAATGAGGAGAGAGCGTCATTATATTAGTGGTGAAACGCACCTGATGATTGTATGCTCAGTGTGATCACTGTGGTCAATCAGTGTGGTGTAGTGGATAAAGTGCTGTACTTAGAGCTGGGAAGCCAGAGTTTGAATCCTGCCCTGGTCATAAACTCACTAGGTGACCTTGGGAAAGTTACAACCCCTCAGCCTCTGTTCCCCACTTGTAATAAATAGGAATCTGCACGTGCCTGACTCTCCCTGTGTTCTCCTCACCCTTGTCAATCTTAGATTGTAAGCCCACTAGGCAGGGACCTGTCTCTAAGAACAACAATTGTAAAGTGCCAGGTACACTGCTGGTGCTATTTAAATCTGTAATAATAATAAAATGTACATTTGTAATATGACCATATAAATGCGTACCTAGCTATCTTGATTTTTTAGGCCAGAATGTGTGTTCAGATTGGAGGGTTGTGTGGAGTGTATAGTCATCATGTGAAATGTTGTAATGGTTAACTTCTAGTTTAAAAGGAGTGTAATCCCATGAGCAGGGCATTATACTGGGACTCTGGAGACCTGGATTTTATTCCTGGCTTTTTGCAGGCCTATTAGATGGGTAATTTCAGACGTTGCATTACCATGGTCAACCACAGTGAACCCCCCGTGGTGGCTACGGTACCGTAACGTCTGTTGGTCCCAAAAGAGATTCCCGCCAGATGTTCACCCCTGGTGGGAATCTCTTTGACCACGCTTCCAGTCCTCCGGCTGCCCGGAGCTCCGGAAGCGTGGTCAAAGAGATTCCTACCGGGGGGGAACTCCTGTCTCTTATACACATCTAGATGTGTATAAGAGACTGGCAACGTAACGTCTGTTACCGGCCCACGGCCCAGAATCGGCAGACGGTACCGGCTGTTACTGCCGCCGATTCCGGGCCGTGGCCAATACCCTTGGGGACAGACGGGCGCTGCAGCCATATTGGCCGCTGCGCCCGTCCATCTGTCTCCCGGAGGGCGGGCAGCTGGGAGAGCGTGGGGGGGCGGGGCTGTGCGACTGCACGTTGTGCCGCGCAGCCCTGCCCCCTCCCCCGATCCTCCTCCGTAATCAGCTGGCACGTCTGTTGACAGGCCGGCCAGATTCCGTAGGGGGATGAAAAGGTGATTCCGTGCCATGGCCAAAGGGCGGCCCGGCACATCTGAAATCACCCGATGACTCTGAGCAAGCTACTTCACTTCTTAGTGTTTCACTTTCCACATCTGTAAAATGGGGATAATGATATCTTCTTTTTAAAGAGATGGAGACAAAGTAGTCCAGATGATATCTATTATTGAACCAACTTCTGTTTGTGAGACTATACAAACTTTAGGACCACACAGAGTCCTTCCTCCAGCATGTAAAAAGTCAGAACTATAGATGAGTTTTTCCTAACAGCCCCTTCCCAAGTGATATAGATATATTCCTGTGTTGCATCTCCAAGTCTGTAGTTCTTTTGTCTGAGGAAGAAGCTCACACACACCAACAGAAATGGTTCCAATAAAATATATCATCTGAGCTACTTTGTTTCCATCTTTTACATTTAGGATCAAAACAGCAACCATAGGCTTTTTAGATCTATGGATGAAAAGTGCTATATGAATGAATGAATTGAATTTATTTATGGCTAGCTTTTGCCATTGCCACACAACAACAACAAAACAAAAAATTTAAAAGTACATAATAACAAACAAACAACTTGCCATACAATCAAAGTTTGGAACTGATACAGCATCCTAGTATCTATGCTATACTTAACATACTCATATCTCTACTTTATACTCCACATGATCAGGTTAATAAAACAAATGCCTTGCTCTTCTACGGGGGTTACCGCAGCAAAGCTTGGCCCCTGCTGAGAAGAGTAATAGCCTCCAGCTTAATGCTAATTAAGGTACCTAAGACTACATCACTTTGGCCAATATGCTCCAACTTTGACCAGTTCACCAAGGCAGCCAGATATACAGCCTTGTCCTTTTAAATTTCACGTACCCTGATCTTATCGGCCAGTTGGACAAAAGTGGCAACCGCCTTGCACTCGGCTTCCTTGGAGAGTTTCAATATAGATTTTATTTTATGGACCAAATCCAGATACTCCTTCCTGAGGAATAATGGGGTAATCCATGTTTCCCTTATAACCTCATACAAAGGGCACGAAGAGTGCTCTATAAGAAGTAGGTGTTTTATTTCATAGGTTATATATATATGTATGTGTGTGTGTGCATATACAATCTTCTGATCTACTGAGTACATATTCAAGAACAGAAAACAAACTGCAAAACATTAAGGAAGAACTGAGATGTGTAAATGAGCTATTATGGCAAACAAGAAAAATGTGTATGGGGTGAAAATATTACATGCAGCCCAGCTGACAAATTTCATTTGCTTACCATCTCGCTCCTCTTGTGATCCCTAAGTGAATGTTTTGAATATAAAAGAAATATTATCGGCCCAGTTTAAGCACTGCTGCTGTGTCTTAAAACATCCAGTCCCCTTTAATTATTCATTGGCCTTCCCTGCAGGGCCACTGAGTAAAATTATTATTATAAGCATTTATATAGCACCAGCGGTGTACCTGGCGCTTACAAAGAATAAGATAGACACCGTCCATGCTCAAGAACTTACAATCTAAAGACGGGAGGGGAGACAGGGAAGGGGAAAACAGAGGGAGAGACAAGGGATGCGACATTCATGAGGATGTGAGAGCTCAGGTACACGTTCTTGGCTTGGTTACGGTAAATTGGCAGTAAATCATGTTTGGAAGTGTACGTTTTTACACTCATGAAAAATATCTCCAGTTTTAAAAAGAAAGAAAAAGACCTTTATAAATATTGTAGGGGTTTAAAGCAATATTTAGCTCTTTCTTCTGATTGCACAGCTCACGTTACATTTCAATATTTTTTAGCCTCGTAAACCTTCCATCGTATTTATTCAAGAAGCAATAGAATAAGCAACTGAGGAACACAGCAGTTATACTCTGTCATGCCACAAGGAATAAGTAGGGTAAGGTTAATGGAAAACACGGCCAGCAAATATTTGTTTGAATTAGAAAACTTAATTTATAATCAACTGACTTAATGACCTTTTCACTTTCACTTTCCACAAACATCTCAGGGTTCAAGTTTGACTGGCACAAATATTTGTGGGAACTGAATTTTAAGCTCAGATGTTTGCTGAAAGCAAATTTCATTTGTGGATTGGTGCTGGATTGTTTAGTTGCAGAAGTAACTCTTGGTCGAGGGTCAGATGCTATATCACATGACTTTGGCGACTGGCCAAACTGGGGGGGGGGGGAGGATCAGATCTGGCTGTGGCTTCAAATTTTCCCCCTGCAGACCCCATTTTGAGACTTAAATATAATCCTGTGCCCACTCCTCCCCCGGCAACAAAGACATGCAAAGTATGTCAGCCAGGAATGTGACACACACACACACACACACACACACACTTGGGGTCACGCCTCAGTCTGGGAACCTCTGAGCTATGGAAATGACCATCAGCTCTCTGCCTGAGGCAGGGAAGGGAATCGTGAGAAGATTTGCAAGTGTATCATTAAATAATGAAATTTAAAGCAAAACTAGATGAATAAAGTATTTGCGCTGACTGATTTGCTCAGAAATATTCAGCATTATTTTAAAAGCTCTTACAAATTCTTTTTTTTTTTAAAAAGAGAGAGAGCGAGAGAGAGCATTACTTCATTTCAGGCAACCCAGTCTTCAAAGCTCTCTTCTGGGACAAGTCCAGGGCTTAATTTCTGCCCGGGGGTGGGGAGGGGGGGCTCAGCCCGGCCACCTCTTCCAGGTCCTACTACTGCTGCTACTCTGCAGGGAGTGGGACCTACCCCCAGCTGGATGTAGAAGCAACAACCTCAGCCCCAGTCTCTCCGCTGACTGGGCTTGGGCTGATCGATGACTCCAAAAGCTGATCCGTGGCAGCCCCAGACCATAGCAGTGGTGGCCCCCATCAAGCTTAATCCAACCCTAAACAAGAGCTAGAAAGTAGGAGCTGGTGGAACCGGGGGACTTAGCAGACCAGCTCCACCAACCCCTCTAATCTCTCGCTCTCCATGCTTGTGGGGACAAGAGCTGGGATACCGAGTGTAGGCTGGATCCTCCAACACCTTTATTTTTTTTTTACAAATTAAGTCCAGGACAAGCCCTGTTGATGTGAATGGAGCTTGTGCTGGCAGAGTGCTTTGAGGATCAGAGCCATAATAAAGAAACAGCAGGCTAGTAATAAGGCCACTTGTGCTATACGCCAAACTCTACCACCGACCAGCTCTACGATCTTGGGAAACTTTTCAACTCTCCATGGCTTTGGTTCCCCTTCCACCTTGTTTATTCAAACCAGAATCTCTTCCGGGCAAGAACTAGCTTTCCCTGTGTGTGATACAGCACCTAGCACAAGGAGACCCTCATTTGAGTCAGGGCTGATAGGCATACCCATGACGCAAATAATAATGGTGAAACAGATGAATATGTTGAGACCTTTTACGTTAGGAAACAAGTTGAATTTCAGATATCCTTCAAGAGAGTACCTGCTGCTATTTCAAAATGTAATCAAAGACTCCAGGTCCTGTCAACCCTTCCTTTTAATCTTATCTCTGAGTAATTCAAGACTAACAGCGAAAGCAGGCACTTTAGGAAGGGTCGAGGAAGCGAGGAGGCTATGAACAGAGATTTGAATCTTACGTACACTGTGTAGGGGTGGTGAAACAACCCAGCAATATGGGAAAGGAAGCAGTTGATTAGATCTCATACTAAAGCACGCAATATCATCTTGAGAAGGAAACAATGTAATTGGTGATGGGCAGGCTCTATAACAGGGAGAGGGAATCTTCCCACCACCACTGGGGGCCGGATCTGGCTCAAAGCTCTATGGGCTAAACATCGCATGGAGTGGGGAGGGGCACGGCTGTCCTTAAAATTTGTGGGGGGCCCATGGCTCTGCCTTCCATAGCCCCACCTCTTTAACTCCTTCCTGAAGAGCCCGGCTCTCCCGCCTGGCTCTCCCACCCCAGCACGACCTCACAGGAAGTAGCTACCCCAGGATCTGAGAGTCGCAGGTGGGGAGAGGGCCCCACAGAAATAGCCCATCGCAGGGCCTCCGGAGCACTGGTCCGGAGGCTACCAGGACTAGCCTCCCTGTGGGGCCTGTTCCATGGCTCCTTCTGGCCCTGCCATGGGGGGGGGAGGGGAGGGTCAGCTCTTAGTTTTCAGCTGTCTCAATTTCCAGCTACAAGTCATACGATTATTATTATTTTTCCCTGTGGTAGTATAAAGGGGGGGGTGTGAATGGCTTACAGATCGAGGCCCCACTCTAATAGGCAAATAACATAGGGCCATAGATGCTAGAGCTAGAATAGACTTTTCAGGTCCCAAGCAGTCCATCTTTCAAGGGGGCAGCAGAGGACAATCCTAAATATCTATGGGAAGGGGCCTTCTTTTTCCCAAGCCCCATAGGCCATTCCATTTCCTTTATATTTGACAAGACCCAGAAGCCACTAAGACGGGTGAACTAGACCTCTTCTGTGTTTCCTGACAGTACCTTTCTCCCAAAATAAGGCTCCTTGCTAGAATTTTTAACATTTTATTTATTATGTTTTTACCATGCCCTTCTCCGCAGACACAAGGCAGCTAACAGTATGGCTGAGGAACTGACTCTTCAAGTCTTGGTTCCCACAGCTTTTGAGTTCTGAAACTCTGGGCTTTGTCAATAATGGGCGTCTTTAGACACAACGGTGATTGGGTGGTTAAGAGGTTTGCCAATAATGGGCGTCTTCAGACACAGCGGTGATCGGGTGGTTAAGATGTTTGTCACGTGGCTGTGTGTTGTGTCTAAGCACTGTCACTATTTTTTGATCACTGGTCTGCCCCGTTAGCCTCCCATTAACTCCTCGTTGGTTGCAAGATGTCTCAAGTGTGACAACCGAGTGTTTCCCCTGTCCCCATGACTAAAGACATTGGGTGATGCGTTCACAGCAATTTCCGGTCTGTCTGCCCCAGATCCTCCATTCCACACCACTGCCAAACAGCTTGTTCCTTACTTCACACCATCCGTGCACTGTCCCAAAGCACCTGGGGGTGAGGGGAGCAGTGAAAAATCAGTTGTTTAGCTGCAGTGCTGAGTGGAGAATCAAACAGACCCAACTGCTCTCTTGCATGGACTACGAGTCCCATAATTCAATGGGAGTGCTTCTGCCAGGAGAGCTTTCAGCATGAGCGGCAGGCAGGAGCCGGATTAGCTCCTGGTTGTGGAAAACAGTAACGGGCTCATTGAGGACAAATGTGGGTCAGAGAATGGTCTCAACACACATTCCACCACCCCCTTGATGGTACCACCCTTTGCCACCGTGTTTAAAGACAGCAGGCTCCCTCACCGTAGCATGCTGTGGAGGTCACTGCTCCACAGCGCGCATGTGAAAAATGGCCACTGGTGCTATTTTGTGCATGTGCAGCCCTTTTCCAGAATAGCGCTAGCAGCATCAGCACCTTTTTTGAAAAGGGCAGCCATTCTGCACATCCATGAACAGCACTGTTCACACATGTGCAGAACAGCTGCCCTTTTCCAAAATGGCACCAACACTGTTGGTGCCATTTTGGAAAAGGGCTGCACATGCAGAACATGACCCCAGTGCCATTTTGCACATGTGTACTGTTGAGCAGGGACCTCCACAGCGGACTGTGGCAAGGGATTCTGCCAGGGGCCTCCCCCACACAGGAGGAGCCCCACCCCAGACCTTCAGTCAAGACCAGTAAGTACCATACCAGGGCCCCAGTGTCACACTCCAACAGCCAAAGCCTAGGAGTGGGAGGAGGGGAAGGGAGGGTTCCAGCAGCCAGAGCTTGAGGAAGGGGAAGGTAGGTAGGCAGAGAGAAAGGGGAAGGAGGCATGAGGAGTAACAAGGAAGCCTCTCAGCCGCTCTCCAATACCAAGGAGACCAGGTGCTCAGCATGGAAACTAGGCAAGCTGGTGTAAGGAAGCATACGGTTCATCATCAAAGTCAAGGGACAGGGAAGTGGGGAAGAGGAAAACCAGGAACCAGGAGTAGGGAAGCCAGAGGCGAGGCAGCTGGGGAAGCCAGAGGCAAGAGTAGGGGGTTCAAAGGAAGGACCTCGAGGGATCACAGCCAAGAGAAGGGACAAGCAAGGTTATAGCAGGAACCAAGAGGAAACTTCAGGACGGGGCTTATCCTGTGGACAGGCAGACCATCGAGAACAAGACACACCACAGGGATTTCAGGACATAGGGGAAACCAACAAACATGGAGACAGGACAAAGTGTGGATGGGGGAGGGGATCTGGGTAAGAAGTGCCCCAACACATAAGGGGTACAAACAAGACAAGCACCAACACAAGGGGGTAGGGGCACTACACACACTAGGGACACAAAGGGGGGAACAACACACAGAGACTTACTGACAAACACCAAGACAAACAGAAGTGCAAGCCAAGCACAGGCAGGAAAGACCAAAGAAAGTGGGCCAAGTAAGAGTCAGGAAGAACTGAGCAGAAGTGCTACGCGCGCCACAGCCCCTAAATACCATACAGAGCCAATCAGGCTGTGGCAGGCAGGGCCACGCCCTTCATCAGGTGTGCGTAGTGCACAAGGCGGGGGAGAGAGGGAAAACAACAAGAGAAGGCAGGAAGCCACTCCTTACAAGTAGTTTGCCAGTGGTACGGGAGGCAGGGAGTGCCCCAGACAAATCCCAAGGCTGGGGGGGGTTCAAGGCCCAGCCCAGACACCCAGATGGTGGGGGGTGGAAAACCCAGGTCCATGACAGTAGATCCAAAATGTACAGACTGGTATGGATTACTGCATAACAGTCTGTTATAGGCATGTATGTATTCCTCTATACCCATAATTTACATCCCTAGAAAAGACACTGATACACCCTCCTACATGACCAAAGAAGGAAGGTGATGCGTTTAGGATGTACAATGCCCAGAACACACTATGGTGTGGTGTCAGAAGGAGACCATTCACTGAGGTGTCTGATGTCAACCAAAACTGGCAAACAAGTTTGTAAAGCAGTGGTGTGGTCCTCAGCATATATTTATAGACTGTGTCAATGTATTTCCATCCAGGAATGGTCTTTGACCAGGAGTCAAATGGCCCATAACCTCTCGGTTCCTACGCTAGATGGTGCCATTGCTTTTTGTCACACACTAAAAAAGACAGTCATGGGCTTGTGTTTTCCTTTGCTTTCCTGTAAAAATGGCTGTGTGCTGCTTACCTGGAAGTTTGTTTATGTATATATTTATTTATATAAAATTTCTATCCCGCCCAGAGGGCAGCCCGGGGCGGCGAACAACTATAAAAAACAATAAAACAATAAAATATTTAAAACAGTTAGAAATTCCAGATTATGTAGGGGGGGAACACTCCCTCCCCCCCCTCGCCAAAGGCCTGGCGGAACAGCCAGGTCTTACATAAATTCGAAATAACAGGAGTGTGAGGACCAACCGAGCCTCCTCCGGGAGCAAATTCCACAGCACAGGGGAGACCACCGAAAAAGATCTAACATCGGTGCCCCCCCCCCCTCGCCTGGGGAACCTCCAAAAAGGCTCCCACGGACGATCTCAAGTTGAGTACAAGAGCTTCCCATCGCTCACCCAGGGAGTCTCACCCTAGCATTCCCACCTAGAGCACACTGTAGCAAGGGGTCTTTCCCAGGACCACGTGGGGACGCTGGAGTATCTCATGGGGAATTAGCCAACCGCACTGCCACGCCCATTCAGCCTTCAATTTGGCTGTATTCCTCCAAGTAGGGGGGTGCACTCTGTGGGGCGCCACCCTTGGCCTCCTATCTCCCCTTATAGCCAAGGCCTACGCCATCATATGTGCAGACTATCTCTATTCTAGGGCTTGACCCAAAAGCCCTCTCTATTCTCCACCTTAGGCCTTAACCTAGTCCTGGTCCCTGTGCTCTCAGCAGGCCCTTCGTCAAGGTTACTTCCCAGGAGTAAGGCGCTCACAGCTACAGCTCCTACTTGTATGCTGCCCCTGTCTGAGCTGAGCTGAGCTCAGACCTTTTATAGGCTCCTAGCACGTTCAGTCCGCCTGACCCCTACTGAGCATGTCTCCGTACTCAGAGCGTAGAACTAGAGAGGGTTACAGAACCCTTCTGAGCATGCCCCAGTACTTATAGCTCTAAACAGCCCTGAAGCTTCCACTGGGCATGCTCCCTGACTAAAGTTTGACAGAAAGGATCCCAACTTCCAGGGGAGTAAGGCAGGGGTGTCTTTTGGCCCCTGCCCTCTTTAATCTTTATGTTAATTCATTGATAGAACTTCACCGGGATAAGGGAGCCTATTTGGCACCTAAGATAGCGGGCCAGCGGTTGTTGTTACTAATGTACACAGATGACACGGTGTTGCTATCTACAGCAAGACTTGGCTTAAAAAGATTATTATTGGATTTTGGAAGGGAATGTACAAATCAAGGGTTGCGGATAAATTATCAAAAAACAAAGATTCTAGTTTTTGCTAAAAAATATAAACAAATGTCAAGGGCCTTAAATGGGGTTCGGATTGAACAGGTCTGGTGTTTCAGGTATCTGGGGTTAATTTTTCCCCATAATGGTTCTTGGGGCCCCCATATCAAAGCAGTAAAGCAGGAGGCGGATTTAAGTTTAAGGTTGGTGGAAAAATTTTACTTTGGTAAAGGGGGTCGCCTCTTTGCCCCAGCACTGGAGATTTTCAAAAGGAAGGTGCTAGCAAAAATATCCTATGGGGTTCAGGTGTGGGGGTATTCCCCAAAAATTTCTGTAATCCTGGAATCTTTACAAACGAAACTCCTAAAAAAGATACTGGGAGTCCCAATGAGTATTCCATCAGCATTGGTAAGGCTGGAAATGGGTTTTCTTACCCTGGAAGCCTTTTTAAAGATAAGCACATTAGTTTATGCTTTGAATTTGAACTTAAGACCTGGGGATTCATTGATTTATAAAGTCTGGAAGGTGGAAATTGCCTCCATGACTTCCTTATGGATGAAATACGTCAACAGTCAATTAAACCTGATAGGGTTATCTCTCTCTTTTTTAATACAATTCCCACTGAGAACAAGTAAAAATATGGTAAAAGAGAGAATTTTTGATATGGGATTACAAGAGGATAGGATGAATGGTTTATCCGCAAAAACGGCCCCGAAATTGGACTTTTTCTCCCCCCTAAGGAGGGTAGTCAGTATTTATTTAAAATTCAGGAGTATCAGCTGAGAAGAGCCTTTACAACTTTGCGATTTCAATGTTTTGAATCTTCTGTAACTCTGGGGAGGCATATGGGAATACCCTTGGAGCAAAGGACTTGTATTTGTGGCTCAGAGAAGGTAGAGGATTTAGCTCATTTTCTCCTTGCTTGTCCCATATATGATAGGTTAAGACAAGAAATGTGGGGTGAGATAGGTTTTCCCCCTTCGCAGATAAACAAATGTCTATGTTTCTGCCTGTCAGACAATCTTCTTCAAGTTACGAAAATGGTTGCCAAATTTGGTCTTAGAGCCTCCTTTATGAGGAAAAAATATGATAATGGATTGGCCCAGAAAGTGGTGAATGATGTGTGACAGGAAATAGTAAGAGATTGGAATGATTGGGATTCTCTTTCATTATTGTGGAAGTGGGGGATAGTGAATGTTGGGATAGGAGGTTAATATGCACTGTAGGGGTAAACATAAAGAGGTAATGATCAGGCGCCAAGTACTGCCAATGCAAACCCCGAGAAGGGTAAGGCAATTGATAATTGTGTCAAATATATTGTGTTTTAGTTAACTATGAATATTGTTTTATATAGTATTATTTTAAATTTTAAAATATTGAAATTTTTTAATTAAAATGAGATGTATGCAGTTAGATAATACATATTGTAAGTATATAACTGTAGTAGTCTGTTTGTTGGTTTGTTTGTTTTGTCAGTTTGTTATGGCCAGTGGCTAAAACAGACTAAATAAAATAAATTTGAATTTGAAGTAGCACTGAGGATTAGCTCAGGTAAATGGGGCTGGAAAACTTGATGTAAAATCAATGTACATCCTGGAATATAGTAAATCTGGTCACAGGTTGATTGATGTTTTATTAAGTTTTAAAATATGTATAATGGTTTGTATATTGTTTTCTTGTATTTATACTGCGGAGTGACTTTGTTTTGTTATATTTTGTTATGGCAGTAGCCAAACAAACTGAATTGATTGATTGATTGATTGATTAATATACTATAGTATGGCTATTCGCCCTTCCAGGGATAGTGTCCAACCCAGGCTGCCTTCTCACCCCCCAGACCCATGCATGCACATAGCCTGCCAGCTGCCCCACTCATCCCTCTCTTAAAGGGGCCGCAGCCCCAAAGGACTGCCCCTTGCTACACACACCTTTCCCTCTCATCCCACACAAACTCATCCTTCCGCCCTCCCACCATTACTCTTCCCACAGCTTGTCCTCATAAAACACAGCTGGGAAGGGTGCATTTTAAAAGAGTCCATCACATAAGGACAGTGGACGGTAGCAGACCCTCCAACTGCCCCGATTTCCCCAGGAATGTCATGGGTAGCAACAAACGTTCCTGGGTGAGTCACTGTCCCAGCAAAATCCCATTTTGCAGCTTGAGCCCTGCTGTAACAGGGGCAATGGGGTGGGATGGGTGTACATGGGCGCACACACCCATCTCCACCCACCCCCCTCCATTTACAAGCATGGAACAACCGCCGTTTCTGCCGGTGGGCGAAGGGTGGAGATGGGTGTTGTGTGGGAACACACGCACGCCCACCCATCTGCAGCAGTGTGTACACGGGCGATGCCCACTCCTGCACACCCAGCGCGTGCATGCCTCCCGTGTAAAAACGGCCTACGTTTCAACATGGGATCACCCAAACAAAGCATTTGGGACCCGCTGCTCTAGTTCATTATCTAGTCCGATATCCTGCCTTTCTGCTTCTGCTCATTCAGGCCCATTGTCAGCTTCTGGATGCCCGTCAGGAAGGATTGCTGGTAGGAGACCATCTCTGTCAGTTCTTGACATTCTTTTTCTCCGTACTGCCATGCGGTTCCCATCTCAGGAATCCAAGCCTGAGCTTGAAAAGTTCAAGATGGACATTAAACTTGAAAGATGCAGTTCAGCTGTTCAAATGCAGCCATTAAGGAAGTTATGAATTTAAGAATGAACTTCACTTCCTCACCATAACTCCTCTGCTTGTTTACAAGAAGGGGCACGGGATCGCTCAGTCCCAGCCAGAAGCTTTGAAGCCCCATGACAGCTACCCAGCAAAGTTCCTGCAGAAGCCTGTGATGGATGAATCGTCAGCAACAACAGAGATTTACAGAGGGGTAATTAGCAAAGCAGAAAGGAGGTTTCCTATCTGCTTCAGACTGTCATTTTCTGATATGCCTTTCAGAGCCTTCATCTGGCTTCTGGGTCTTAGACCTCAGACCGGCTCTCATCATCACCTTAAAAAGCTGCAGATACGCTTTGAAGATTAATTACTAGAAATGGGCATAGGGAAGAAACTGCAGTGCCGAAGAGAGCATTGCATACGTATATAAAATATTGAAGCAATCAGACTATCAGGATGTGCTATTAAATGGCTTTAGCTATTGAAAATTGATTTGAGGGGAGGGGGATTTCTCTGCCATGGGATATTTTATTGATTTTTTTTTTTAATGATGTTGTTGGTTTATGTGTTTTTTAATATGTTGTGAGCTGCCCCGAGCTGCAGTAGCAGGAAAGGGCGGCCTATACATTTGAAGAAATAAATAACTAAATAAAATTACTAGTGGGATCAAAATAAATCACTAGAATGTGATGCTGAAGCTCTGAATACAAAATGATATTTTCTTTTCCGTATCAATGTGTCTCGAATGAGATAAAACTTTCAGATGTCTCACAGAGGAAACAGGTGCATAATTGTTCTGATGCTTATTTATTTATTTATTTATTTATTGTTTTTGCCCTGCCCTTCTCCGAAGACTCAGGGTGACTCACAACATTAAAATTAAAAAATCAAAATATAAAATACAATAATACATTAAAATCCCTTAAACCCCCAACATCCCATCCACCCTTTACCCCCACCTGCCACCCACCAATCCTCCTCTCCAAGCCCCTCTACCCAATCCCACCAAACCCTATCCCTGCCTGCCAAATGCCTGGCCAAACAAAAAGGCCTCACATCTCCTCCAGAAGGCAAACAGGCTTGGGCTTAGGCAGACCCCCACCAAGGGGAGGGAGTTCCATAATTGTGGGGCAGTAACCGAGAACACCTCCCTGCGCGCCCTCGATATGGCAACTTCACAGATAGTTGGCACTCGCAAGAGGATGCCCTCGGCTGACCCCCCTCAGAGGCTGTGACGGGACATAGGGGAAAAGGCGGTCTTTCAGATACTGGGCACCCAAGCCATTTAGGGCTTTATAGGTTAAAACCAGCACCTTGAATTGTGCCCAGAAAACTATTGGCAGCTCCGGAACACCAGTGTAATGTGCTCCCAGCGACCCGTCCCCAACAGAAGATGGGCCGCCACGTTCTGCACCAGCTGCAGCTTCCGAACAAATTTCAAGGGCAGCCCCACTTAAAGCGCATTGCCGCAGTCTAGCCTCGAGGTTAAAATGGCATGGATAATGGTGGCCAGAGTTAGGAAACACGCACATCCCTTATTAAGCAAACGTATTTGCGTCTGTTCAGGTGAAGTTATGGTGGGTGCTTTTAAACAAGATGCTACCCATGTGGCCACCCAGGAGCCACGGAGTCTGCCGCCCTCCTGAAGGTGGAGCAGCCAGATGCACTGGAGCCCTCACTCATGGCCGTGCACTCGACGCTGCCAGGAAATCAGTGTTCCATGTGGGGCAAGGCAAATAACTCCATGGCAGCAGGCATCCGCTGAGCCCCTGTCTGTATGAATGGTGGCAGCCAGCCACGCCAGCAAACAAGGCCGCCGCCCAGGGGCATTGTGGGTGAGGAAAGTGGCCTTTGCAAGTCACAAGAACTGGCCGGGAGCACTGGAGAGCCCGGGCTCCCCAGCGCTCACACCAGGGACATGTTACTTGCAAAGGCCAGCCTGGTGCACTTCCTCCTCCCCCATGGTTCATGGCAGAAGGAGTGCATGGTGGTTGCCTCTGTGGCCATGGTGGCCTCCCTGGCTGGGAGCTGCCTGTTTGGTGTTTTTATATGAGACAGGGTGGGGAGGGGCTTGTGGTCTTTGCATGGGGTGGGGGTGCCGTGCTTCGGGGGGCCCTTCACATGAGCAGCCCCACCCACCCCGTCCACGCACAGGGCACTCTGGCTTTTACCGGAGTGCCCAGTGCGTGGACGGGGTGGGCAGTGTATGGGTCATGGGAGCGCGTACCCCTACGCACCAGCTTCAGACGAGTCCTCCCCCATGTGGACAGTGGCTGTGCCTGTCCATGCGTGGCGGTGTCTCGTGTAAAAACACCCTTTGAATCTCTCCCCAAGCACTCTACCAGAGTGGGCACTCCGTGGCAGTGCCACTCAGCGGCCTTGGACACCCCCCCCCATCACCTTGCTCATTTAAAGACCCCCCGTGTTCTGCTAGGACATTCTTAGCCATTGTCCCGTCAAAGTGAGCCCTAACACTCATTCTGGATGATTTTTTGAACTTTAACAGATTCCCTTCCTCAAAATGCTAGTTAGCCATTGCAGTTAAATAGGCACTGACATTGGCTATTTTTACATGAGACTCTCCCATATGTCCACCCTGTGGACATGTGGGAGGGCGCCCGTGTAAAAGTGGCAGTGGCTGGGTGCATGCTCCCGCGATCCAGCCATCTCCACCCACCGCAACTCATCTCCACGCTTCCCCCCACACAAGGCACCCGCAGCAGCAAACACATGGACCGTCCCCCACCCCCGCAATCCATGTAAAAATGGCCAGTGATGCAAACCAAACCCGCACCAGCTGGTCAGATGAGTGCTGCCACCTAGTCCACATTCTGACTTGGGCAAAGGTCACAAGAAGGTTACAGATATGTTTATTAGGACTCAGGGCTGTATCTAGAACATTAACAAGGTGTGGGGGGCAGACTGCACGACAAGGGGAACAGTTCCTTCAGACTAAAAAACTGACTAAAAATGTTCTCTTTATTCTTAATTCTTTATTCTTATTCAGACCTGAATAATACAGAGAGAGCTTACTCCTGTCTTTCTCAGCAGTTTTTATATTATTTAGTATTAACAGAGAGTTACCTTTATTGGTAGCTCAGTATGAAGTAATTTATGTATGTTCCACTCTTTCTTCTTTATATACAGGTTGGCTCAGGGTATGAGCTTAATGACAAATATACTAATGATATTTTTGAGCAAACACTTACTAGATAATCACTAGAATAATGGAGTGGCAGGATGGTAATTACCAGAATACTTTAGTTCCATGGTCTTACTAATAAGGGAGACCCAGTGTTCTTATGATGATTCAATTAGCCAACAAATTGACAAGAACTGTCCATTGGCTTTGTTATGATTTAATCAGCCAATAGATTGATTAGTTAATCACCTGCTATATATCTGGAACAACCTTTCAAGGTTGCCAGCTTTTGGTGAAGCTTGCTAACTTGTTTGGGCTACATGAAGGTGGGATTTTTCTCTCTATCAACTTCCAGTGATTTTAAGGTTGCTGATTAGGGTTTACAATATAGAGTGAGTTTTTTGTAGCTGCTGTAGTAGCCTTTATATTATTTAGTGTTATACAGAGTTATTCTGTTATGAGGCTGTCATTAAGTTGTTTATATATGACCTACTCTCCTTTCTTCGCTTATATACTTTTGAATGGTGATGATTTGTTTGATTGCTACATAAAGAGACTATACACGCAGGTATATTAATGTATAACTTCTAGGATAAATATTCAGTTTTTATAGAAAAAGCTGTTTAAGTGATGTACATTTTATATTATTTCTCTTGTAGTTAAATCCTTGATGAAAAGCAATGCTTGAAATGCGTTGGATTATTTTTTTTAGTTTTTCAATCAGCTCTTTTAATTACCATATATAAGATTAATTTTGGACAAAAACTTTTATTCTATGATGATGATGATTATATGTCAATAAATAAATTGTTCTTTACCTATTACTACAATTACTTCACTTTTGTTTGTTTTCTCAGTAGCTGCCTTTTTTTGTTTTTGCATGACAAGGGGGGCAGTTTCTTCAGACTAAAAAACTGACTAAAATTTTTCTTCAGACTAAAAAACTAGAAAACATATTTTTGTGATGGTGGGGAGGGGAAGAAGTGCTTTTCCTTAGCTAGTGGAACTCGATTATCATGTATCCTGTGTACTTGGCAATGGGCTCTAAAACCAGAAGGTGAATAAAATATACTATTTGCCAAGAAAGAGAGAGAGAAAGAAAATTCTCATAATTTTAAAGCCAATCTCCTGGTTTTGGGGGCCTGATTCATGATTATGGAATGCTTAGACTTGGCCGTACCCCTTGAACGCCATAGATAATCCTTTTCCTCACTGTAAGCAGGGCTAACCCAGCCACTGGACAAGTAGACACCTTGTCCAAGTTGATGGCACTGGGGGTTCCCCAGAAGTCTGGCTGGGACGCTAGTACTCCTGCTTCCAACTAATTAGCTGGGGGAAAGCGTCCCCTCCTCCCACCTGGGGATTGCCAGTCCCAGCTCAATAGGCAATTGAGCTGCAGGCAGAGTTCGGTGCTTCTGCTCTCCTGCACTGCAAGTCCTGGTCTGAGGCTTGCACTGCAAGAGGGTGGGAAGGGAGACAGAATTTATTTGCCCAGAGTAGAAAAAGATCTAGGTGGCCCTGAATGTAAGTGTAATCTGGCCCTATGAGTTTATATACAATACCTATCACAGTGGGCCCCCAAATCCTAACAGGGCCTTTTAGAAAATTATTGTAGTAAAAAAAAATCTTAAAAAATAATCACCGCAGTATCTATCTAACGCTCTCATCAAATGGCCAGAGTCGGAGAACAAGGTGCAGGGCATATCAGAGGATTAGCCTGGTTGTACAATATTATCCAGGAATAATTTTGTAGGGGGTCCCATAAAAAATAAAACTGTCTTGATATCTTTCTAGTGTGACTTTCTCCATATCGAATACAGGTGCAGTTTTTGGCTTCCACTCAGACCTCCTTTTATTTTTAGATGTAGAATGTGAGGCTGATCAAATACGATAGTTGTCAACTTTTCTAGTGGAAGAGCAGAACTGACTCTCATGCTGGTTATCTCCACCTTTTAGACTCTGCCAGGCCAGATGGCAGGCTGCTGTGTGCGGTTGGGAGTGAATGCTTTTGCTTTGCCTCCAGTGTCAGTTTCTGCATGAAAGGAAAATGCCACTCGCCTGCTCTGAGCCTTGCCTGGTGATAATGCTGCATGTGTCCCTCTGTTCCTGTGATAAGCGCCCAGAGGGCAGGCCGGGAGAATGTTTTTGCAGGGATCAGAACACACCAAGCCCTATAGATAGAACCACCGTATATATAGAACAAGATGAAAGCTTTTCGCTTTCTTCTTTTCAACAGCAGGATGGTTCAATATCACATCCAGTGACACTTTTTAACCTGACCCTTCCAGAGGTCTGGGCTTTTTTGTAACCACAAATCTTTTAATTCACATCATCCCAAAATGGGAGTGGAGGTGGGGAATGATGGTGAAATTGACACACATTACAAAGAAGATTTGGTTTTTTAGACTTGATAAATACGCACACACCCTAGAAATTATACTTTTCATTCAGGATCAGGAAATTACTTGATGAGAGGAAACTGGCAACAAACTTTTATTTTATTTTACTACAATCTGTCATTTCCAGACCAAGGAGACCTTAAGCAGTGCTCTGCCCAGTAGAGGAATAAGACCTGCCCAGAGCCCTGTTAGCGCTGCTGCCACCACTGCCAACAGCTCTTGCTGGGGCTGGGAGCTTCAGGGCTCTCCCCTCTGCCGCTGCTGCCATCCTAGGCCCCCCTCAGACAACCTCTCCCCACTGCTCCTGTTGCAGGAGGGAGAGGTGGGGCCAGGGACTCCTCCACGGGGCATTTTTGGGCCAGGGAGGCCTTAAGCGGCACTCTGCCCGGCAGCACCACAGGTGCACGCCACAGGCCATGTGCCGAGGGGCCATGCCCAAAGGGCCCTTGGGCGTGGCCCTTGCTGGGGGTGGGGTGGATTCTGTTGGTTTTATGCTGGATTAGCAGCAGGGTGTTTTTAGTGTGTGTTGGGGGACTGGGGGCACTGTTTTTAAAATAATTTATTTATAAATATTTTTTTTAGCTGCCCCTCATGACAACGGCATCTTGGGTCAGCTTACAACAATTAACAAATACAATAAAATTCCATAAAAACAATATTTTTTAAAAAAACCCAGCTTCATCAGTAATTTAAAAGTCAATATCCCATATCCAACCCCCCCAAAACTACCCCACCCTTCCCTCCTCCCCTCCGAAGGCCTGGGCGAACAGCCAGGTCTTGCAGGCTCGATGAAACGCCAGCAGACCTGGGGCCAGGTGGGCTTCTTCTGGGAGGGAGTTCCAGAGGCGCGGCCCGGCCACCGAGGATGCCCTCTCCATTGTAGCCCCCCGTCTCACCCGGGGGACTTCCAAGAAGGCACCCCCAGTGGACCAAAGGGATCGCTCTGAGGCACGGAGGGCGAGGCGGTCCCCAAGGTATGAGGGGCCCAGACCATGCAGGGCTTTATAGATCAACACCAACACCTTGAACCTGGCTCGGTATGCTATAGGCAGCCAGGGCAGAGTACGGAGCACAGGTGTTAAGTGATCCCAACAACCAGTCCCCATAAGGAGACGGGCAGCCGCATTCAGCACCAGCTGCAGCTTCTGAACCAGAAACAAGGGAAGCCCCACGTAAAGCGCATTGCAGTAATCCAGTCTCAAGGTGATGAAGGCATGGATAAGAGTGGCCAGGTCAGGCCTGGAAATGTATGGACACAGCCCCACAGGTTGGTGGGGGTCTTTTAGTAGGGTCTTGAGGTTTGTAAAGGGGTTGGTTGAGTGGTGAAGAGTGGGTGGGGTTAGGTATTTTTTCTTTGAGGGGTTGGTTATGGGGCAATGACCCGACCTCCCAGTGAGAGGGGAGGCAGGGGAACTGGGTTGGGGGGAGGGGTTGACCCTCCCAGTGAGAAGGGGGGTTGACCCCTGGGGGAGGGAAGTATTGTGCTCCCCCTGTGAGAGTATGGGGGCGGTATGGGGGGGTTGGGGCGTGAGGGTCCCCCTCACCCACTTTGAGACAGCTGGGGGGACAGGGGGAATGGCTGGGGGTGCCACAGTCACTGGGGTTGTGATGGGCCGGGAGAATTATGGTCCCTTGGGGGGACGTATAAGATCACCGAGGTGGGAGAGGTGCTTGGGGCCTGTCCCCCTCGATGGCTGGCGATGAGGTGGTTGAGGAGCGGATGGCCTCTGGCCTCGCTTTGATGCTGTTGAATGCGAGGTCAGTTGCAAATAAGTCATCTATGGTCCAGGAGTTGATCCTGGACCAGGCAGCCGACCTTGTGTGTATTACAGCGACCTGGCTGGACACTGAGTCGAGGCTAGTTTTGGCTGACCGTGTTCCAGCCGGGTACTCTGTACAGCATCAACTGCAGCCGGAGGGACGGGGAGGCGGTGTAGTCATTATTTTTAGGAATACATGGCCCGTTAGGAGGTATCTGGTGCAAACCCTATCCGGTATAGAGGGCCTCCATCTTGTGATTGATTTGGCCAGAGACAGATTGGGGTTACTGTTTGTATACCATGCACCAACCTGTATTGTGGCATCTCTGCATACTCTAGTAGATCTGGTGTCGGAGGTGGTCTTGCAGTCCCCAAGGCTAGTTGTCTTGGGGAACTTCAATATACACGCTGACGCCAGTCTTAAGGGGGTGGAGCATGAGTTCATGGCCGCCATGGCAACCATGATGGGCCTGTCTCAGTAGTAAGTGGCTTGATGCATGAAGGATGGGACACTCTGGATTTGATGTTTTGCACCGGCTTTGAGGCAGAGGATCCATTAGTGGGGGACATCTTGTTGGAGCCCTTGTCGTGGACTGATCATTACCTCCTGTGCGTCTGTCTCCCGGTGCATGTCTGCCCCAGAAGGGTGCAGAACCCATTCGGTGGTTTGCCCCCAGAGACTTATGGAATCAGATTCCGGAATGCTCTGGGGGAATTATTATTATTATTATTATTAACAAACATTTATATAGCGCCAGCAGTGTACCTGGCACTTTACAAAGTAATACAATAGACACGGTCCCTGCCCCTAGGGCTTACAAGATGAGAGACAGGAGCTGGGGGAGAGACTTAGGAAG
>QEPC01010928.1:519336-562652 GCA_003113815.1 Sphenodon punctatus
GAATAATCACTCACCACACTCGCTCTCCTATCACACACCGTTCACTCTCCACACACTCCTTTGCCTTCGCTTCACACGCTTCTCCTACGATCTCTCCAGGGGCCAGCCTCACAGTAACTGATCGCCGGCAAGGAGGTCCTGCACTTCCGGGTTTAAATGGGGCTGGCCCCGCCTTTCTGACGCTGGGCTTGAAGGCGTGCAGAGCGACGTGCCGACGTTGTTGACTCCGCCCCCCACGTGGCCTCTTCCGCATTGGGGCTACCGGCTGGTGCGTCCGCTTCTGATGCGAGGGGGCCCTTGGAAACGAGCGGGGTTTGTCTGGGGGTTACTGACTCCGCCTGTTCTTGGGATGGGGGTTTCCCAGGGTTCTTCCTAGCGCGCTCCAAGGTCTCTATTGCTGGGTTCCTCAGGGAACGGGATATTCCACGCCGGGGAAGGGCCCTAGCCCTGACAGCCATATGCTTCTGGTTCCCGAAGATCTTTAGACCTAATTCTGCTTTAGTAAGCCCCATTCCTGCAAAGATTCACTCATGAGCAGCTGAACTCAGTGATGCTACTAAGCACATGTTTAAAGTCAAGGAACAAGAAATTTCATTCAGTCTTTTGTATCTCCATTAGCTGAACGATGCATCGAGGTGGTAAGTCAGCAAAGAATCTGACCACCTTCATCTAACTGACACTGAGAGCCAGTGCAGCTTAGTGGATGAGGTGTGGGACCAGGGTTCAAATCCTGTCTTAGCTGAACTCACTGGGTGACCTTGGGCATGTCATTATCTCTCAGCCTCCGTTCCCTATCTGTAAAATGGGAATAATGATGACCTACCTCACAGGGTTATTGTGAGGGTGGACTGAATACAGATTATAAAGCACTGTATAAATGATTAAAAATAATAAAGGGTTTACCCTCTTACTACTTCACAGAGTAGTTGTGAGGGTAAAGTAGACAAGGATTGTAAAACACTTTGATCTTGGGAGGTGCTATAGAAATTATTTATAATAATAATAATAATAATAAATGTAACTCTCTTACTGCCCCAGATCCTATTTGTGTGGGGAAAGATGTACTCATAAACTAGAACTTTACTGCAAAATCCTGCAGAATGAGATGTTGGGATTGGAGGCATAAGATGCTTATAAAATCTGAAAGATGGAATAATAAACTGTGAATACAGAAAGCTTCCAGCCAAATAAATGTTCATTTCTTGAGTAGGGTTAAGCGTCTGTGTTTGCAGGGGCCAGAGGCTGGGCTGATGCTATTTTTGGTGGACTAATGCCAGCAGACATTAACAGTCCTTTCTACATTGGTCCACAAACCCCCATCTCAGCATTGTGGATATTTTTTTTAAGTGTTGCTATAACAATAACCAGACATGTTTATTGTTAATAGAAATCTCCAAATGCAGCTCCTCCTGTAAGATACCGTGCCCATTACTCAAACGGGTAGAAAGTTCCTCTAAATAAACAAAACCCTTTCACATGTTCTATGCTCAGCCAGAGCGGCTGCCCTCTGTGCCATTTGCATGTTGCCTCTACCCAGATATTGCTGACAACAACAAATGGCAGTTAATGGAGGTGAGGAATATGTTAGGCTTGTCAACTGTCATCTTGGTTTGTTCCCCAGGGACTCAACCAGTGACCGCCAGAGCTGAAACAATTGCATATACTCTGTGAATTGGGCAGTCCTCATAACCCATACTTCCCGTGGGTCACATCTACAGCTAGGATCAGTTGGCATTGCGTAACTCTGTAAAATGGCTGCATCACATCAATATTGCCTCAAGGCTAAATTCTCATCAGATAAACATCCTTAGAGGATTAGAGTATCTGATGTGTCCTGCAGTTTCACTTACCATGAGGAGTTTATTGAGCTCGATGCTTGAGCATTGGTGACATTTATTTATTTATTTATTTATTTAATCGCATTTTTATCCCGTGCCCTCCTGCCAACAGCAGCTTGGGGTGGCTAACAAATTCAATAAAAAAATATAAATCAATAACAATAATAATAATATTATAAAACGGTATAAAATCCACAATATGGGGTGCCACAAAAACAAAGAAAAAAACCCCCTTCCTAACCCTCAACCCCTCCCCCACCCCCGCCTACCCACCTCCCTCACTGAAAGCTTGGCGGAACAGCCAGGTCTTACACACTTGTCGAAAGCAACTGTTACCGTGAGCAAATGGCTGTACTCTCATTGACCTAGGAGTGTCCATACATATGCAGTACCGTGCTTTCGTAGCACTCTTCCTCTGTAGATCACAAGGCAGTTACTTTAAAAGGGATATAGATTTCAGAACATAAAAACGATACAAGACCGTTGAAGTGATTTACCAACACTGTGGCACAGGACTCTGGATTGGAGCCTAGGAGTAGGGTTACCAATACCCAGGGTTTCACCCTAGCACTCAGGTTTTCAAGCGTCATCTCCACATTTCGGGCTAAGCCATAATTCTCAATTAGATGAATCAGCTGTAAACAGTGCAGAAGGTCCTTAAGGTAGCTGGGGGCCAGGCGGAGTTTCCTTGCTCTCTGTGCGTTGGCTGTGGGGCCGCCTATCTTCCCTTGTTACCCCATGATTCTGCACTAAGCCCTACATACATACTTTACCCTGTCTAGTAAGCCCCTGGGGTAGGGACCAGTCTATTACTACTGATTGTACAGTGTGAGGTACACTGCTGGCACTAGATAAATAATTAATAATAAATCTCCTGCAGCTACCTCCTTTTATCCTTTTTATAAGCCCAGCCTAAACGTTGGTTTAAATTTGCATAAACTTCCATGAACCAATAAATGTAAATGTATGTAACTTAGCATTATCAGGTCTTCTTCCCATGAGTGTTACCTTGTGCTTGGCCCAATATAGCTTTGTTGCCACTGCGCCATTAACCTACAATTGCCTACCTATGTACCTATCCCTGGGAAAGGTGAAAACCTTACTCAGGAGTCTTGGCTCACTGGCCAACTCCACATAACTGCGAGGCCATTCCCCCATGGTAATTAGGGACGATAAATCAGATTCCGGAGGCCCTAGTGTGCAATCAAAGTGCAGGAAATGGGTTTGGGAGCAATTTGTAGGTGCACATGCAGGGCTTCGTTGGGCAGGGAGTGGGGAGGGCTAGCCAGTGCTCAGCCCTAGCAATTGAAAACAATTTGAGGTGAGCCCTGGGAAATGTTTTCACTAAAGAATGCACCCCAAAATGTACAAAGCAGGAAAAGGCTAATATTGTCCATTCTAGAGTTGGAAACAAAAGCGTGTGTGGGGGGTGGGTGGGGTGGGTGGGTGGTGGATGGTTTATTTGGCTTTTATTAATGACTTTCCTGCCTTTGTGTACAGTGCTGGCCATCATCTAGAATAAGTCACAAAAACGTCTGGTTTATATTCATCTGTAGGGAGGCAGGTTAGGGCCAATGGCTGGGTTGCTAGCAGGTTCATTTCCCTGCTCTGACAAGCTCAGGAACAGGGGGTGTGGCTTTGGGGGCAGGTTTGAGTGCCAGCAATTCATTTTTTTTTAATTGTTTTACAGATTAAGCGTTGTGCACATGAAACATGCAATTAGAAATATTTGGCTGAATTTACAACAATTTATAGACCTACAGATTTTTTTTTTTAAAAAAAACCCCTATTCTGCTGCTAAACCCACACGGAGACACCCAGTCTTTAGGCAACCGAGATCTTAGGCCCTTTTCAAACGGGAAGGGGGGAAGGCCGTGGCGGGTGGTCGCATAGACGACCCCACCCATGGAGGCACCTCCATTATCTCCAATGCCTCCGTGCGTGGAGGTGGGTGGAGCATGGGAGCACGCGCACACACACACCTGCTGCGACAGTTGCACAGATGCCCACCACCCACCTACACACACATGTGGGTGAAGGGGGGATCTGTGTAAAAAGGGCCTTTAGACTGGTCAAGCAGGAAACATGGGCTGACTTTTTTTATTTTGCATGTGCTTGTTGTCATATCTTAGGGGCCACTAGGTGGCACTGTAAAATAAAGTTCCAACCAGGGCTACTCAATTGCAAAATTATCTCCAGTTTATTAGAAGCAAAGTAGATCCCAAGTCCTTTGAGTTAAGGTAGGTTATTCACATTAGGCAGGAAGGGTTCATGTGCATGCACCCATCCACATATGTTAGCGGAGTATGTTTTGAAAACAGCTTCTGTTTTGAGCCCACTATCAACTGCAAGCATTCCCCAATCAGTTGTGGGTATATTGTTAGGATGTGGATAGCCAGGTAGCTAAGGGGCTGGAACAACAAGGTATTTGAGCACATGCCTAATTTGGAGCATGGCCAAAATTCTGTCATTTTTTTCCTAGCATGGCAGGGTGCTTGTAAGCACTAAATAAAAGGGCTATGCAGGAGGTCTGTTAGAAATAGGGCATAAACACACAACCAGCACTTTGCAGATTGCACCAAAATGATTAGGCTGCATGTCTTTGTTGTGACGACACATGAGATTAGTACAGCTGAAATTTGCTTCATTCGTAAATTCATTCTGTGAAATTCCTTTAACTGTTCTTTCCCTCCCAAAGGGATGATTTTAGAAAGTCTCCCCTTGTTTGATTTAGTTTATACACAGGGAAGAAGATGTGCTCTAATCGATATACTCTTTCATTTTCAAATCTGCCTTAGGCCCTTTTTACACGAGCTGTGGTATGTGGGGAGGAGGGGGTTGATGTTTGTGCCAGTGCATGTGCAGTGGGGGTGGGGGTGGTGTAGACGAGCGCACACTGGTGCACACTGACCTCCACCCATCGCACACGCACGGAGCAATTGCCGTTTTTGTTGGTTGCTCCATGCGTGGGGAAGGTGGAGGTGAGTGTGCATGCATGTTTGCAGGAGCACACACGCACACCCACACCCACCCGCCATGGCTTTTACACAAGACTCACCCACGCATAATGTGGGTGCCGCCCGTGTAAAAAGGGCCATAGATTACATTGATTTTTAAATTTTTTTATTGCACCAACTTTCGTTGGTGAGGGTATGGTAGCTCTTGGATCATACAGAGCTCTTCCTCGGGCTAATAAGGGCTCTTACTCACACTGGTAAGACAGAACTGAATTTGGGCAATTGCCAGCCTGAGAAAAATTAACCTCAGCTACAGAAGTTGGTCCAGTCAAATAGATCATCTGACTTACTTTGCCTCCATATTACTTTGGGGACCAACACGGCAACCACGCTCTCCCTCTAGACTTAGATCACATTGTGTTTTATTCTTATATGGTATGAGATTGATTTCCCTGTCTGATACTCACTCCAAAGGGATTTATATTATTTCTGATTTTGATTTGGTTTGATGCCTAAGGGTGCTTTATTATGTTAACCAGCATTATTTTTAAGTAACACCCTGAAGTTAAAAATCACTTTAAAAAAAAATGCTATTAGATGTATCACAGATAACATCCTAAATTATTAATCCTGAAAAAAAACTAGGAATAAAATTGACTTGTCATAGTTCGTGGATTTTAACATTTTGCATCTTGAATTTTGACTATATGAGGGTCCTGATGATGCAGATTGAATTTGCTTTGCTTACCCACACAAATCATCCCATTGCAACCGAATCTGTAATTCCCTTCAAGAACCATGGGGGCGGATCATGTCATTAGGTTTTGACCAACTTGCCCCATTGAACTCTGCTACAAATATCCATTAAGTAAGACTGTAGTCCTGAACGCACTGATATCAGTGGCAAAACTCCCATTGATTTTTAGGGTTGAAATGAGAATCAAAATGATTCTTGTGAGAATTGAGAACCGGCAGTGAGATCTCAAGAAGATCTCGCTAACAGTTCAAGATCTCACGAGACTCTAAACAAATTTTTTAAATGGTCTAAGCATGTGCAAAATGCTGCCACGAACATTCTGCACATGCCCAGCCCTTTTCCAAGATGGCATAGGTTGGGCTGGCACCATTTTGAAAAAGGGCAGCTGGTCTGCAAATGCACAGAACTGGCTGCCATATTCCAAAATGGCACCAACACGGCCTGCACCATCTTGGAAAAGGGCTGCAGAGGCACAGAGCAACCACCGCAGCCATTTTGCACATGCGCAGAGCGCTTATCAAATCTTTTGTGAATCTCGCGAGAATGATGTCAAGAACAAACCATAAATGGCTCATTTTTTAATCTCAACAATACCGCCAAGAGCCCAGTTTTCAAATAGATTTTTGAGATATGCGAGATTGAGTTTCAGCCCTAATTTTAATGAGCAAGGATTGCACCTTATGGAATGATGTGATCGAGTTGACATACTAACAGCCGAATCTGCGAAGTGGTCCACCAGCGTGCGTCCCATTGAAGTGAATGGGATGTGTGCCAATGGCATGCTTTTATTTGTTTGTTTTACAGTTTTATCCTGTCCATTCCCTTCAGACTCGGAGCAAGTTACAATATATAAACAAATACAAAACCCCCACAAAATAGACCCACATATTAAAATTCCCATAACCCCAAACACACCAACCCTACCCTTCCCTGCCAAAAGCCTGGCCAAATAAAAAGGTCTTACGTTGCCTCCAGAAGATGAACAAGCTCGGGCTTAGACAAACCCCGAAGGGGAGGGAGTTCCATAATGGTGAGGCAGCAACCAAGAACGCCTCTCTGTGTGCCCTTGTTGTAAACACTTGACAGGCAGAAGTTGCTCCCAGCTGACCAAGGAGGCCGCAATAGAACATGAGGAAAGAGGTGATCTCTTAATGAGGAATAAATAATGGTGTGAAGTATAGCATGGGAAAGCATTGTCAAAAGAAGCTGTTGAGTCTAGATTCCTCAAGTTTGGGTTGCCTTTCTCTGGAGACCTGTGATTTAGTTTCCAGAGATGATGAACAGCTCTCTGCACTCAGATACCCCCTGAAGCTTGGGGATTCCACCATTGCGCCTTACGTTGGCAGTCAACTGGGCTTTTGTGGTGGCAGGCCCCCTCAGTGTGGAACTGGCTTCCTCTGGACATTCATCTTAGTCCCTCCTCACCTTCAAAAAGCACCTGAGGACTTTTTAAAAATGTATTATCCAGGTGCTTTTAGGGGATCTGCTGCTGGATTTTCTTTCTCTTTAAATTGTTTTAAATGGACTGCGTTTCATAGTATTTGTATTGTATTGTTTTGGGAACACAATATAAAAATACAATAAAAGTCCTGAGCGCCATTTGGTGGTACAGTGGGGAGGCGCTGTATAATAAAGTTGTTGTTATTTGATCTGCTTGGGGCTTGGCCCTTTCAAAATCGGGCTCAATGCATTCAGCACCCTTGGCCAATTTTTGGACAGTGGTTTAAGTGTCAGGTCACACCTAGTTTCTATTCCTGACTCTGCCACTAAGTTAGGCGGGACCTTGGGAAAGTTTCTCCCTCTTTTTAGCATTTTCATGCTTCACGGGAGAGCTGCTAAGTAAGGCTTGTCTGACTAATATTAGGAAAGTGTAAGGCCCAGAAGGGAATGTATTTATTGTATTTAACAGTTTATTACGTATTGTGTAAAGCAATTATTCTTCACCAAGCTCCATCCTATGCTATGCTCAGAGCTGTCCTTATTTTCTACTGCCAGGACAGAGCTTGAAGAGTGTGCAGTGGTTTTCCCCCACTTGTTTCCCTTTCAATGCTTGGCTATTCCAGCTTACAGAAATACAACACTGTAGCATCACCTGTTACTCTGAATTTGCTAGCCCTTTCTGAAGCAGAAGCTTGAACATCTGCTAGTGAGTTATTTGGTATTTTCATCCCCTTGGGGATTTATGGCGACCTCTAAGGATCCTGAATCATTAGATCAATAAACTTCTGACACCTGTAGATCAAATCAACTTGACCTCTGATCTCATTGGATCCATCATCAGGATGCTTCTTTCTAAGAGCAATTGCTTTCCATGAGAACAACTGAGGCTTGAAATGGCAGTCAATAGTAGCAGTTGTAGGCATGCCAAATGACCTTTCCAAGGGCAAAAGTCAAAGTGATAAAACAAAAATGCATCTGCCTGACTTTGGGCTACAGTTTTATTATTGATTGGTGTGGTAGGTAGATTGGTTTAGGGAGGAAGGGTACTGCATGTTATGGAGAGGAAAGCAGTTCCCTCTTTCTTTCTTTTTTAACACTGCTTGAAACTGAATACTGATTACCTCTTTGGGCATTTTCACACAAGACACTCTCCACCCACCCCCTATACATGTTGCAGGGCTGCAGCATTGCCCTGTGGGTGCCCTGGAACATGCATAGTGGGTGGAGAGTGTCTTGTCTGAAAATTCCCTTAGTATATAAATTGTGCAGTGCACCTTCAGGTCATTGCACCTGGAGTGATAGGAAGCAATATTGAAAACGTGTTAGTGAATGTTACTAAAATACCAGTATTGGTAAATACTTGTCCTGTTGAAAGAGAGTCCTAATTATTTATTTACTAAGGGATTCACCTTTTAACAAGTTCTTTGTTACTTTAAAATATAATAGATGTTTCTGCTGCTTACTCTGTTCTTATCCCAGCTCATGGGATATCCAGCTTCAGTCGATACTCAGTTCACGTGCTAATCCCTATTCGTCCAATCCCTACCAAATAATAATCAGACAAAGGCACCTAGAAGAACATTTGACTCCAGTTCTTAATGGGACTACCCTGGAGTAACTGGTTTGAGGCTTGCAACTGTTGTGGGAATCTCCCAGTAGCAGGATAAGAACTTGGGACTCTCTGGCTTCTGAACTTCTAAAAAAAAGGAAATGTCTTATTTCTATAGCAATACCAAAATGTGGGGAGAGGACACCTCCAAAAATACAGATATCAGAAGCGGGACTGACTCTGAAGAGTATGTTGTTGGTGGGGCTTTTTTTAAAAAAAAAAGCTTCCCATAAAGAATCAGCAGCTCCTTACGGTATTTTCAGACAAGAGATGCTCTGATCAGTTACAAGCAGGAGGCTCTGGTGGCTACAAAATCCTTCCTAGCGAATTGCAAACTCGCACTAAGTATATTCATTTTCCTCTAGTGGCCAGATGGTAGTCTAGTAACTTTGTTGATATAATAGTGGGGGAAATGGTCTCCAAGGAGACTTTGGGTTTGAAAGCATCCAACTGTCTAATGCATTCTTAAGAGGATGATGTTTTTCAAATGGCACCCATCGAGATCTGTAAAGTTGCTGGCGTAATGCGTTTGAATGTAAAACGGAACAAGGTGGTGTAAGTGGGAACTAATTGCTTGCATGGGCCTCTCCAGACGCAGACACCTGTACCCTCAGCCTAAACTTGACTCCTGTCGTTTATGCTCTCTCAACATGCCACACTGACTTCTGGATGAAAGAGCCGAGTAGAGCTAATGAGTTCCAGCATCTTGATTTCAGCTGCAGTTTGGAACAGCTGTATGCTCTGGAAATGAAAGGAATGGCCCTCTGCAATGGGGAAAGGAGGGTGGGGGCTAGTTAGGAGGCAGATCATTGGGCAATCTGCTTACTCGGAGCGCTCTGTACTTCCAAATAACCCCAGCAAGACCAACTAGGTAACTTTCCAACTGGGCTTGTGAGCTTGGATTAGCATTTGAGCTGAATCCTGAGGATAGAGACCGTGGACAGCTCATAAAACCAGGTAAAGCAGGGGTGGGAATACTCACACCTGAGGAGCAAATGCAGCATATGGCTAATATTTACATGGTTTCTTCCAAGTTCCTGGATCTGGCCCCTGGATCCAGTTCCTACCCCCAAGCACTGAAAGACTCAGCTCAGGGCAAGAGAACAGAGATGTGGGATGCGCACACGGAGAGGGGACAGATACAGATTCATGGTACAAATCTATGATCTGGTCTGTCCTTTTCCTGAGCGCCTCTTAAGTGCCTCCACCCCCAACTTCGGTGTGGCCCTTGGAGCTTGTACTCATTTTCAAAGTGGCCCCTGGGATGGAAACGGTTCCCCAACCCTGTTTTAAAGAAACTAAGGTCTTCGAAATAAGCAAAATCCCTTATTGACTCAAAAAGCCGCCGCCTCTCCTTAAACGGCATGTTGTTTAAAGCTGTTCCTGGAGATGTCAGCCAGGCTAATGTTGTCAGAGACTGTATTTTAGCCACAATACAACATCCCCAGAAATAACATGCACGTTCAATAGGCTTCCCATTTCATATTGTCTCTAGGACAGTGGTTCTCAATCTTTTTTTTGTGGGTGAGATCCACCAAAACATTTTTAAAAAATAAAATAATCCAGGACCAAGTTTAAAAAACCCCAATCCAGTACCAGGAGTGGCTGGGCGGCATCAGCAGGGGGCCCCAATCCCATAAGCAGCAACAGTGGAGAGCTGGCATCAATCGACCAGAAGCAGCACTGAATTAGAAGGGGCTCTGAATGGAACTCTTCTGGACTTCGAGAAAGGTTAGACCTGAATCCAAGCTTGCCTTCTCAGGCCTGTATCGGCCTCCTTAGCAGCAGTTCCCATTTCCCCATCACTTACCTGTTCACAGGGCCTTGTAGTGTGATAATGGGCTATGTTCAGGATGTAGGACTCTGCACATCACAGCTTACATTCAACTCCTGGCCTCACCAGGAAATCTGACAAGACAGCTATGGTGGGTAGGACGTCTTTTGCCAGATCGTCATGTTGGGGGAGAGGAGACTATAGGTCCTTTACGCTTGCCTGACTGGCATGTCTGGAGATGACCGTGGTCAAACCAAAGCTTCTGGTCAGAGTGGTAGCAGCTCTCACTGGAGGAAATGTTATCATTTGAGCACAGGGAGCAGTGGGTGTTAGGGGAAGAGGAGCAATTTAAACTAACCCTCTATTTCCTTTCCAGGCTCACCAGAGATTTTAGTTCTGCATAATATCATCTCTTGGGACCTAGTAGCAATGTACTCCTTCTGGAAGTGTGGTGTGACCCGATGCAGGAGACTGGGACAGATGCAGCAGGATTTAATGTGACAGTAGTGCAGAAGTCATGACATGTAGCCTTGGTTGTATGCCTTAACCACTGTGTGCCTCAGTTTACCCATATGTAGACTTGGATAATACTACTTCCCAATCCCCTAAGGGTGCTGTGCTATGGAACTTGCTAATGGCTACAATGTTTTGGCATCCTAAAATGAATGGCATTGGGAAAGTGTCACAGGGCCTGAAATGGCAGCAGTTAAACTGCTCTGTGTTTGGTTGAATGCAGTCATCAGATCTTGCACATGCCCAGCTGACTTTACAATGCACTAGAGATTGCTCCTGGTGTGCTGCCTTGTAGGCCGATTTCAGCATGTGTAATCTGGGCATGATATGCCAAACGTCATCCATCATCCCTTGGTTTTGACCTTGTAACTCTGCCTGTCCTGGGCAAGGCTAGCAATTAGAATAGAAAGCAATGAAGAGAGCAGGACATGAACAGGCTTTTCATTAGTGGATCAAAGAGCACGGTGTCATGTTTTTAGGACCAGATTATTGAGACAAAGAGCACTAAAAAAAATGCTTTGGGGAGGAAGGAGGGAAAACAGAACACCGAAAAACTGACCTAAAATTCTCTTCTTAGTTTTTCCTGCAGAGCTTTCTAGTGTTAGTGGAAGTTGTTAATCAATCACTGTGTTCCACCCCAGAAGTGATTGCATTCCATTGTTAGAGGAAGTGACTCTTGTGTCTACATTAGGAAGGCAGCAAAATCCAGGGGTTAGAGAAGGTAAATTATTCACAAAACTTGGGATCTGTTCTTGTCCTATAAGCAGCAATACATTAGAATTACACACTGCCTGGGTTGAGCACAGCACCCCAACAAACAGGCCAGCAGCACTGCACTCTGACACGCACACCATCCATTGCTCCCAGACCACTCTAGCTGCTGATCCTGGGACTCTATGATCCTGGAGGACATGAATGCACACAGAGGTTGTGCACACTCCAATAGATGGGGTTGACCATGTGGGCGCACCATGGCCTACACCAATAGACGGGAAGAGGCCAGGGCCGGACTTAGGAATTTTGTGCCCCTAGGCCCTTCTCAGGCTGCTGCCCCCAAGCCAAGCCCTGCCACAACCCCACCCACAAGCCAAGCCCCACCCCCATGCTGCATGTTCATGGGTGTGGGAGTCCCATGTCAACCACACGGTGCGCGCACCCACAGCAAGTGGGGGTGCATGCGTGCACCCACCTAATGTATGCCCACTCATCCTCGTGCACGGAGCAACTGCAGGAAATGGCGGTTGCTCCGTGCGTGCAGACGAGTGGGGGGTGAGTGGGAATGCGTGTGCAGCTGTGTGCTGGCCCACCCACACACAGGCATGCCCATGGACCCCCTCTCCCCCAACCTGGTGCAGCCATGTAAAAAGGGCCTGTGAGGAGCCACCCGAAGAAGAACAGAAGGTTGCTGCCTTGTAAATAAGGTTCTTTGAGATGGGTCTTACCATTCTCACAACCACCACCCTTCCAGCCCTGCATGGAATTTTTTCTTATATTCCTAGAAAGGGTTGGAAAGAACTGTCATTCTGAGGGGGAAGAGTGTTTTTTACACTAGAAGAGCTCGAGACCATGATGCGGTCTATTTGAATAGGGTGAGCATGTACAACCCAGTTGTGAGAATGTTAGGAGCCATCTCGAAGAACCTTCTTTACAAAGGCAACAACCTTCTGATCACTGACATAGGGAGGAGTTGTTTGTAAACTTTGGCTGTGGGCAGCAGCCTCCAGCCATGCAGGGAGAAAAAAAAAAAATGGAGCGGGTGGTGGTTCCAGGATTGCAACCCACCCCCCCAGAAAATGGCATCCAAGGCCCAGGCCTGGAAGAGACTATGGGGAAGCACGGTACCCTGGGTTAGCCCGCATGGCTTCATTGGCCTTCCCCAAGACGCCACTGTGAGTAGCAGCCTCGTAGTGGGTGGGTGGCACTGGCAAACACCTGATGAGCACCTAATGGATGGGCCTGTAACCCTGGAACTGCTGCTGGCTATTCTGGGCTTCTGTCTCGTTTAACACCCAATGAGACTCTGTTACAAGTGCAATCTGTATTGCATCAGCATTCCAGGAAGAATATAGTAATCAACCCACAACAGCAAATTCAAATTAGGCAACTGCCTAAGGAACTGCAGATTCACATTAGCAGATTCACCAGTCTTCTTCAATCCAGCACAGAAAGCTGTAAGGGAGGGGCTGAGCTGGGAGCAGTCCAGCAGCAGCTGGTCTGCCTTAGTCTTGAGCTTCACTGAGCATGTCTGGGCAAAATGCTGATTACCCAAATGGCACATGCTCTGTTCAGTTTAGGGGAGGAGTTACAGGTGAGACTGGAGTTTCTCATATTGGGTTCCTCTGGCGGAATCCAGCCAATGAGAGTAATCTTGGGGCAAAATTCATATAGTCCCTAGCCAATGGCAGCAGAGAATAGGGCTGCAACTTGCTTTGTGCCTTCCTGAGTTTGTGAAGCAGCTATTAGCAGAAGGGAGCCTAGAGTCACAATGTTCTGGCTGACTTTCTAGGGTGGAAGTTCCCCTGAGGAGTATATGGCACAGGACTCTTTGCTGCAGCACAGCTTCAGAGGTGAGTCAATGGGTTTGTAGGCAGGTGTTTGCGAGGGGGCTAGAGGGTGGAGAGAGGGGAGGGGATTGTGTTGACGTGCACGCTACTTTGCCTTTTGCTAATGGGAAGTGGGTTTTCAAATTGGAGCTACATAACTAGTATTTTTAAAGTGCATTTTTATTCTTGAATTTCAACTGCAAGAGTTTCCAGTTATAATCAAGTATTTTAAAATGAGGCTGCAAGGCCATTTTCTGAGACTTGATAAACTATAGAATCTTTCCTGCTGCTAAGATGCATGGTCCCTTATGAAGGGCAAGCATTTCTCTGAGCTTTGCCTGCCTGCATCTTTAATGTTAGAAGGGGAAACCCCGGTGATTTTGTAAAAGTTGTTTTTCTTGCTGTTTATTGAGTTGGGTCTAGTGGCTGCTATGGGATAAAACATTTAGAGATTTAAACGATTTCTTAAAGAAAATGCAGATTTAGATGCTGCTAGTGTGTATTGCTTTGACTTTCTCTAGGCTTTGTGACTTGAGTATTTGTGCATCCCCTCTTAAAGTGCAAAACTCATATGCCTATATGTGAAAGCTTTCTGCTTGACCAGTTGTGCATGGATGTGGTCTTATTGGATTTTACTGTTACTTCCTCCTTTATGCTTTGCTGTAATGCTGCAGTGTTTCTTTATGTTGTGGAGATGTTTTATATGGAGGGAGACTTCTCATTGGAAGTACTCATCAAATGAAGCATCACTACATTTCTTAGTAGTGGTCTTCCCTTTAATTTTAAATGTAACATCATTAGACCTACTATCAAAAATACATTTCTTGGGTTCTTTGGTATTTAAAAACAAACAAAACCTTTTCCACCTGGAGTGCAATTCTCAGGTGAGACAGCTCATATGCTAGTGATCCTGAGTCTAAGTCCCACAGAAGTGAATGGGGCTTGTATGTGCATTATCCTGCTAACCAGATTGCACTGTTAGTATGCTTGCATTTCTGAAAAGGGCAGGACTTGAACTCCGGGGTTTGCTGTAGCCAGCTACTAGGTAAAATGTAATATATGGTCCAACAGATGTTTGTCCTGTGTGGGCTCCTCCTTGCTATCTCAGGGAAGTTCAGTGGCTGCGTAGGTGGCTTCTGGCAGCCAGCAACTGAGCAAGGTGGGAGAGGGGCTGCTTTGTCAGATCAGGGCAAACAGTAAATTGCCTTTCCAAAATGAGGAGTCATGGAGTGGAGGGAGGAGGGGAAAGGCTGTGGGGCAGTAGCAGTGTTGTTCTCTGTCATCAAACTATCTCAGAACCATTGTCACTGCATTTCTGCCCCTCTTCTTCTTGTGTAGAGAAAGTAAGGTTTCCGTGCTGGTCTCAAATATAGGTAATAGAGACAAAAATATTGCTGTACTACTTTGTTTTTACTGCCTCTTCTTGTTAGCAGAGAGCTGGTTTAGGGATAGCTTGCAAATTCAGCCTGTGGGTTAGGTTTGCATCTGATCAGTGACTCTCCTGCAGCTGGATCTGAGGAACAGTTCTGCCTTTTTGAACCAAAATTGGCTGCAAGAGCAAGACACATCTTAGCAGAAGACAACTTGTCTTGCCTTTCATGCTTAATCCATCCTTCTCTCGCACCCTCCTACCTAGTTCTAAAATGATTGTATTGCCTGTGTGTGCGAGCAGATGGAAGGAAAGGCAAAAGAAATTCTCTTCTGCTTAGCTGAGTGTCTTGCTCCTGCAGCCAGATGATTTCAGACCCAAAAGGCAAACTGTTTGTCAGATAAGATTTCAGGAGAGGCTCTGGATTAGATGCATACCAAACCCAGATACTAAATTTACAACCTATCCCCAGAGATGAAGGGGGGCAGAAATGTATTATTGTTTGTATTTTATTTTATTTTAAATTCTTTGTATATTCTATAGTAAGGTGTCAAATTTTAAGTGGCCCAGTCCACCACCCCTCCAGCCTCACTGTGTCTCCTGCAGAGAGGAACCAGTATGTAAGATGGGGTTTCAGGGCAATATTGTGACTTACTCGCAGCTCATCTGAGAAATAATGCAATCTGTGTAGGAAACATCTGCTGTATTCCTGGGGCAGCAGGGGGAGTTTTGGACTCCTGCTAACAGCGAAAGGGATAGAAAGTGTTTGCAAGCATCACTAGGCTGACTGCCCAGCCCATATTTCATGAGGCAGTCCTGTGAGTTGCCTGTGAGTTCTCTGCCATCCGTGAAAGTGCTAGTCACCTCCATCTGGCTTGTACCAGATAGTACTTGAAGAATGATAGCTGCTGGCCTCCTGCCCAGCTGCTAAAAAGTTAGTGTTCTTTTCTCACCCTTGCATGCACAGACCATGCGTTCCCACTCGCAACTCTTTCCCCTCATTATTATTATTCCTACACCCATGGCCCATCTGCTGACCCCTGAGGAATAGGAATCCTCAAGTACAGCAGCACCTGACCACTCATTGGGCAAAGCCATATATGTTCCTTGTGGTACATGAGTCAGCAGTGAAGAAGTATGTATTGTGTGTGAGTATCTTGGGCATGAGAGCCAGCGTAGCCTAGTGGACCAGGTGTCAGGCTTGAACCTGGGGTTCTTATCTTAACTAAATTCTGACTGGGTGGCCTTGTGCAAGTCACTCTCCCTCTCCTGGCCTCAGTTCCACATCTGTAAAATGGGAATAATGGTGTACCTCACAGGGCTGTTATAAGGGTGAACTAGATAAGGATTTAAATCAATTTAAACAAAGAACATGCTGCATAAAGAATAATTTGATTAGGTTGACTATACATCCCCACATTTTGCATTCTGTGTCTTGCAAAATGCTGCAAGAAAAGAAAGAAGTCGCCTTAAGCATCGCATCTTACAAAATTGTAAAAGTTATTTGTTAAACTGGAGTGGGGGAGGGACTTCAGGCCTGGGGCCTAAATACTGCCCATGGCTAGTTTTTTATTTGGCCTCTTTCCAATCTCTACCCCAAGCACAGAAAGACTGAGTTCAGGGTAAGGGAGCAGAGATGAGGGAAAACACACAAAGATAGGGTGGCAGATCCATGATCAGGAAGAGGAGGGTCCAGAGTGCACTCCTTAAGCATCACTGCCCCTAACTCTTCTATGCACCTCTCAGAGCTTGTACTAATCTTCAAATTGGCCCCTGGGAGGGTAAAAAGCTTCCCACCCTTGTATTAAAGTGATTTACTTGCTTCTAAGCAGGTGGCACTCAGAAGTATAGCCTTTTCTGTAAGTAGTTTACAATCGATGTTGCTTGTTGTTTACTTTAGCCACCTAAGACAAGACTTATTTAGCACCTTCCTTTGAAAAATCCCAGCCTTTTACAAATATTTGTTAAACCTCACCCTGTCCCCATGAGACAAGTAAGTACGATCTCCATGTGAGAGATGGAGGAACTGGCTAACACCAGGAAGATTAAGTAAGTATAATGTACACAGTCATGTACATTCCTGCATACATGGTTAATTTTACTCTGATGAGGAACTCCATTCAGAGTAACTGCAGTCACTCTGTTAAGTGTAAAGTCAGGCATGCGCTTAAGATGGTCAGGATTCAGCTAGGTGTGGACCACCATGTGAGCACAAGGGTCTGGCTGGAATGAATCCAAAACAGGTCTGAGGCTTACAGGGGAAACCCTGAGCCCACTGAAATAAATGGGAGCTTTGCCACTGGCTTCATGGGGTCCTCTAAAAGATTTCATTATTTTTTTAGATGATGATTTTGGCTTGACGGCTATTAACTATTAACTTTTTTTATTTGTAACATTAGGAGTGGACATCTTGTGTCTGTGGGAATATTGCACAGACACCTTCTGGGTTTTACTCTAGTGCTTTAGCCACTAGCCCATGCCTCATTGCAGGGGCGTAGCTACCATGGGGCAAGGGGGCTCAATTGAGCCCAGACCCTGAGGGGGCCATCTGCAAGTAGCCTGTAGGTCATTTTCAGACTAGGCAGGGGAGGGAGCAGAGCCAGCACTCTGTCCCTGCCCACTCTGAAAAATCTTCCAGTGGTAGCTTGGACACTTGCAAAGGACTCTGCCAAGGAAGAGTTAAGAGTGAGTAGGAAGTGACATGCTACCCCCACCCCACCTGCCTTTGTGGCAAGATTGCTGCTGTTCCGGAGGGCCTGCTGGGAGCTCTCATGGGGAAGCCCTGCCTCCTCCTGACTGGGGGGGCGCTTTGCCTATAGGGGGGCCACATGATTGGGACATGAGCCCAGGCCCACCACAGCCTTGCTATGCCACTGCCTCATTGATTAAAGCAAACAGATGTGCAGTGGGATGACGTTAAAACGTTGTCTCGCTAGGACATTTTGAAAGTGGTTTCTTGAGTAAAAGTCCTTTTCCAAGCACAGCAGCAATGCAGAAGTCACCTAGATCAAACCTTGCCCCAGTCCTCCTTTTCAAGATGTGCATTGGCTCCTTTTCAATGTGTGAGTGGGAGTGGGGGGGGGGAGGGACCACACCTTAGCCTCTGCCTGGGTACCCTATGTGCGAAAACAGACGTGCATGTAACTCTGCTTTAACACCATTTTACCATTTCTTATGCATGTTACAGGGTCTATATTGGTGACCTATGCAGCCCTGCAACATGCATAAGAAATGTTAAAGCAGAGTTAGGGTGCATGTCTGTTTTTATCCTATGAGTCTAATGCTGACTCTGCCTTACATTTGGGGATTGTCTTGAGCCTTTTGTGGACTGCATCCCCCATCTGTGATGCTCAGAGAATGGTTTTCCTAAGTCTGCCTGCGGTTCCCTGATCCTCTGCCAGTTTGAGACTAGAGTAAGGGAGGAAGATCCAGCCAGCTGCAGTTTTGTCCTCTGCCTAAATCATTTTCTGAACTGGCTCCAAAGCTCTGGCTGCTTGTTCCAAGCCCCTCTCTGATCCTGCTGTGCATCTGTTTGTGATGCAATTCCCACAGGGGCTAAGTATTGGGGGGGTAGGAGTTCTTCAGTCACTGTTTGTTAAAAATCAAGGCAGGATTTCCAGCAGTGTTTGCATTGCAACTGGAGTTCTTTAAGGCCTGTAAATCATGATACATGCCTTTTAAAATAGTGACAATCTCGGCTTTCATTGGTTTCATAAATTCCTAAGTAATGGTCAGGCCATTAGGGTTGCAGGGAAGATGTGAAATGTGACAACCAGTGTGACGGCTCAGAAGCCAAGCAGATCAAGAAAACCTCTAAAAGCTCATGATTTTTAGATCTAATGATTTTGGCTTGACTATTGTTATTTTACTGTCCACTCCTAATATTATTTGTAATATTAGGAGTGGACACTAGCCTTGCCCCTGCTGCACTGATATTTTGTCAGGAGCAAAATGGGGTATGGTCCCAAACAGAGCCGTGCCTCTGCAACCAGAGGGCGGCAGGGATAGATCAGAAAGTCCTCCCTCCTCTTCCTAGAAATCGACAGGTCGCCAAAGAGCAGGAGAAGCCAGCGAGCTCGCTTGGCTGCCCGGAGGGGCTGCTGGCGTGGGAGTCAGATGGGCCCTGTTGCTGTGTACACCGTCCCTTTGTCCCTGGCGGCCTTGGCTTTCTTGCTCTTGTCTCTCTCGCTCACACCGCGACGTGGCAGGTCCCTGCAAACACAATCATCTTCCGTCTCTTCAATGGGGCCCCCTTGGAAGTGGTCAGTGACCAGGTCCCCATTATCGACGGGGGGCTGGATTCGCGCCACAGCGCTTCTTGGTGTCCTCTTTGTTCCGCCCTTGGGACACCTAGGGACCTGGGCAGGGGAATGAATCCTCTAATAAAAGGGCCCTCCTGCCCCTTAACTCGCCCGAAGGACACGCAGCGGGGAGAGGAGGCTTTTGCTTGCAGGAAGAGCCTGACAAAATTGTAAGGATGATAAACTAATGGATGTCGGCTCAACCGAACCTGTATAAACAAGGGCGCCCCCACGTGGCGAGTCTCTCCTCCAGGATCCCGCGCTCCTAGTTGCCTCGCCCCTACGGGAGACCGCGTTCTTACCAAACCCGCTAACCCCGCTCCCCTCTGGATTTTCCCGGGAGCAGAGCGAAGCGGAGACCGGGTGCGTGCTGTTGCGCCTCCCCACTCCCTTTATTTACTGGGGGGGGGGCAGCAATGGCAGGTAGACTTTTATTCTTTTTAAAAAGACCCCGATCCATGGAGAGACCAAATACAGCAGCCTGAGGCCTGTTCACAGATGGACAGGGCTGGACTTATGAATTTTGCACCCTTTTCAAGCTACTGCCCCCAAGCCAAGCCCCGTGCCCGTGTTCATAGGTGGGGGAGCCTCATGTGAAGGATGTGGTGCACCCCCTGCAGTGAGTGGGGGATGCATGTGCACCTAACATTGTACCCCTCACTTGTCCCCACGTATGGAGCAACTGGGAGAAAAGGCAGTTGCTCTATGGGTGTGGATGCGTGTGCAGCCATGTGCACATGGATCCCCGGCCTGTGAGGAGCCACTTGAAGAAGAGCAAGGGTTGCTGCCTTTTAAACAAGGTTCTTTGAGATGGTCCTAACTTCTCACAACACCCACCCTTTCAGCCCTGCATGGAACCTTTTTTTTATATTCCTAGAAAGGGTTGGAAAGAACTGTTCTGAGGGGGGAAGAGTGCTTTTTATACTGGAGGAGCTCAAGATCATGGTCTGTTTGACTAGGGTGAGCATGCAGTTGTGAGAATGTTGTGAGCCATCTCGAAGAACCATCTTTGCAAGGCAACAACCTTGCGATCACTCTCCCACGGGAGTTGTTTGTAAACAAAAGGCTTTAGCTCCCAGTCCCATCAGCTGCTGCTGCAGAGCGGGCAGACTGCAGAGACAGGTGAGGATGGGGATCTCCCCCCGTGATGTGGGAATGCCCTGCACCCAGGCCAGGGCTGCCCCTGCGGGCCAGGCAGGCCCCCTTGGGGGCCTCCCAGACAGAAGGCTTCTGCTGCAGGCAGGGGGAGAAAAAAGCCTAGCGGGGAGGCGCTGGCACCAGGACAGAAAATGCCCCCCCTCCCCCAAGTCCGAGCCTGCAGATGGATACACATTGCAGCGTGTCCAGGACTGGTTTCTAGTTGCAACAATAACCCCCACTCCCCGGCAATCCTAATTGGTGCGGGGAGGCGGTGCCATCGAGGGTGGGGTGGGGGTGCTAGTGACAGCAGAAGAACAGTTCCTGCCTCAGCGCCCGCTCATCCTGTGTCCTAGGGCCACAGCCACGCTGTCTCCATCCCCTGTTTACTGATGGTTCAGATATAGGAGAATCCAGGAGAGGGAGAGAGGCTGCAGGTTCCCCTAATTGGCCCGGCTGCTGATAAGGCAATCTCCTAGCTCGGAGGATGTTTTGACGGCGCTGAGTTACGCTGTTTGTTATTCCTCGCCCTCAGTAATTGGCAATGGTGCTACGCGCCCACCCGCCCGATCGGATCGAATCTCCTCTCACCTGCCGGGCCGCTGCCTCCCCCTTCCGCTGCTGTCTGCCCCCATTCCGTCTCGCTAGACTGGCCCAGGCATGGGGGCTTCCTCACCTTGAGGATCAAGTTTTTCATACCAGCTTTTTTTTTTTTAAAGTAGGCCCTAGGAACCGCTTACTCCGGAGTAATCCCCACTGAAACCCATAGGGCTCCGGAGTAAGTGGTTCATGGATCACGGCCTATTTTTGACACACTCCACTGTTGTTGCTGTTCCTATGAAAGCAAAGGGACTAGATAGATTAGATCTGGATACATAGCGAGAGATCTGGATCTAATCTCTTGCATGGAACACACGGATTGCATGTAAACCTGTGTATGTTGTATCGGTTCTGAGAGCCACGCTCCACAAATCGCTTAGTCAGGAGTAAGTGGCTTGTGGAACGCCAGGGGCCTATAGAGATTAGGGAATATTATTAGTTCGGTGATGATAAATGTACAAACCGTCTAGGTAGATATAATTATATGTAGATATTTATAAGAACTATCTATCCAAACCTGTCTCTTAAATCCCGCGCTCACCCCCATGCCGAGTCTGACTACAAGGAAACGGGAGTTTTAAATAGGAATCGAGGGGGAAACGCGGAAGAGCTGAAGTAATATTTTTTTGTTTTTCTTAAGTAACCAGGGAACGATGACCATGAATTTTCCAGTCTCCTAGGAAGGGGAAGTAGTTGGGGCACTGAACTCAATCTGTCCCCAAACTCTCTGTTGCTGTCACGCCATTCTAATGGGAAATCATGACCCCGCTGAAGACCGTGGCAAAAGTTCTGACCCTTTGCCTTCAGCAGGATTTCTGAACCCCTTTATAACGGCAAAATTCCCGTGACTGCAGTGGGCGGAGGCTCCCCACCCATTGCTCACAACTGCGCTGCCTTTTGCTTTTGATTCTCCTAAAGTGCCGCAAACTTTCCCTTCCGCGGACCACGGCTCAGAGAGCCCCGAACGGCTTCACCCCTAGTCTAGCCATAAAACAACATCTGTACAAAACCAAATATACTCTCATCATTGACTGTTCCCGAGCTGGCTCTAGACTTGCGAAGGGGCAGGTTGGTACCTGGCTCGTTAATTATTATACAGTGCCAAGTGCATTGCTGGCCTAGATAAAATAAAATAATAATAATAATAATAATTAATAATTAATAACAACTTTGAAATGCACTGAAAATGCATTCAGTGCAGTCTTTGGAAAATAGGTCTCGGCTTGATTTCTTCTCGCCTCTTGCATGGGACACACAGACGGGTTGATATGTAATGTATGTTAAATGTTCTATATAGATACGATGGCCCCCATCCAAAAATCACTTATTCAAGAGTAAGTGGCTTGTGGATCGGGCCTATGTAGATGAGAGAATAATATTTTGGTGCTTACAAGTGTACAAGCCTGTGTATATGGTGTCTATTATGCATATACATACGCTTGTGAAATGTAGTAGGCTATATAAATTGTGTGCCACATAATATAGATGTGTGTGTAATATAAATTCCCCAACTAGCTCAATAAGCTTAAAGGCAAGCATATTTTTACAGATATGACACACATAGGTATTATATCTCACGCGCTAGATATCGGTTATATCAGAGTGCCCATTTCCTGTGGAGGTTTTTAAACTAAAACCTGGAGTTAGCGAAGTTTCTCCAGCTCTAGAATTTGTAGACAATATCCAAATTGTCCCTGTTCTCGCTTGAGGGAGCCGGGCAAAAATCACAGTAATTTGCAAATTATCATTCGAATTTTATGAAGCAGGGCAAGAGAGAGTGGAAGGAAAATCACGGAAACAAAATCTCTTCCCAGCACCCAAATAATGTCCACCCCTTGCAACGTTCTCTCTAGAGTCCGTGCAAATGGCAGAGGTAGAGCGGTTAGCTAATAAACTGTACTTGCCATCATGCTATCCAGTGCGGGATCTTCCTCTCACTAAGGACCTACCATGAAATTAGTAAACCCAATCTGCCCGATGCACTAGTGATCCCCAATGTATGTATCTATATAGATAAACTAGTGATCCCTAATGTTCCCGATACATCACAGCTGTGGCACTGGCATGACTGCCCTTTACACGGATATACAACCCCTTGTGTATTGAGTCAACTCCAGCAGCGAGTGGAACCGATTCTGCTCCCCTAGGGCAGTTCCTGCTTCTATTAAAGACAGTTGCTGCGATCCACAAACCCCACCGACTCAGGAATAGGCCCATAATTGAAGCCATGGAGGGACAACCCCGGAGTAAGCGGTCTGCGGTTCTCGGCCGGCGTTTAATTTTGAGAGCAAAGGAGGAGCTGCGCAAAGTGAAGCCACTCTCTTTAATGACAAGTCACCGAGATGTTCCATCAGCGACATTTCCCATAAACAAACAAACAGGCGACTGGACACGGAGCAGACAGTGCATTTCAATACCAACCTCTCTTTAGTGCATAATAGTAACCCTACTACGGGGATTCGCTGCTTAGCCTACCCGAGCGCTGACGAGATGTAGGCAGCATCGGCCAGCGACTGGGAAAGCCCCCTCTCCAACCAAATAGTAGACGGTAGCATTTGTACCAAAAGGACAACACTCTAGAAGCGCTAGGTAGGAAAACTTTGCCTAGTAGTAATCACAACAAGCCTGGCGGGGTGCAGCCAGGTCTCTACGCTAACCAGACAGCGCAACTTTGCAAACTGGAACAACATGCATTTTCAAGGCAAACAAAGGCTCTCTGCGTTGGCTATGGGGGGGGGGGGGGGGGGTGTTGGAACCAGCCGGTTTCTTGGGGGAGAACAAAACCACTCCTTGTCTTGGGGACGGGGCTCCTTCAGCTTCCTGCCAGAGAAGAAGGGGGCTGCCTGCGGGTGTGAAGAGGATGGGTGCGATGTGGGCTGCTTTTAGACAGGGAGAGCGTCCCCTCAAATTTCCTCCCCGTAACTCTATGGGTCAGGATCCCGCACAAACTTTAGCCCAGAGTTACTTCCATGCTTTTAGACCAACTTTGCACCTTGCTTGACTAGAGAAGCTGCACTTCTGAGAGCAGGGAAGGCTGTGCCTTAGCTTACAGGGAGAAGGAGGGCACTGAGCAGGGGAAGAAGTGGGGAATACAGAGGACTTTCATTTGGCGGTCACGGGGAACAAAATGAAAGAGGGAACAGCTGCCTGCACTCCCAGACTCCTCTGTCCCTTCTCCTGCCCTCTTTTTACCGCACAGACTGTCTCCCCCACTTTGGGCCGGTGGCTACACTCCACATTGCTCCAAAGACCTCAAGAAGTTCGCGTTGCAACCACGCTAATGAATCCCTCCCTGACTAATGGATCCCACCAGCTAAGGAGGCTCCTCGGGGCAGTCTCGCCAAACCGCAGCGAGAATTGCTTTTTGTGGGGAGAGGGGTCCAAGCGGAAACCCTGCTTGCCCCAGTCTCTCGGCCTCGGCAGGTCCAGGGCTTGCTGTTGCTCAGTCCGGCCGAACGATCGCCTTCCACCTTGTCCCTGCAGAATAAGAAGAGGGGCGAGCGGCGCCTACCAGGCTCTGATCCCGTGCAAGGTGGAGATGCCCGGGTTGCCCTGGCCCATGGGCGCCGCCTGCACGGCATTCAAGTCCCCCATGCTGAAGTTCATGAAGCTGTTTCCCGCGGCGGGGGCGCCGGGCTGCACGCTCTGCACGGCCGGGTAGCTGCAGCTGTAGTTGGCCGAGGCGCTGCTGTAGTTGGTATAAGCGGGGTAAGCGTTGTAGCTGTAGGGGTTAAGGCTGACGTTGTAGGGGGAGCTGTAGGGGGAAGACTCCCCTAGGCAAGGCTTCCCATCTCTTACCAGGACCGGCACCGCTATCCTCCTGGGCGGGGGGATGCCCACCATTTCCAAACTCTGGTCCTGTCTCTGCCTTTTGCATTTGTACCGCCGGTTCTGAAACCAGATTTTCACCTGGGTGGAGGTGAGCTTGAGCACGTTGGCTAAGTGATCTCGCTCCGGGGCGGAGAGGTACTTCTGCTGCTTGAAGCGCCTCTCCAGTTCATACACCTGAGCTTGGGAGAAGAGGACCCGGGGTTTCCTCCTCTTCCTTTGCCTGGGCCGCTCGGCCTCTTCCAAATCTCTCTTCTCCTGCTCCAGCGTCTTCTGCAGGGCGCACAGGTCTAGGGGAGAGAAAGCAGAACGTCTGGAGATCGCTGCACACCCCAACTCTCGACCACCGCGGAGATCCACAAAGCGCAGTGAAGGTCTACTCAGGAGTAGGCCTTCACTGGAGCTACTCCGGAGTAACTAGGCTGTGGATCATCGTGGCCTTTGAGTAGGTTTCAGACCCCACTCTTCCCCGATGGTTTTACCTACGTGTCACTGATTCTCCTGTTGTTGAGTTTTTAAAATGAAACGCCTTGCAATTAGCTCAGTAAATTCAAATTCCCGATTAAAGGCAAAATTTAGACTGGTGGGGAACTACTCAAGAATGGAGAGGAAGCTAATGACTGAACCTTCAGTTTACAGCATCTAGGGCCCTGTCTGCGCCGAAACTGCCTTCGCCCAGCTTTTAATTACACAAAAATCGATCTCTCTCTGATCAAAATGTTACGGGCCTTAAATTCCAGCGGTTCATTTGGGAATCGAATTAATCGATCCTGTAAACAGCCGAGGGGCCGGGACTGCCTCACGCTGTAAGTACTATAGTATAGACAGCCGTGTTGGATGGTGGATCTTGGAAGTCTTGCATTGGATTAGCTGCCAATGTTTCTGCAGCCGGGGCTGACTTTTTCCCATGGGCAGATCGAGGGTACGGTTCGCCAGAGAGAGTTAAGGTTTCCCCCTCACTGGTTACAAACAATACGCAGCCCCCTCTCTCCAATCTCCTCCCTCCCCCCAAGTTTGAAAACCACTTAAGTCTTTCCGTCGCCCGCATTGCCAGATAGATAAACAGCCTAATGGAGAGATTCAGCTAGGTAGGCAAACAGGCGTGTCACACACACACACACAGAGATTATCTACTTCCAGTTTCTTTTTTCTAAAACTTCCCTTAAGAAAGCGAAAGATTTGCGAAGACACGGAATCCCCACAAGAGTGCCGCCTAAACGGCCTTTCACCGTGGAGAGTGTGTGGAATAATTAAAATCCCTGGGCTAATATTAATAATCATAACTATCGTGAGATTTATTTATTCTTGGGAGAGACCACCATTGTGGAGCGCTGCTAACTGCGGTCCACGGACCAGTTACTTCGGAGTAGTTCCATTGAAACCCTAGGAGGACTTCAGGGCTTCAATAAAACCTGAGTAAGGGGTTTGTGGCTCTCAGCCCAGAAGGAGGAGAAGAATATTACTATTAATACAAATTCTACTATTAATAGTAATTTGATTAGTAACTTAATACGTACAGTTAATTTCAAAAAATACTATTTTTTTTATTAAGAAAGGTCTGCAGTGTTGAATCTGCTTATACTCCCCTACGGTTTTACTTATTTATAATCTAGTAATGCTAATGTATTCTCCTCCGCTATTTAGCGCTAGCCCCGCTGGGCCGTGTACATGGGGTGTCTCGGCGTTGTAGTAATGGGGGGGGGGGGCTACTACAGGCGCAGCCCCAGTCCAAGGCTCTGCACTGTACAGACCGGGCCTTGCTTTCACTGGGCGGCCCCGCTGCCTTTCCCTCCTCTTGCCCAGCTAACCTGGAGCGGAGAGTCCAGCCCAGGCAATCGTCTGCGAATCCCCCCCAGCGGTGTCTCCCATCGGCCAGGCCAGCCGCCGCTCCGGGCCACGCACTGGAGAGACACCCCCCACCCCACCCCTACTGATCGTTACCTTTCTTGTCTCCTTTGGAGTCCTTGGCCGGGTCCATTGGCACGTAGCTTTTCGCGTAGTAGGCACTGGGGTTCTTGGCGGGGTGAGTAGCAAGCTCTTCAGGGAGCCCGGCCTCCGCCGCGTAAGCCTCCTGCTTGAAGGTTGAGAGCATGCAGGAGGAGGGGGAGGCCAGAGCGGCGAGCTCCATGGATGCCAGGCCACTCTGGTGCTGCTGCTGCTCCAGGTTCAGAATATCCTTGACGGAAAAGGGCGTCGTGGTCACGGGGCTAGGAAACATTGTGGGGGCAGGAGAGGAGGCAGCAGCAGCAGCAGCCGCTGGAGCCGGGCTTCATGGGAGGGCAAATCAGAGGCCGGCAGCAACTTGCAGCGAGAAGAGGGGCTCCTGGGCTCGCCTCAGGGGCGCACAGCATCGCAGCAATTAGCCCGGCCTTGTGGACGGGTGGGCAGGTAGCATCAACCCATAAGGGAAAAGGAGGGACTAGGCAGCTTTTGGGGTGACTTCAGGCATTTCTATTGGCCAAGGGGGCAGGGATGACGCCAGAGATGCAAAGTTCCATGTCACCTAATATAGTAGCAGAGTTCCAAAAACATCCTTCTCCACCAGCATTTAAAGGGGCGGCATTTGTATTCCTCCAGCTCGCTCCATGCAGAGCTGGGCCTAGTGTGTATACAAAGCCTCTATCTGATGCCATCGATCATACAGTCATTAAATAAACAGGCCGGGAGGAAGCCATCAAGCAAATATGTGGCTGAATTCAATTCCAAGAGGAACGAGAGCATTAATTTTTAGCCTGGTTTCCTATCCCACCCCCCAAAAAAGAAAGACTTTGTGCAATCCTCCTGTCTGTGTGTTTGTCCCTCTTCCCCCCCCCCCCCCCCTTGGTAGCTGAAAAAATCTCACTGATTTTAACATTCAGTATCTATGAAATCAGGCTCCATTCGTTGGGACTGATCTAATCCTGTGTAAATTGACTCCTTTGCATCCGTCTAGTGGGAAAGGGTCTGGCCTGTATCCTTCAGTGGGAATCATAGGCTGGGTTTGAAAGAAGGGGGGAGATTCTGAGAATGAGGTACCGTAATATCCTCTCTAAAAAGTCAGTCAACGCACTGTGTAAATAAACGTGGCCAAAAGGACACGTGCTTTTAGTTACTCCATTGCAACTCGATTAAAGGGGAGAAAGTTGTTATGACTGGGTCCTGCTCGTTTCAATTATAGCTGAAAGTTTTTTGTTTCTGATTTTATGACATCCAAGGCTTGGCCAAGTGGGCATGGGTGGGGGGTGGGCTGGAGGCGAAGCAGCTATAAGCACAGCCCCGTTAAAAGGAAAGGGCTCAGCACAGCAATACATAGCTTTGCGGGTGGGGGCCCGTCTTTTGCAAACCCTAATGACAGCCCAGCAGCAAAAGCCGAGTCTCTGCAAAACACACCAGCTTCAATTTACCGACTCAGGCTGTGATTCACAAACCACTTACTCCGGATTAAGTTGCTTGTGTGTCGCGCCCCCAGAATGTAATGTGTCAAGGAACAGAAGCGAGAGTTTGTTAATTTCATGCACTTCTGTTGGCTCTTCATGATAAACCCAAATAGCAGAGTTGTCTGAAGGGCCCAGTTTGGACAAAGGCGTGTTGCGATGGTTTTTTCTTTCATTCTTTCGTTTTCTTTTCCGTTGAGGAAGTTCTTTGGGAAAATATTTGGCATGGAGCCCTCAGGACGGCGCGGGGAGGTGGGCAGGCTACTTAAGAAGCATCCCTTCCCAGGCCCATCTCCCTAATGATCTTCTAATTCAGACAAGGCTGATAAGAGGGGGGTGGGGCTGAGAGTCTTGGGCCCCGGAGTCCGTGCGGAAGAGAGCTTCCCTTGATAGGTTGATACCGCCTGGCTCTTGACATTTCCTCCCGGGGACAGGAGAAGAGAGTTGGTGCCACCGTCTTCTTGGAATACAGGATCAGAACAGAGATCGGTGCGTTTATGGAGGGGTTGGGGGTAAAGGTAACTGATGCCGTAGTCTAGGTCCCTGTATGCTGTACAGTGCTGCCCGGGAGGGAAGGCCAAAAAGCATGTGAGAGCTAGGGTTCAAGGCTGCCATCCTCCACGCCATCCCCTTATGAATACCCTGGCCTGGTTGCACCTCTTTGGAGTTGTGAAAGCAGACATGCGTGTAATTCTGCTTTAACACCATTTAAGCATTTCTTATGCATGTTTTGTGGCGGTGTTAAAGTGGAGTTACGGTGCATGTCTGTGTTATGATTTAGGAGGATCATAGGGAGCAGGATTCATTTATAACAGCAAGGCGGGCAACCCCGTTTTTCTAGGGTGAAAACAAACATGAGTTAACTCCACTTTAATACTGTTTTAACATTTCTTATGCATGTTGCAGGGCTGTATTGGTGCCCTGTGCAGCCCTGCAACATGCATAACAAATGTTAAAGTGGAGTTAGCAGCCATGTCTGTTTTTACCCCTAGGAGCATCTGCCTACCTAGAAGGTGCTGCTCCTCCATGCCAGTAGCTAAACCAGAGCGCTGGCAGCAGGCCCGGACTTAGGGGCAGGTCCCCTAGGCCAGGTCCTTGGGTGGCATTGGCTCCCTGTGTGCCACCTGCAGTGGAAACCTCCTGCCTGGGAGGCCCCCAGGGGGCTGCTGCCTAGCCCCGCAGGGCAACCCTGGCCTGGTTGCAGGGCATCCCCACATCATGGGTGTGTGTGTGTCCCCATCCCTCACCTGCCTCTTCGGTTTGCCTGCTAGTAGCTTTGCAGCAGCAGCCCATTGGACTGGGAGATAAAGCTTTTTGTTTACAAACATCTCACCATGTGAGTGATCAGAAGGTTGTTGCCTTGCAAACACTGGTCTTCAAGATGGCTCCAAACATTCTCACAACTGGGTTGTGCATGCTCACCATATTCAAATAATAGACCTCGCTCTCTCCCCTTCAGAATGCCAGTTCCTTCCAACCCTTTCTAGGAATATAAGAAAAAAATTTAATGCGGGGCTGGAAGGGTGGATGCTTAGAACCATCTCAAAGAATCTTGTTTAAAAGGCAGCAACCTTCTGTTTGTCTTCAAGTGGCTCCTCACAGGCTATTTTTACATGACTCCTCCGGGCGGGGGGGAGAGGGGGGTGTCCATGGGCACACGGGTGCATGGGTGGGCTGTGCAAACAGCCGCACACGCATCCTCACTCACCCCACCCCCCCACTCATCCGCACCCATGGAACAACCACCATTTCCCGCAGTTGCTCCATGCCTGGGGAGAGTGGGATGAGTGGGGTGTGTGTGTGTGTCGTATTAGGCAGGCGTGTGCATGCACCCCCACTCACCGCAGGGGCAGGGGCCACGTTCACAGGAGGCTCCCCCACCCATGAACATGCAGCATGGGGGTGGGGCTTGGCTTGGCTTGGGGGAAGCAGCCTGAGAAGGCCCTAGGAGTGCAAAATTCCAAAGTCTAGCCCTGGCTGGCAGTATTGCTATTTTCAAAGGCATTGAATATCTGAATGCTTTGATCTGTGCTTTTAAAATGTAATTAATTATTTTTAAAAAACTCTGTTCTCACTGGGGTTTTGGTGTATGTGTACTTCCCGTTCTCCAAATAAACCCCCTTTCTCCATTTGATTTTGTGACCTGAAGTTTATTATTGACTAAGAAATACTTCCTCCTAAATGGCTCATTTTTGAGGAGAGAAAATACTCTGTGTGCATGTGTAGACTTTGCATTATCTCCCTGGTTAGACATAGCAACATCCGATTCAATTAAAATTCTTGCTGCAAGCGCCCACGGTGCCCTGTTAGCTTTTTAAAGGTAGTGACTCCGACTGGAGCTTGTGATGACAGTTTGAGAGATTAGGATGGACAGAGAGAGTCCTGAAATAGCGCCATTTTAATAGGGGGGAAATACGGCCATTTGCACCTTGGCTCACAAATGTTGGCCCCTCAGGGGGAAAAGAAATACACATGGAACTGGAAGGAATTGAGGGCAGCAACCTTCCACTTCTGAGCCCCTCGGAAATCGTTCCTCTGAGCTTGGTGTGTGGAGGCATGAGAGCCAAGGCAGTAGCCACATTCAAAGGTGGAGGGCAACCTTCTCCCCTAACTGCCGTGTAATAATGCAGGAGGGGCAGATGGTTCCCCCATTGAGATTGGGGTGCAGATGGCAGTCCCCTCAACTTAGAGGGCTGTAGTCTGCCCCCCAAACTCAAGGGAGACGTGTTGCCCCTGCTGTTCCACATTGTAAGCCCCCCTGATTTTTACTCAGTGAGACTCGGTATATTATTCAACACTTCCTCCAAGGCTGGGAGCATCCAAAGCTGGTAATCTCCACACATTTGGGGTTGCCATCCCATTTCCAGCCCATCTGAAATATCAATGTATTTAGACTCTAGATGTGTCCATGTTTTGAACAGATTGTGGTAGATAGAATTGCTTCCCCTGCAAAGTCTGGCATACAGAGAGTCTAGGAAGATGGCCATATTGTTGTGCCAGGCCACTGGCGTGAATATTAGCTCAACATCATGGTATTCCTTCAGCCAGGCAGTTGCCCTCCCTCACTATGTCTCCTACCTCAAAGGGTAGGACAGTGGCTCCCCAAATTTTGCTTTGCTGCTCTGTTTTGAAACTTAAATATAATCCCACTAGTTTGGATAGCAACAAAGATGTGCAAAATGTATTAAACATGGGTCAGATCGTGACCCTATTCTCCAGCTAGCAACCCAGCCACTGGACTAACCCGCCTCTTTACAGCTGAATATAAAACAGGTGTTCTTGTGATTTTAAATCTGTATGATGGCCAGCGCAGGAAAATCATGAATGAAAGCCCAATAAACCACACTCTTTCTTCCCCCCCCCCCCCAACATCCTTTTCCAATCCTGAAATGGTTAATACTAGCCCTTTCCCCGTCTTTCATATTTTGAGGTGCACATTCATATTGGGAACATTTCCTGGGGCTCAGCACTTCCCCTGTGAACTTAATTGCTGGGGCGGAGTCCTGGCAAGCCCCACCCCCAATAAATTGTCATGAGAAGCCCTGTCTTATCCCCCTTGGCCACACCCCTGGTTCATCCAGTACATGCTTCCCTCTTTTCCTCCAGGCACTGTTAGCTTCCCAGAGGGGTTGGCTGATGTATGCGATGGGGGAAGGGACAAGGAGTGTGAGGCACAAGCAGGAGACAGATCAAAAACGTGTGTTGCAAGTAGGGGATGAGGGCTACCCTTTTGGGTAGCAGAGATTACAAAAATACTATGGGACTTTTAATCATTACTTATCATGACACACATGCTAGAAGATTGACCAGATATGGTGGTTATTTAAAGAACAGAGGAAGAAAAAGCTTTGGTAGACTTCTCTGTTCTATAGAATGATGATGTCTCTTTGAACATGCATAAAAGATCGACATGTATGAATAGTTGAATATTAAATGCTGCAAACCACTGAGGACATGAAAAACATTATTATTATTTTTGTTAGCCATTCATTTCAGTGGGAGCTGGATTGCACCCTATATTATTGTTTTAGCAAAAGTAAATAAGCCTTCTCAGTTCTGTATCCAGGGAAACTGGGGCTCCATGCAAAATGGTGGTATGAGCCCCCTCCTAAAATGTTTGATGAACCCACAGTGATTTGCCCATTAGAAAAAAGGAAAATATTACCGTAAATAAATATTGCTGTGCAATTGAAATTAACATCCTCCTTCAGGGGCTAGGGCTCCCTGCATTGCAGGCCTGTGTGTGACAGGTATGTTGTTCACTTATGGGCCCCATATGGTGGGGCCTCCATCCTGAATTGCTGCAAGCCCTTCGTAGGCTCTGTGGCTAAGGACCGTATTTTATGCCAGTGTTTCTCACACTCATATTGTCATTTCAAATTTATTTGTGGGGCCTCGGGGGTCCTGTCTGATCACACAGGCTACAGTTGGCTGGATCCAGCCCTGGCCTGTCTCATGCCACAGACCCATTTCTGACTCTTTACCCCTTCAAAGGTCAAAGGTTTCCAGATTTTCCCAGTCCCCGTTTCTTGACTTGTTGCCTTTCTTTGAGATCATGGCGAGGTCTTCCTAGGACCCCATCTGTGTGTGACTGTAGCGCACGACTGTGTACAATGAGATGAAAGCTGTATGGCTATAAAATATTATTAATTGCAAGCTTCCTGGCTGCTTGGAATCCCACCTTCCCATTGGAATGGCCAAGGCCCAGGCTGCAAAGGTAGCTGTGATTAATGGGGAGATAAGCCGGGCCTATCATTTGGAATGTCATTAATGCTTCGGGGAGACATTCATTGGAGACAGACGGTGTTATCCTCCGCTTTATCTTCAACAATGCATCACTTTTAATACTGCGCTCTGGAAACAAATGGGGGCTCTCGTCTCCGCCTGTTTATATTTTGGGAAGAATCACAACTAGTGGGAGACCCCCTGATAAATGGACATTAGCACTTTTTCGAACTACTGTATCAACAAAGGGAGCTGCAGGTCTGCAATAATTGGCGAAAAAGCAAACACTCGGCAAAGAGAGACCAGCTCTGCTCTGTGTCCAGCTGATTGATGAATGAGCAACTGACAGAGAGCGGCTCATGAGCCTTCTGGGCCGGGACTCAGACTTCCTCTCCCGCCCCCAGCCCTCTGGCCTAGCTAATGAACCTGGGGTAGCCTGGAAATAAGAACTGAGTTGGGGGAAGTAGAACCCAAAAGGTGCCAGCAAGGGCATGGCTGTAGTAGGGACAGGCGAGGCAATACAGATGCACCAGGGCCCACAAGCCTGGCCAGTCCGTGCCCCCTGGTGCAGCTGTATCCTCTGCTACTGGGAGCACTCCACCGTCTGTACCAGGGCCCCTTCCAACCTAGCTATGTCCCCGAGTGAGAGGGCTCAAAAACTTGCCCCAGAAGTTCCACCCCTTGATCTCAAAAGCATGGGATTGGTGAGGTGGTTCTACCAAGTCCTGCGATTTAGGGTGGCCAGATACACACACATTTTAGAGGACGCTTATGAATCTGGCTACCCTACCTGTGACTCCACCAGCCCCTGTGCCCACCCCTACTGTGCCAGCTCTTACGGAGGACCAGTTTAAGCATGTTGGGAGCAGGGGCTGGAGGCTGCTGCTATCACCGCTGCTCTGCTGTTTGATGGCAAGCCACTCTCCCTGCTAAAGAACGGATGAGTGCCGATAGCAGCTCTCTCCCAGCCTGATCAGAGGAGAGGCTGAGGCTGGTGCTTCTGCATCCAGCTGGGGGTGGGGTCCTGCAGAGCAGCAGTGACAGGTTTTGGAAGAGAGGCAGAGGCTGATCCCTGCCTTGAAAACAATTGCCCAAACTGAGCCCCTGACACAAAATAAGCCCTTCCTTGAGCTCGACTCAACCCTTCTACAAATGTTTTCCATCACCAATTCCTGGGTCTGGGGAATAATGAGGATAGGGCTTGGGTAGAGGGGAGTGTACATGTGTCTGCCTGTGCCAAATGCCAGTCTCTGCCCCAGAGACCTTCCCGTCCACTGTATAGGACCATAAGGTAACCACGTCAAAATCTTTTTTAAAAAAGGACACTGCAGAGCTGAAGAATGCTGAAATAAGGGGTGTCCATTATGTTCCATGGAGCTGTGGGGTTCAGAATAAGGGCTGTCCATTATGTAATAAGGGATGTTTAGTATGTTCTGTAGAGCTGCATGCAGGGCTCTGAAATAAGGGTTCCTTCCTTCAAATAAAGGATATGTGGTAACCCTAAAGCCCAAGCAACAGCCACACAGACCAAATAGGGTGGGGTGCATGTGCGTGTCTGTGTTGGGCCTTTTTACTAAAGCAGCAGTTCCAGAACTGTGGTCTTGCCGGTCCGTGATAAGTGCTGGTCTGCAGAACTAGTCATGGCTAGAGCAAAGGAAGCTTCAGTCCCTGTTGATGCTGTGGCTTTCTCCGGTAGAAGGATGAGATGAGACGATGGATAGGGATAGGGATGCCAGCATTCCCAGTTTGTCCCAGAGACTCCCATTTTGGCCTAGGAGAGTCTTGGGGTCAAATTGTGAAAGGTGGCAACCCTAGGTGAGGACCTGTGCATCTCTGGCGAGCCGCCAATGAGTGTGTTGGGTGGCAGCTATTTCCAGCATGGCCCATGACCGTTTAATTTGGAAGTTTAACAATGTGGTTTGCTGGTCCCCAAAGTTTGGGATCTGTGTAATAAAGCTATTTCTGACATGACCATCATCGCTCCAGGGTTTAAGCACCAAATGCAGGTTTTAAAATCAAGACTAGGTGTCTCTTTCTGAAACAAACACTCGGGGCCTTTTCACACAGATGCCGCCGCCACCACCCCTTGCACACGTATGTGGGTGGGTGGGCAGACATCTGTGCGATTGCTGTGGTGGGGGGATGGGGAGGCATCTGAGTGGATGTGCGTGCTCCTGTGCTCCACCTACCTCCACCCATCACCCACGCACAGAGCAACAGGGGCCAATGGCGGATGCTCCATGCGTGGAGATGGGTAGGGGTCTGTGGGAACGCACCCCCATGCATTGCCCTCCCACTGCATCGCCCACGCACAGCACCCCGTATGAAAAGGGCCTAAAACTCTGTTAACATTTGATGCAGGAATGACTGCTGTTGGATGGCCTGGGTTATGCAGGAGGCCAAAACAGCAATTGTTCCTTCTGACTTTAAAATCTACACATTTGTGCATATATCCTGTTCACCACTCTAAGCCAGCTGTTCTCACTTGGATTTGTTTCCATTCCTCTGTCCGCCTTCGTTACTGCAGGGAAAAGGTACCCTTTGCCAGTTTTTAATAAATAGATTTTTTTTTAAAAATGATTTGGCCCAGTGGAAGTACAGTGTCCTGCATTTCTGACTTCAATAAGAGTTTGTGACTTTGCAGAGAAAGTGGGGATCTAGCCCAAAATGATGGATTTAGGATCCGGTTCTGTGTTCCTTTCTCACAGGGAAATATTTGGTCCAGGTGATGACAAAACACTATTTGGTACCTTTTGATTGCATTCTTCTAATTTATTATAAATTAGTGTGTAGTTTTTACTCTTCTTCAGCTTCATAGCAGCTGCCTTCATTGTGGAGAGCAAAACAGACAAACTCAGAATCACCACTGATTCTACATTCAATGAAGGGATGTGAAAGGGCTGGATTATGATCTTGCACTGGCTTAATCAGTGTTACTGTTTTAAATGCTCTGGAGTCATGCGTCGTTCAGGGGTGAATGCAGGATCAGGCCATAAATATGTGATGAGAGAATAGTTAAATTCACCAAATTTGATAAATGCAAATGTGTACACTAGTGAAACCTCCTCTTATAGTTTCAGGTAGTTGATTGCTTCCTTTTAATCCCCACCAGGAAAATGCCTGCTACCTCTCTGTCTGCCTTGGACTAGCTGCTATCTGTCAGAGGACTCTGTTTATACCCAAACAGTAAACTCTGGGCTTGTGAAACCTTGTCACTAATTGAGTGCTAACACTTAACGTGCTGTAGATTTATTAAGGGCTAGTATTCCAGGAATAGGCTATTAGGGTTTCCTTGAGTAAACCCTTGTAGATTACCTGGTTCCCCTCCCCTTGGCTACTGGAAGGAGTTGTCCTGGCTTCTGGTCCCATTGAAGCAACTGGTAACTCTTTTAATTGGGTCAGGATTTCTCTTCAACGGTTAGATTTCTCATCATGATTCCCCAAATATTGGCCAGATATAATCTAAAAATAATGGGGTTGGGTTTCACTTGCAGGGGAATCAATTTTATTTTCTGGTCTTTCATTTAATGGTCAATAGGAAACTGATGACCAGCTCTTGCAGAGACAAGCCTGGCTAATGATCTGAACAGGAACAAGAGGTTGGGGACAGTCTGCTACGCGCTGGTTCTGTCTGGCACAAGCCAAGTCACCTAACCCCCCTCCTCCTGTACTCTCAACTCCACAATGAGAATTATGGGGGAGCATTGGTTTTTCAGTTTGTATGGGGCTTTGAAGATGAGAAGCACTTGACATATATTAGCGATCAGCCCAGCCCTGTCAACCCAGCAGGCATTAAATTGCAGCCAATGGACGCTCAGCTTTCCCCCAGCTGTTTGTACAGGAGGGTAGCAAATAACCACATGCATGCAATGTGGGTTACCAGGATGACATAGCTGGGAGAGGAGTATATCAGCTAAGCAAGGGGTATGCCTATACTAAAGCTTAACATGTGTTAAGACACGTTTTAATATGTGTTAAGTGTTCCTGTTAACAGTGTTAATTAACACGCTTTGAAATTCTTGTACATATAGACACACCTGTTTACGTGAGTGTTAATTACCCTGAAAGGTATAGGGTTCATGTGGGCTAGTTAAACAAACGCTAGTTTTTGTTTACTGGGAATAGAACACATGGTAGCTAACTCTCTCCTGGTAAGATCACTTTCAACCGCGTGAATCCCCCAAGTGTAGATAGGATTGATGGTAGAATTGTGCAGCGGTATCAATTGGGGTTTTCCCCACTGGGAAAACAAAGAATTTAAGCAATGCATAACTTTATTGCCCTTTCAGTTTTCAAAGTGCTCGTTCACTCAGAAAACTCTGTGAGATAGGTCATTATATTATGACGTCCATTTTCGCTGGATTAATTGATAACCAGCTTAAAACTGACTGTGATCATCATAGGGACAGATTGTACGTAACAAGCCATTTGACAATTCCTGAGCTATGGATTCAATGGGGGGAGGGCAGTGTGTGCGCGTGTGTAGGGAAGGGATCCCCTCTTTCCACTGCCCCCCTCCCCCAGCTGTTGTCTCCATCCCTTCCAGGCACTGTTTGCGTCCGGGAGGGGGCATTTTGCCCTGTCGAGGGAGTGTGAAGCTTGAACAGGGGACAGCGCAAAGCAGCTCAGACTGTAGATTGGAGGGTGAATCTACACCCGCCGTTGTTTCCTTGGGTGCGTGGGGACAAATATCCCTTCAAGGAGCTGTAGCTCCAGCAGGCTGTGCCGAAAGTGAGGGCAGGACAGCTCCTCCCCCTGGCATCCCCCTCATCTGTGTCTCGAGCACTCCTCGAGCTTCCAGGAAATCCAAATACCAGCAGGGAAAAGAATGAAATGCCGGGGGAGGGGGCAACTTAAGGAAGAGACGGCTCTGCACCCTGAACTCAGGATCTCTCTGCTTTGTCCCCTCCCTCGCCTGTTAAACCATTGCGAGAAACTGCACAAACCATTCCCTCTCCTTATCCCCGGTTGTGTTCTCTCTGTTGCACTGGGCGCCTCAATGCAAGAGAGAAAACACAACTGCTAGAGGCTCCATTAGACAGCAGCTGGGGGAAGGGGAGTGGGATCCCCTCTTCCCACTGCCCCCCTTTTTTATCAGATTGCAGATTGCACCCGATTCTCTGTACACCCAAGTAGCGTGTAGCCCCTGCCCCCACCCGTGTGAAATTGGCAACGCCTTGCGCAGCGCTGAGCCCTGAACGCGGGCAGTGCTGTAAGGGGGGGCATCCGGCTCTCTCATCCTCAAGACACCAGACTCTGTGTGTGTGTGTCCGCCCCGATCTTTCCTCTCCCTAAAAGTCACTTCCCGCCTGGGAAGATAATGGCCCCGATAACGTTTCTTAAATAACCATCTCCCCTCCCCCGTCCTCTTGCTGGGGTTATCATCCTCGGGGGGTGGAGGCGGGGAGAGATCCTCTAGCTCCTCTTATCTCCTGTCTCCGCGCACTGCTGCCCCCGAAACGCTGCCTCGTCACAGAAGAAGACGCCACTCGTATTAGGACCCAGACTGGAGCCCTTCCGTCCTCGGTCACCAAATCCCAGGGCGGCCGAAGAGCGAGTCTCTCCTAAAGACACTAGCCAGGCTGGGGTGGGAATCGGACAACGGGTTGGGTCTCTCTACTGCTCCACCTCAAGCCACCCACTAGGCCCATAGTGAGCAGCGGCTGTGCCTAAAGGGAGACCTTGTTTGGTTTGAATACTCCTTACGATAGGAGAGACCGATTCCACTGTCGAGATGCAGGGACAGCACTGGGGGGGGAGAGAGCGGCATTTTAGAGTGGATTTTATCTTGATCATCTCGGATCCCTTCCCATGGATGTGTAAAGGAGAAATATAGTTTATTTTACGATATAATAATAGTGGAGCTGTTTAGAGCGGACATTTATTTCTCATTATTATAGAACTTTCAGTGTTTAATGTGCTTTACAAAATCCTTCGCTACTCCCCTGTGTCTCAAAACCGCTGTGAAGTAGGTTATTAAAAATGTAACCATATACAGACCCTTTTTACACAGGTAGCGGTGGGTGGGGGGATGCGGGTGCTGCATTGGGCCCTTTCCACGCAGACACGCGAACCACTGATAACATGTATGTTACATTTTAATTATACATGTTGCAGGGCTGCAGGTGTGATCTATGGGTGCCCTGCAACATGTATAATAAAATGTAACGCCCCTTTTATCAATGTTAGTGTCTGTGAAAAGGGCCTTGATGGGTGGAGGTGGATGCGGGAAGAGCGCCCCCCCTCTTGTTGTTCAGATGAAAAAAACATCCCCCACCCACTCCAGCAGCTTTTACATGGACACCTCCCCCCCTCGAACACCCTCCCGCACATGGGGGGGGGGGGGGGCGTCCATGTCAAAAGGGCCATAGCCCTTTCTATTGCATATAATTTTTGGCTGTGTGCCTGTGATATTAAACACTCTTTTCTCTGTAAGAAGATATAACCCCATCCTACCCCGAGATTCTTGTAAATAATATACCCATGCTGCAAGCTACAAATCACTAGGTCCCGAATAATCCCATTGAGGACCTGTAAGTTGCTTTGTTCAAGGCTGCTCCAAGGTATACCCAGTCCCTAATTATACCCCATGGCAATTGATTGAGTTATGGGTTTTCTTTCAGCTTGCATTCACACCAAGGGCTCTTCAATTCACATTTAAATCGATCCACATCATTTTCAAGCTTCCATTTCTCACCTTTCACACACCTCACTCTCGTGAACCAAACTAGAAGAGAAAGGGAGCAAAGTCGGCAAAGGTCTCTGCAGTGCGGGGGATTGCATAGGCAGCTCCCCATTCGCGGCGCTCTACCCGCACCTGGACTCCAGATTTGCAAATGCCCAAATCCTGTGCGTGGGTCTGAACTTCTCCCGCGCTGGGCCGCGGCAGACTTATTTCTTCGGATCCGTTTCGGAAGCGCTCACACGCCTCGGCATTGATTGATTTAGTAGAGCTTTATGCGGAGCGACAGTGGGAATGAAATCCAATTTACTACGGATTTACATCGGGAGGAGGGAGAAAGAGCTGGTGGCTTGGAGAGGCGCGCAGCGTGCCACGAGGGACCCCAGGGCGACTTTGCCAGGGAACGCCGCACAGCCCCCAGTCTGCAGAAAATGCAGAGCTACGGCTTTGGCGGCGATCGGAATATTGCAGGGAAGGGTTCATTTTTTTCCTCCCAGAGGCAGGATTTGTCAAAAAGAGAGATTGCGCGGGGTTACGGGAAAGGGAGACCAGGAAGCCGAACTGGGGAGACGTCGGCTAATCGGCACTAGGGGAAAAAACCCTCACCGAAATTAGTCGGTCCCCAAAAGAGCAGGGGCCAGGGGAGCTGAGTGAAGGGGTCGGTTACAGATTCTGACCGCTGTCCACAAACCTTACTCCCGTATTTTGTAGTTTGCGGAGCGCGGCTCATCTCTATAAATCAGAGCTCGATGCCTCCCCGTCACCGCTCTCCAGTCTACAGAGAACTCTGCACCGATGAAATCAAGAGGAGCTTTGCCATTATTTAACCATTCTAAAGAGACTCTGATGGACACGCTTTGCCATTATACATCAGTATTATATGTTAATCAGTAAATATCTGTAAAGTGACAGTATTCTATAATAATATAGGTATCAGTAATAATAATAATATACCAAGAACAAATATATTACATTGTGTAATATTAGATATCGCATATATTAGATCATTGATAGCTGATACCATTCATTAGCAATATAATAATTTCTTTCCCGCTTTGTTACTTACAGAAAATACTTATCGGAGACTGAGTACAGTATAGGTGTCTATAGAACATATGGCAAACTGCTCTAATTTGGCCAGGAATTTCCTCGGGGCGTTTCCCCAAAGTTCTTAGTTCTAGTCCAGTTCCTGATCTAACCAATGGGATGGTGTGTTTTTTTTGTTTTATTTTTGTTTACCTTTTTGCATAGGTTTCTCTTTCATTTGCCCGCTGCACATATTGTAAAAATTTTTTTGTTTTGTTTTCATCTTACCGTCAGCTTTGACACCGATCTCCGTTAAATAGTTGGGTTTTCTGCTCCATATCCATCAGCGCTATTTCCTGTTGATTACGTGGATTATTATTTAATTCTTGATTTATCCATATTAATACTAAAATACTAATTCAATTTATAATTATTATATTACTGCTAATATTACAACACTTGCTATATAAAACTAATATTATTACTAAAACTAGTAAATTACTAGTAATCTACAACTGCTAGTAGTATTATTCCTAGTAGTTCATTATGTGTAGTTCTGTAGCTTGGGATGTATGTTATTTTGTAGTTTACTATGTGGTTAGCAGAAGATCACCGTCGCTTCAGGTTTTGGGTACTCTCTCGCTCTGTTCAGTTTAAAATAATTCCTTCCTAACCAAACTGATTTTAGAGGAGACAGAAGCTGTCTAAAGAAACCATTTTTGCCCACAACCTGCTGAACAGAAATATCCAATTTAGGAGGTAAGGAAATTCAATTTAGAGTGGGAGACAGATGGCTTTAGTAGCTTGACAAAGACCAAAGGTGCGGGAGAACTAAAATCTTTCCCGTTTTCGGGATAGGGCAGATTTAAATTTAAAGAAAGAAAGAAAAAGAGAAGGCAGAAGTGAGATCCGTGTAACAGAAACCTCTCGCGAACATTAGTTGTTTATCCGGCTTTTTCCCAGAGCGGGGGCATAAATGGTCAGTTTATAGAATAAGAGAAAGTCAAGTAAGGTGGTTGGTAAAAGCCGATTCCCACCCCCACCACAAAATAGCCCGAGTTTCCATTACCCTGTTGTTGTTTCCATCAACAATTTTCCACTGAGTTAAGGAAAATTGTGCACTTTCCTTGCAGGTTTCTAAAGAAATGGAACTAACAATTAAGTAACAGTCGAAGTGCCATTTGAATAAACAGTCTGAAATGTTGGGTTGCCTCTTTATTGCCCAGGATTTGTCTTGGAGGATCACCACCTTCCTTCCCCTCCCCATTTCAGCTCTCTGCCCCCCTCCAGTGCTGCTGCCCCGCAGGGCAGAGGACACATTTTGGGGGCAGATTTGTTGCCTCTAGGGAAGAGGAGAGGAACCAGCTAAAGCTCTTCTGGAAGCCGGCGGCCCTCGCGAGGGCATTATTCGCCTCCCTTCGCTCGGCATTGCCCAGCGGGGCAGAGTGGCAGCTGCAGTCAAGGCAGCAGGGCCAGGAAGCCGAGAGAGACAGGCGTAGAGAGGAAACCTGTTCCCCTTTCCCTACTAGCTTTGTCTTCTGCCATGGCACAAACCGAGGAGCGGGGGTGTCCTAAGCCAGCGGAAGGGATCCTTCCCCTGGGAAATCAGTGCCGCCCCCATGGGCCTAGCTACCATGGAAGAGGAGGGAGCTCAGTTGAGCCCTAGAGGGGCCCCTCTGCCAACAGCCTCAGCACCCACCGGCTCTTAAAGCTTCCTTCGTGGCAGAGTTGCTGCCGCCACTGCAGGGGGCCTCACCGGGAGCCAGGCATGGGGAGGCTTGGGAGGGCTGCCAGCCAGGCAAACCGCACACTCTTGCCCTTAGGAAGAGCGAGCAATCATTGGGACACGAGCACCGGCTTGAGCCACGCTCGCTACGCGGGACAGCAGCAGGCGCTGCAATGCAACCGACTCCAATCTAGTGCAAAGGGGAGTGTGTGTGTGTGAGCGAGCTTGTGAATGATTGTCTGTGCGTGTGTAAGAGACTGTGTCTGTGCGCGGGGTGTGTGTGGGAGCCGTGTGCGAGGGGGGAAAAGGAAGAACTATTGTGTGGGCGATCGTGGGGAGGGAGAGATTGCTGTAACCCTGTGGCCGGCCAGCTATTGCCTGCGGGAGCCAGCAAGCCCCCGGCAGCCGGGGCTGTCAGAGCTGAGCACTGCGGCTTTATCAGGGCTCTGGTAATTAGGGGTTAGAGGTGGCCGATAAGGGAGCCCGGCTGGAGCTGCGCTCGGTAATGGCTTCACAGCTGCTGCCAAACTCTTCCTAGTCCGAGCCCCGTCCCGCCCCAGCACAGGCAGCCGGGCTTTCTTGGGCTCTGTATGATGAGGAGAGGGGGCCGGGGGGGGGCGTTTCTCAGCTTCTGGGAGGACGTTTGCAGCGTGATTCCCCCGAGAGAGAGAGAGAGAGAAACACAGGCAGGCAGGGAGCAGCCGGCTAGCGTTGTGATCCGAGCGGCGGCCTGCCAGGATTCTGCTCTCCCCTACTGCTCCTTTCTCTGCCCCGCTGGATCCGGATCTCCCTTCTGCTCCTGCTGGGGCTCAAGTTTGCAAAGAGAGACTCCGGGCGTCTAGGCGGGTGTGCTCCTCTATAGAGACAGGGGGTGGAGCTGGGCTGGGGTCCTGGAGCCCAGCGGTGTCCCCTGTTGCCAGCAAGGGGTTGGGGCCCCCCACTCCATCTTCTGCAGCAGCGCCCATTCCCACCTAGCTAAACCCCTGGAAGCCAAGTGGTCCCACTGTACCCATATACTTAGTTCCCTAGGGACTTAACTTGTTTGGCAAGAGCAGGGAGGGAGAGATGCGGGGGGGGG
>QEPC01010928.1:565357-582648 GCA_003113815.1 Sphenodon punctatus
TGAAGTCACCAAGGATGAGAGTGGGGATATCAACAGAGAGGAAGAAAGTGAGCCAGGACTCAAAGTCAGAAAGAAAGGAGGAGAGAGGACCAGGGGGATGGTAGATGACAGCAACACGTAGATGGAGGGGGGAGTAGAGGCGTACGGAGTGAGCCTCAAAGGTATGGAAGGAGAGAGAGGGGGGAGGAGAAATTGGTTGGAACTGACAGGATTTAGCAAGAAGTCCTGGAGAGGACAGTCTGAGCTTCCTGAGAAGGGCAGGAAGTGTGAGGTCATCCGGTAGGTGGTGCTGTGTCTCCTTCTCCCATAATGCACACCAAGAGACCGGAAGAGGGGGGAGAGGAAGGACAGAAAACCGATGCTGTGGGAGGGGTTATCCCCTGATCTCCATTGTGCCCCCCTCCCCCCAAAGAGATGACTCTGGTACCAGAGGGATCCACCTGTCTTGTGCACAATGAACATGTGCCGGCTGGCCACTGTGGCCTCTGGGGGAGAGGCAGAGGAGTTAGGGGTGACCATAATGCACCATGTGCTGACTGCAGGGATGGCATGAGCAGCAAGCCATGGCCATTCTCTGGTCCCAGAGGTCCCTGGAGATGAGTGCAGTTCCAGCAGAGACCAAGGAGCATATCTTAGGCTGTGGTCATCTTGCTAGATGCATGGTGCTCTTGAAGGAATTCAGAGGATTCATAACGATCCACTAAGGTGTGTGAGCCAGGTACAGATACTCATCACAATAACTGGCCGTATCCTGGGCCTAGGAGAACTATATAGGCAAAGCTTCATTCAGCTACAGTAGCCCAGTGCGTGTATGGACCAAACCTGTTCTGAAGTTCAGATAGGCCCTTTTTCTGTACCTGCTCTAGGCTTGCATTTCCAGGGAACAACACATGTATTGGTGTAAAAACAGGGGGAGAAAGGAAGGGATGCGCCCCCCCCCCCTTTGACTCTGCGGTGAAGAGGGCAGTCCCGCACATAATTTCAGCCCCCTGCAATGCCTCTGCTGTGGGGTCATCAATTCATCATGAAGAGGACTAGTCTCAACAAGAGTCTGACTGGCACCAGCTGGCATTTGAATTTCCCAGAAGACGAAGAAGTGAGTAGGGGAGAGAGTGGTTCTGGGGAGAGGATCTGTAGCCTGTTCCCTTTCTCACTTTGGACAGTTGTTAGTCCACTGTATGCACACATCTATTCAGACATGTGATTGTGTGCACACACACACACACACACACACACACGGCATTGTTACTGCAAATATTCCAAAACAACAAAAGTCACGTCTATAAAGATGATGTAATTGGCTCAAGAATCTTACAACTAGAATTCATTCTTTTTAGCTAGCTCAGTTTAGACTCTTTATGGTTTACGTGGGTCACAGCTGGGTCTCTTTTTTAGTTTTTCCACTACAGTTCGGAGAGAGCAATGTAGTTTTTGCTTTTGTTTTTAAATAACAGTTGAGATTTTCCCATAGTCCCACAAACCCTATAGCTGGGGCCTTAGGAAAAATACCAGTGAACGTGGCGCTCATAACAAAATCCTGTGATTTTTATTTATTTCAGTGCACTTTATCCCACACCCTCCTGCACAACAGCAGCTCGGGGCGGCATACAACAATTTATAATAAAACCAACAATACAAAATATCAGCTAAAACTTATTAAAACCATAAAATACTAAAAAGAGCAGAAATCAAAATCCACCCCCACCCCCCCGTCTCCCTCCCCAAAGGCCTGGCGGAACAGCCGGGCCTCCGAAAGGAGGGAAGGTCCAGGGCTACGTGGGCCTCCCTCGGGATTTAGGAGCACCATGCATGCCCACGGTGTGACATTCAGGAAGGAGATGTGCCCATGTGTTGGTAGCGGTGTGAAGGAGGAGATGGGAAGGAACCCAAGTCTCCGATGATGTAATCCGGGTTCTGCCACTGACTTGTGTGACCTTGCTTCAGCTTTCAGTGGGTGTTTATACATGAGAGCAGCAGGGAGGGGAGGTCTGTGGTCGGTGGGTGAGGCGGGTGCACTGCTTCCACACACGGGAAGTGTGTGTGGAGTGCTTCGCCGTCCCCGCACCGGCCGTCCAGTCCCCACACGGGGCCCTCCGGATTTTTCAGGAGGGCTCCACGTGGGGGCTGGGTGGCTGGTGCGTGGATCATGGGAGCATGCCTCTCAATGCACCAGCTTCAAACTAGTGGCTTTCCACGTGGACAGTGGGAGGCCATGCATAGAGCCATCTTGTTTAAAAACACCCAGTTTCCCGGACTGTCAAGCTGAGGGGTTAATGCTGCTTTTTATAGAGATGCTCGGAGACTGAACTATAGTTTTTGTTCTGCAGCTCTTTGGACACAGTGAAAGAGTTATATGGGACGACTAATTAGGGAAAGGGTGGGGGACCTGCAGCCAGTGGGTCAAATCTGGCCTGTGTTTTTTTAATTATTATTATTTGACCCCTTCCCAATTTCTGACTCTGGCCCATGGATGCAGTCGCTACCTTCAAGCATGGAAAGAATGAGCTCAGGGGAAAGGATGAGAGATGAGAGCCTGAACTCAAGGAGAAGGGATGCATCCGTGGCATAGATCCATTATCTGGACCCACCCCTTTCCTAGTTGCACCTACCTGTACAGCAGCATCTCTGCACGCTCTAGTGGAGCTGGTGTCAGAGGTGATCTTGCGGTCCCTGAGCATGGCAGACCTGGGGGACTTCAACATTCATGCCGACACCCGCCTTGGGGGAGCGGAGCATGAGTTCATGGCTGCCATGACAACCATGGGGCTGTCTCAAGTGGTTACTGGCCCGACGCATGATGGAGGGCATACCCTGGATCTAATTTTTTTGCATTGACCTTGAGGCGGGGGATCTGTTGGTTGGGGATGTGTCGGCTATGCCCTTGTCATAGACAGATCATTACCTTACCTCCTACAGGCCGGTCTCCTGGTGCATGTCTGCCCCTGGAAGGGTGCGGGATCAGTTCGGTTGGTTTGTCCTCGGAGACTTATGGAACCAGAGAGGTTCCAGAATGCTCTTGGGGAATTATCCTCTGATCTCCGTGCTCATCCACTCGATGACCTCATGGCCCTTTGGAATACTCTGCTGACTGAGGCCATCAATTGATGAACGGCTCCTAGGCATCCGCTCCCTGAGTGTCGGCAAAACCGGTCCCCCTGGTTCATGGAGGACCTGCGGCGGCTGAAGTGTGAAGGGCGGTGTTTGGAGTGACACTGGCGCTATGCTCGTCCTGAAGCCGACAGATTGTAGCATAGAGTTAATTTAAAAACCTATGCTGTGGTTGTGCGGGCAGCAAAGAACGGGTTCTTTGCTGCTCTCATAGTGTCTGCAAAATCACATCCAGCTGAGCTTTTCCGGGTTGTGAGGGGGCTGTTCACTTTGTCCTCCCTCCTCCTGGAACTGGAATCTTCCAGTGCCTGCTTTTTCATGGATAAAATCACTGATACGCCACGCTTAATGCAGGAGAACCAGAGGTAATGGAAACCCTGCCTAGTCCTATTTTATGGGATCCGTTTCAGAGGGTGTTGCTCGTTGATGTGGGGGATGTTCTTGGGGCAGTTAGAGCTACCTGTTGTGAACTGGACCCATGCCCATCCTGGCTGGTCAAGGCCATCTGGGAGATGCTGGGGCTGTTGCTGGCGGGGGTGGTCAATGCCACCTCTAGGGAGGGCAGAGTGCTGGGCTGCCTCAAGGAGGCAGTGGTGCGGCCTCTGCTCAAGAAACCAGTGCTTGATATTGACTCCCTTGCCAGCTGTTGGTGTTCATTTTTGTTATTAAAAACTGTCATTTGTTTTCATTAATAACGAAATTTTGTTTTTATTGGTATCCGTATCGCACAAAACCAAAAATGTTGGTTTTTGTTTTTGCGTGTGTGTGTGAAGTTCCAGTGGCGGAAGTGCCAGCAGACTGCATCTCATTATAGCGCCCGCCCCCCGAGTCCCCTCCCCCACACATGCTGACGAAAACAGAAATGAAACTGAAAACAAAATTTTCAGTCTCGTGTGTTACTGATATTGATAGCAATAATGAAAACCAAAAATGCATTGTTTTTGTTGTTATCGTTTTCATTTTTGTTATTGTAATAAAGAAAACCAAAAATGAAAATTTTGTTTTTGTTATCAAAATAATGAAAGTGAAGTGTATGCTCCTACCAGCTATTGTCCAGTGTCTAACCGTTCCTTTTTAGGGAAAGTTATTGAACAGGTGGTGACTCAGCAAGTTCAGGGGCATCTGGGTTGTGTCAGTCTTCTGGATCCCTCACAGTCTGGCTTTTGTTCGGGTTTTGGCACTGAGACGGCTCTTGTGACTTCTGTCGACTACCTTTACCGTGACCTGGATCGGGGTTGGTGGACCCTTCTGATCCTGTTAGATCTGTCGGTTGCCTTTGATTCCATTGACTACGAGATGTTGGTGACCAACTTGTGGGACCGAGCTGGGGTGGGAGGAATTGTTCTTGAATGGTTTCGTTCCTTCATGGCCTGGAGAACTCAGCGAGTGGTGCTTGGGGACTGTTCTTTGTCTCCCTGGGGCCTCTTGTGTGGAGTTCCACAAGGATCCATTCTGTCCCTCTCCTGTTCAACGTGTATATGCAGCCCTTGGGTGAGGTTTGGGGCGCAGTGTCCTCAATATGCTGATGACACCCAGCTTTACCTCACATTTTCAGCCCAGCAGTCTTGGTGCTCACATGGTGTCTGGCAGCTGTGGGGGACTGGATGAGGGCGAGCCGTCTGAAGCTGAAACCAGACAAGATGAAGGTGATGTTGGTGGGAGGGGCCGAAGGGAGTGGTAGCCCCCATCAGGCATGGGCTTTGCCCCCTGTTGGTCTGTCATGTTTGAAGTCTGGGGGTTGCTCCTCGATTCACATTTCCACCTGGATTTCCAAGTGGCGGCTGTGGTGAGGAGCGCATTCTGCCAATTACATCTGGTGTGACGGCTTTGGCTGTACGTTTTGAACTCGGACCTGGCCACCATCGTTCATGCTTTCATCACCTCAAGACTGGACTACTGCAATGTGCTCTACGTGGGGCTACCCTTGGTGATGGTTCGGAGACTGCAGCTGGTGCAGAATGCGGCGGCCCATCTCCTTACAGAGACAGGTCGCCGTGAGCACATTACATTGGTGCTCTGTCCTTTGCACTGGCTGCCTATAGTCTTCCGGGCCCGATTCAAGGTGTTGTTTTTCACCTATAAAGCCCTACATTGCCTGGGCCCTACCTACCTGCAGGACCACCTTATGCTTTGGGCTCTAGATTGGCCCCTGCGGTCGTCTGGGAGCGCCCTCTCAAGGTCCCCCAAGTTTCTCAGGTGGCAACTATGAGGAGGGCATTCTTGGTGGCTGCACCAGGGCTGTGGAACCCCCTCCTGACAGAGGGCTGTCTGGCCCTGGACCTTCCTCCTTTCTGATGACCTTGTAAGACCTGGCTGTTCAGTCAGGCTTTTGGTGAGGGAGACGGGTGATGAGTGGAGGGGGTTAGGGGGGAGGGGTTGTGTTTTTTTTAGCTTCACTACTATGTTTGTTTTATATTTACTGAGTTTTTATATTGAGATTTAAATTGATTTATATATCGTGTTTTATGTTAATGCATTGTGAGCCGCTCCGAGCTGCTGATGGCAGGAGGGTGTGGGGCAAGAAATGTAACAAAATAAATAAATACTCATACCATATATTGATGCAATGCCGTCAATTCTTTTAGCACAGACCGGCCCATTCAGTGTGTCCTAAACAATGGAACCTCTCCACGCATCTGTTTAAAACTGCGGTACACGGGAGTGGCAAGGGGAAGTCGTGGAAGGGATACTGACTGATTAGGGAAGGTGGGGTAGACTGTGCAGAAGCAGTTCAGTGCACAACAGCTAGAGATCTGTCCAGATGTTTTCATCATTATGGGAAAATCTGTTGGTGCCTCTTTGCCTGGAGAAGCATTGGGAGAGGAAATATCCTCTTCATTTCTAATTAGAACTGGTCATTAAAATAAATACCAGACATGAAAAACAACAAAGATACGGGGGGGAGGTAAAGAGAGCTCTGCTCCAATTCAGATTAACTCTTTGTGTTACCACTAATCTCGGAGAGGCTTCAGTGTTGTCCGTGATTCCGAATGTATTTACTGCATGCCCCTCTGTGCTTCAGGACACTATTGTTTGTTGGACTGCGAGGCTAGCCTGGCTGCAAAGGCTCTCATCTCCTCCCTTTCCAGATCAGGTAGGGAAGTCCTTGGAGAATGAAAATAAAAGGGACTTTGTTGCTAAAACAAGGCCTGAGTCTGTAATATTTGTAACTGATTCCAGGCTACTCAAGAGTGGGTCCCAGCTAAAACTGAACTTTCAAAGTGGGAAATCATCCAGCAAAGAAATAAAAAAAATAAAAAACAGGATGTCCTGTTAAAAGTCTGAAAATGGAGAAAGATCCTCTCTTCCCACAACCAGTTTCTTGTCGCGCGGATATAGCAGCCAGCGTTGTACTGTAAGCTTCAATGTGCTTATATTTGCAGCATTCAGTTAAGGTAGGTACGGTACACAAACAGGCATGCCACACAGAGTGACTTAATCAAGGTCAAGTGTGGAGAACCTCAGGCCAAATGCAGCCTGCAGCAAGTTTTTCTGGCCCCTTTTCACTTCCTGGATCCAGTTCCCACCTCCAATCACTGAAAAACTGAGCTCAAGAGAAGGGAGCAGAGATGAGGTCCATGCAAACAAGGATAGGGGAGAGGACCGTTCCATGACACATCCATGTTGTGTCCTTCTTTTCCTTCAGTGCCTCCCATAAGCACCCGCCGCCCCAACATCTGTGCAGCCCTCAGAGCTTGTGTAAGTATTCCTAGTGGCCCCCTCCAGGAGGGAAAAGGTTCCCCACCCCTGCTCAAGGTCAAACAGTCCTTGGGAGAGCAAGCAAGTGGTCTAACCTGTGAATCATCCTTCTTTTGTACGTTCTTCTTTTTTATTATTAAAAGCCATATATAAAAACACCCCCCCCCCCACCCTATGATGTGATATAACCATACATTGTGGTATAAGCTGTAATGAGCAACACAAATGTACATATTTATGCTCTAATGCCCTAGGTTGCACTTGGGTGAAGATCAGTTTCGTGTTGCCTTTTGGGGGGAGAGGGTCAGTTTATCTCTGTGTTACCGTACAAATGTGGTGCTTTTCTTTTAGAGAGAGTTGTAGCAAGGCAACCAGGTGGCCACACAAGGGTAAAAACAAACGTGCAGGCAGTGAGGTGGCGGCTTGCTGCTGCCACTCTCCAGATTGGTGAGCGGCATGAAACCAACGTGCCTGCTGCCGGGGAAGCCAGTCCCACCACCTGCATGACCTGGGCAGGTGGTAGGGGGCGGGGGGGAGGGATGCAACAGACGTGGGGCTGACCAGCCCTACCCCCACCCTGTTCCCAGCACCCCGCGCCACACCATGACATGCAGCCATGGTGAACAGCAATGGCGGCCCCTGCCCCATGGTGGGATAGGTGGGACCAAAACAGATGTACGTGCCCACATTGGCCCAGGTAGGTGGCCCTTGGCCTGGGATGCATCTCCGGAGTTTTTCCAGGGATGTGTCTCGGGCCAGCCACCTACCCACCCTGGGGCAGAAGCGGGCCCACATCTGGCGGTGCGTGAGCACACGTGCGGTGGGCCCCAGGCCACAGTGGGCCAAAGTCACATCTGTTAGCACCCATACTCTCCACAATTGCCCTTTAGTAAGCTGGACAACTTTTCCATCGTGAAAAAAAAAATGGTACCAAATTCTATCTGCCCAGTCTCTGTCCAAATGCAGAAGGGTTGCTTGTTTCCATATTCTAGCCAGGAACAAGGGGGCTCAGTTGGGCCTGAACCCTGGACCCAGAGGGGTCCTTTGCAAGTGGCTTGAGCACCACTAGGAAATTTTCAAAGTGGGCACTGGAGGGAGCGTGGCCAACACTCTGACCCAACCCACTCTGAAAATGCAAGTAGCCTCAACACCACCAAAAGACAAAGAATCCTACCAAGAAGGAAGCTTTCTGAGTGGGCAGGGGTGGAGGGGGCGGCAGGGGTGGAGGGGCCTTCAGGGCCCCTGTAGGGTGCTAGTCCCTGTAGGGTGTCCAATGCATGGCTCCAGTGCAGCCCTGCACCCTGTATTTCTCAAAAGTGCATATATGGCAAGGCAACCCTACACCTCTGCCCACTCTGAAAACTTCCTTTCTAGTGGGTTTGCTGCCTCTTATGGCCGTTGGGGGCTTGCTGAGAGCCAGGGTAGCACCACAAATTTTGTGGGGAGAGCCCCCTTGGGAAGGCCCTGTCCCCTTGCCTTTGGGGGGGAGGGGCACATGATTGGGGCCTGAGCCCTGACCCACCAACGCTTTGCTACGCCACTGGTTCTAGCTATGTGGTGGGTGCAGAGACATCTATAATAGCCCTTGGCTGGCAGTTTGGGAAATAGCCCAAAGCTGACATTTGCGGTGAGAGTGGGAGAGACAAGCCTGTGATTATGCAATTTTTTTCTTTTTTCTTACAGTTATCCATAACCCCAGTGTACTGGGGCAGTTCCACCACACTTGCATGAAAGTTCCTCTTTGCATACAGCCTTACCAACATACTTCAGGGTTTGATCTGTTTATTTTTTGAAGTTTCATAGGAATAAGAAAATGTTTGGTGCAGCAATTTGATCAGAGTTTCGCTTGTTTCCAATGAGGAGAAGGCTCATTATGGGTGTTCTACTGTTTGTCCATTATTTTAACCTCTGCTTTTGGGGTCTGGGCTCCAATCTTTGTCCCAGTTTTGAACGTATGCAGCGTTGGCAGTTTTTGTGTTGCAGGATTTAACTGAAGTGTGTATTTTAGCTAAGATACCCTTAGCAGAAGCGAGATCCAAAAATGTCTTCTCAGTCTCTAATGCAATGTGGGAAACAGGTTGGATTTTTTCCTATTTAGTTGTGCTTTGAATTTCCATCAGCTTTGAAAAGTCTCTGAGGATACAACGTACTGATGAACAGCAGTAAATCAAAGTAGATTGGAAGTGTTCAAATGACCAGCTAAAATGGATATGACTGAAATTAGGGAAGGAGCTATACTAAAAAATGAGATGCTTTATTGGCTATGCTGTAAGTGACAGCTAGTGGCTTGTCCATGGATCTAGTATTGCTAGGGTGCAGCCATGTGAGCCGAGATGGCCTGATTCCCCGCACGGCCTGTCACTGACAATTGTTGCCACCATAGTTTTGGGGCTAGCATGGAGAGCATGGACCAGGGCAGACAGTCCAACCCCCCAGAAAAGCTGGGCAGGCGGGCCGCTGTTGGAGGTCCCGCCATGCCCGGAGGCGGGTCGCAGTGCCGGCCACATGGGCAGCCGCCCAGTCCCACCCCTCCCACTATCCCATTCCCGGCCGTGATCGCACGGGAATGGAGGCCGTGCCTGCTGCTCAAAGCCCCATAGCCTTGCTGTGCAGCAGGGCAGAGAGAGACCAGTCCCATGAGTGTTGGGCCTGGGCTGCCTTACCCCACTTTGGCTAAGGCTGTTACGCATTGCATCCCCGGCCTTTCCCCGAGGATGCAGGGTGTAGCAGCCGGCTGCCTACCCTGCCACGCTGCAGAGTGAACATCTGGCAGCTGCCAGGCAGATGATGCACTGCATCACGTGGTAAGGTTGCCTGATGTAGAGTAAGGCTGCCCAAACTGTGGTGACAGCTTGTGTGGCTGCACCCCTAGTGTCCTTATACTGCACATACTGATAAACAGGAGGTACTATGGTGGCATCCTCAAGGGGCTTGAGTCTGACATGCTACCTTGGTCACTGGCACATTCCCTAGCAGCATGAACTCATTCTCTCTCTCCCGTTCCATTCTCTTTCCCCACTGTTGGAAGCTACTTTTTGCTGAGCCAGGGATAGGAGGGCAGGATGCAGAGTGTTAGGGGTTAGGGTTTCTGGGGGGGGCGGGTCAGAGTACACCCCTCTTTGCAGAAATTCTAACTGCATCCCTGCTAGATGCTCTGGGTTTATCCATGTGTGCGCGCTTTTTTTTTAAGGGAAGGCAATACAAAACTGAATGCTCTTCAATAACCAACAAAACCAGATTGCAAAGCTTCATTTGCAAAAATAAATACTGCTTTTTTATGTGTGTCTGTATTTTCAATATTTAAAAGAATGAGATGAGGGTTGGGGAAGCCTGTGTTTAAAAAATGGGATTTGACTTAGTTCCCAGGAAGATATAAACAAAGTAAATAGCAAAACCCTAAATGCCTCTAGAGGAAAAAAATGTGTGTAACCACATTTCCAAACTATCTTCTTCCTTTTTAAAAATGGACAAAACCCTTTTATGGGCCATATTATGCTTTCTGCTGTGCTAGGCTCTGTCAACAAGGAGAACAAAACAATGGCATTCACAAAGTCTGGGCCTGATCCTGCAGGTTTTAATTAGTCAAAGCTCTCCACTGAAATTAAGGGGGATTTTGCTTGAGGAAGAACTAGAGCAGCAGATCTCCTGCAGTATGTGAGGCTGCTGTCGGGTATGAGATGCTGGGTGGATATGCTTTCAAAGGGGCAGTGGTTTGTGCAGTCTTAGCACACGTTTCATGCACTGAGATGATGATGTGATAGGGATCAAACAAGAATCTCTCACCTAACTGTTTAGAGCTTGGGGGTCTTCCCCACTTCATTTATTCTGCAAGATCTGTTAGAATTTGCTGCACAAAAATGTCATTAGGATAAAATGCCCTGACATTTCAATTTGCAACCTCCACTTGCATGCGTAGCTGAGGCTGGCTCTGTGTACATATTCATAAGCCCCAATATCTCTGGAGTAAACTCACCCTTTAAAACGTGCATCTTCTGTGATTGATTCCTGGAATCTGTATTTATTTATCTCTGCATTGAACTCTGTGCCACACTGCCACCTTGTGGACTCGGCAGAAACCCAGCTTTAGGATATAGGTTAGAGAAAGCCAGGGAGACAGACAGTTGTTCCTGTCCCATTTCAAGATTTAAATATAATCCTGCAGCCCCCAATAGCAATAAAGACATGCAGAGTATATTAAACATCAGTTGGAAAAGTGTTCTCCATTTGCAGCTGGCACAACCTCATTTGTGGTCACATGATCTATATTTTAGAAATCTCTGGTTTAGGGAATCGCTGAGGAAGCTTCATCTTACGTCTATGCAGTATTACCAATCCCAAGCGTTCAAAAATCATGAGAGAGCCCCTGACAAATTATGAGGCCGGCTTAAAATCAGTACTAAAAATTAACACAGAGTGGGAATTTGCCTCTCACTTGCTGAATCTATAGTGTTGTATTATATATTTTTAAAAAAAATCTTTTCACCCCCAAAAGTTAGATTTTTTTTTAAAAAAAAAATGAAAGCCAAGCATCTCTTGCAATCACAGTATCCCAGGTCTTAAGCAACTAAATTTTAGGTAGCTGGGCACGGGATAAAATATTCAAAGTTTTACACAGTTGATTAGGTGCAAGCACTTTGAGGATTGGAGCCAGAATAGTTAAATAAATGCATTTCACTCCATCCTAAGATTCTCTGCTTCCTCGAGGATACTGCCTCCAGAAACAATATTGTAAATGGATTCCACAAGGCAAAACCAATCCAAGTTTAACGTAAGACAAACAAATCCGGGTTGACAACAGTTATGTAGTTCCAATGTTTTTGTGTAGCTGAGTGAAGAGGCTGACTTTGCCTGCTGAGAGAGCCAAGTGTGCAAATTTCCCTACAGATGAGCCAAGTTCATCCCTGTTGCAACCCAGAAAATGCACCTGCAAGCCTACCTTCCTATCCATGACTATGCACACATGTTGTGTTTGCAAATCAAGTCACTCCTACCCAGGGCCCCATGGGGTCTAAGTTTCCTCCACTGGTGGCATCCACTATGCTTGAGGACAGTGGGTGCCTTCATCTCTGCTTCCTCCCCCTCAGCTCATTTGTTCAGTGCTTGAGGGTAGGGACTGAATCTATGGGCCAGGGTCAGGAGGTGAAAAGGGGCCAAATTAAAAACAGCCGCAGGTTGGATTTGACCCATAGGTCAGGGGTTCCCTGTTCCTGCCATAAGTGCAAACATTGGAGGAAATGAAGGGGAGAGATGCCCTCCATTTTTTCCCCCATTCCTCTTCCTAGTTCCCCCTTACTCTGGTTCCAGGGCTTCTGCCTTCTCATTCCAAGTTTCACCCATTTTTCATCAGGCTAGTTGCACCTCAGTGTATGTGACAGAGGCTCTTTTCACCCCCTTCGCACACGTGTGTGGGATGCCTGTGCGAACGCTGAAGCGGGTGAGGGGTGGGTGAGGGGGGCGCCTGTGGGAACACCGTGGGTGGGGGTGCGTGCTGTGTGCACTCCCGCGATCCACTCACCTCCACCCATCACCCACGCACGGAGCTACAGGTGCCAGTGCCCAATGCTCCGTGCATGGAGATGGGTCGAGGTGGGTGGGAGTCTGTGGGAATGCACTCCCATGTACTGCCCACCCACTGTGCTGCTCACCCATCCCCCCCCATCCGCTGCGACCCGTGTGAAAAGGGCCAGAGTTGTGTTCGGGCTTAGAAATGTGGTCTTCTGACTAAAACTAGCTGCTTGTTAAAATAATCCTTTCCCTGTCTGCAAAGAGCCAGATTCAGGAGTCTGTGCTTCCCTGTTTACAGTAGATTGTCATGTTTTGGAATGTTTGGGCCCAATGGAATTTTGAGCATCTCTGAATTTCTGATTGGCTCATAGACGATGCTGCATATTCTCCTACCACCAGGCCTCTGTTTAAGAGGGACAGTCCCTCTTTGGGTGCTGAAGCCCACTGTCCTCTTTTTTTTTTTTTTTTTTTTTTTGGGGGTGTGTGTCAAAGTCCTTCTTTCAGGAGAGAGAAACAAAGGCTGGTATTCAAGCCTCAGGCACCTCTTTTCTGGCTGCATCCTAGGACAAGCCCTGGAAAGGACAATGGGAAGATGGTGAAATGACAACAAAGTAAGTGCAGGGGTGTAGCTATCCTAGGGACAGGAAGGACATTTGTCCCAGAGCGCAAGCTGCGAGGGGGCACAAATCCTGTCCTGTTGTATCGCGGACGGGTAGAGACTGAGCTGAGCGGTAATGGAAGTGCCTGCAGTGCACGGCCCGCACAGAATGGAACAAGGCAGGCAGCACAGTCAAAGCTTCCAGGGTTCAGGCACAACAAGTGGTGGGAGGGAGAGGCACTGGGGGGATAGGGGAGAGGATGGTGACCATTTCTTGCACCTGGGTCCATTCCAACCTAGCTACGCCCCTGAGTAAGTGGATTACAGAAAGAGAGCTTGGAATCCTGGGAGATGTGTATGCATGTGTAAGTGCGCGAGGGGGTGGAGTTTATTTGTTAAGAGGTAGAGTTTATTGGCTGAGCGGGTGGGGTTTGTCCCTCTTTGGTCACTGGAAATGTTGGGACACATGGGCAGTTTTTAGTGATATGCTAGCCAACCATGTTGGGTGCCTCTGCTTTAACAGAAGATGTTGGAGTAGCAAGGCACTGGACTCATAAGTAAGTCTAGCTCTCTCCGTCATACATATTTAAAATTTATCCTAAAGTGATGTGCTAAACCCCTGAAGAGGCAAGATCTTCATTCAGCAGCCTCTGTTTACACTGCATATCCTTCCTGTTCACAGGAATGAATGAGTACTGGGAAGGCCAGGAACTGAAGCCAGAAGCAATCAAAACCATTTTGCTTGCTGAGGTTGTAAAAGAGACACCGACGTCATAGCATGGAGTCCTGGGCAGTGAAAACAAACCGGGAGATCACTAATGAAATGATACACAACTGAGCCAAAACAGGGAATCATCTGTTAATATTTTAAAGGAGAATCACACAGGTGGATTTTTGCAAGCCATGATGACCTTAAAACTCTGGAAACAAATTGAGCTTCTTTCTGATTGGCTGGGAGAGATGCCACACAGTTCTGATTTTTTCCTACTATGCCTAATTTCAATTTTGCAATAACAAACACCATCCAAGCCCTACTTTGTAGAGTGAAATATTTCTCTTGTCAAGCCCTTCAGCCTTGTGCCATGCCTGGCATAGCTGCTTGCTACCATGCTAGCTTCATAAGTGTCTGAAGGTAGAGCCTCTCAAGGGCTGCTTAAAAGTGTCAATTGGACTGGCTTTTTTTTGTGATGGGGACAACTGTCCATTAGGACTTGGACCAGAGCCACCAACTCATTTCTGGTAGACTATAAAAGAGATGCGAGATGGGACCAACTTTTGGTCATTAACCACTCTGGGCTGGACATAAACTGGGAATTTACGCAGTCGAAGCTCCATTGCTGGTCCTTTGCAGACTGATCTGTCCTACCTCTCTCCCTTCTGTGCCACTTTGAACTAAGCACATCTGAGATTTGTGCAAGATGAAGAGGAATCCTGGATGAGAGTTCCTCATCTTGGCTTGGCTGGGCTGTAAGCATGATGATCTGCCCCCGGGATCGAAGATGAATGGATTTCATAGAATATATGCCCTGTGAGCAAATTTAGAGTTGACAACTCCCTGACAATTTTAGGGCTCAAGGACTATCCTATCAGGTGGCAGCTGGCTGTGGGGGTATTTATACTTTACCGCTGACTGGAATGGATACAGATCTGTCATCCCTCACACTACTTTGGAAAATGCGTATCTATGGGCTGATGATGCCGATGGCTATTTGTGATGGTTTTTGCTTATGACTTTAACATGCCGTTCGCAGCTGCTGAAGGAAGGGATCTCCTTTTAAATTCACATCGAGAGTGGCTGCCACCAAGATCAAAGACTGCCCAGCCCACTCCACTCCCCATCACAGAAGTCTTTTAAAAAATCTGAGAGATGAATTTGTCAGTAAGGGTTGGTCTATGCTAGATGTTGCTATGGTTGTCTTTGCCCTTGTTCTGTAGCTATAGTAGTAAATTGCATTTGCTGCGGAGCAACCATTCATCAGAACAAGTTACTCCAGGGATAATTCCCCCATAGCAATTTGTTCTGCCCTCTGCTCCTGTATCCTAAAATAGCAGTAGGGAGCAGAGAGGGTCCCGATGTGAGATTGTCTCCGCAGCTGCTGTGCTACCTGGATCAGCAGTTTTTAGGGATCACCTACTCCTTGTCCCATCTTCCCTGCCTGGGTTTTGGACTAGGGGAGCCAGGTGGGAGGGTTACTCGAGTCTGTAACAGCAACAGCAACAGGAGATGGAGATGAGTTGGGGACCAAGGAAAGGGTCCAGGCGAACCACCATTTTTCCTAGCAGTTTGTGAGATTGCTTTTCTCTACAGCAACTTGCCAAAGGACCAACTGCTCTGGAGCATGGGCCTGTATTGATATTCCCCAGCCTCTAGCCAGAGTCTGGCTGCAGTCAAAGCCTAGGTGCAGGTGTGATGCATCCTATGAAGACTCAAGGGCATAGCAAGGTTAAAATGGGCCCTTGTTTGGAGGATGGAATGGGACCCCTTCCCCCCATTCCCTCTCTCAGCAGCAGGGGATGCAACTGCAGCAGAGAGTAGTATGGGGGCCCCAAGGCTCATGTGCCCCTGCCTTTAGTATAGCTACACCTGGTCCCTTGTATGAAATACTACAGACCAGGCCCCAAAGCTCCTCACATCTTTTGGCCTAGAAGGGGCCCCTGTCTAGAATTGAGTAGCTTGAATGTGCAGTGATGTGTAAACATCGGAACAGCCCATACTACCCTCCCTGGACCAGGGGTGACCGGATAGGGTACACATGATCCAGGTGTCCATGATCTACCAGGACCCATCCTGCTGACTCCAGAGTTCCAGGCCTGCGCTCCTCCTGCGGGCTCCTAGCTCTAGGGCACCTCAGCAACCAGTCTCAGGAGTGGAGTGGTCAGTGGAGTACTCCCCTTTAGAGAGAGCCTTCCCCATTGCGCTGGAGGCACTCTCCTAGCCCCTCTCCTTTCCTAAGACACTACCTGGGGGGCCAGTTCTGCTCTTCTCCCCAGAGGTGATCTCTGTGTGGTTGGTTACTCCCACCCCATACACCATGATCTACTGGAGATGTTCATGATTCACCAATGGCTCATGATCTGCCACTTTGCTGCCCCTGCCTTGCACTGAAAAGGAAGGTGGCTGGCATTAATTTGGTTTTAAGCAAGTGAACTGAAGTCCCCTGACAAATTACCACCCAAACCCTTGACTGGGCAGGGTTGATGCGTCCCTTCCATACCATCTCCTCCTCTCTGTGTTTAGGATTTTGTCCTTGAGACTAGTTCATCTGATTTTGAGAATGTGGAATTTTTTGCATTGAAATTGAAAAGGTTAGAGGCTATGTCAATGTACTGGGGGGCGTTTGTTCGTAGGATAGTAAATAGTTTTATGTAAAAGGACAAAGACCATAAGAATTTGGGCTACCAAAGAGACTGATCTTTCTTCAGAAGAGACAAATGAGTATGTGGAGGTATGAAGGCTTGAGATTTGTGGACAGCAGCTCCATTCTGACTTGATGTTTGGAAACTTGGGGTTTGAGTTTGAAATGCAGGACTGCTAAGCTCAAATTTCAGCTCCAGCACCTTGAGCTGAGCTGGCTATGTATGGCAGGGAGCCACTCTTAGTATATCTACTAATAAAGTGTAAGTCCCATTTTAAATTTGTGCCTAGGCCCCCTCAAAACCTAGAACCACCACTGGGTCCATTAATAAACTAGAAATACTAATATCATGCACAACGTACAGGCCTATAATGCAGGGAGCCGCAGCCCCTTAAAGGCGCATCAAAAATTATGTTAATATTTTCCTTTTTCTAATGGGTGAGTCAGTGTGTGTCCATCCATCAAACATTCCTGTTAGGAGGTAACCCTCACCAACATTTTTCCCAAGGTTGGGTGCCAACTTCTCTGAATTCAGCTCTGAAAGCCATCCTTTCATTTTCTTTTCTAGGGTAAATTTGGGTCTCGGGAAGCTAAAAGGTGCTGGCTGGACTGAGCACTGGTGCTGCCAAAGGTCTTGCCCGCATGCTGCCTTGTCACTGGGACTGCAGATCTATCCTCAGCAGGTGGAAGCACCATTGAAAACTGGCTAATGCCCACAATAGCTACCTGTTTTTAAAGGCTAGGGTGTATGCAGGCATTTACAAGACTGTCTGCTTAGTGCTGGGTCCACTGGTGGTTCTGCTCCATGTGACTTGCCTGCTTGTCTTTTCTCCCTGAGATCTACTGCTATTTGTGTAACATCTGTGATACACTTGGAATGCTTGGCTGGTGCCTCTTGTAGGATACTTTGGTATGCTGGGAGGACCAGCTAATTGCACTGTAGATTTCCTTTCAAATAAAGCAGCATGACAGTCAGATCCTTCTCCCTGCCCCCCCCCCCCCCCCCCCCACCCCCCCCCCCCCCC
>QEPC01010928.1:585347-605369 GCA_003113815.1 Sphenodon punctatus
GGCCGGGGTTAGGTGGAGCAGGCCATCACACATGATGGCCACTCTACCAGTCTGGGGTCACCTACCCCAGATCGTGACAGGGGTTAACACGGGATGTGCGCTGGCTGGGAGCCCAGTGCACACCCCGTATTAGTCCTACCACGGTCCGGGGTAACTTCTGCTCCTGCCTGTGGTAAACATCTGACGGAGCAGGAGTAAGCATGACTACGGGCTGGGGTGTCAAGTTTGAAAATACCCATAGTCTCCCAGGTCCAACTAAATCACATTATCCACTAGGCTACACTGGCTTTGTCTAACTTGCCACAGCTGGAACTGCATTCGGAGAGATGCCTAAACTTGTAACTTCCATGGGCATGTCTAGGGGCTCAACCAGGGGAGGAGACTGGGAGTCCCAAGTCTCTCTAACCCCAGCCATATCCTCCAATCTGCAAGGCTCTGTTTGGATGGCCGTGTAGCACTGTCTCCTGCTTGCACCTCATACTACTTTTCCATTCTCCCACAGCACGCGCCACTTCTTCTAGAAAGCAAACAGCACCTGACTGGGGAAGAGAGATCATTGACCAAGAGCGTACAAAGGGCTCAGCAGTGGGAGAATGGCCAAGAGGAAGGGGTCATGACTACCCCCCCCCTCCCCACATATCTTTCCCAGTGCCACCCCTAGGTATGCCAACTTGTATCGTTACTTAAGGCAGCATTCTGTTCAGGGCCAGAATCAGGCAACAAAAGACAGGGCTCGTGTGTTGGGAACCAGGAATGAATGTGAAATGACAACATGAGTGTAAGACGCTGGCATAAAACTCGCTTGGCCTGACATTGGGGAGCCCCAGCCTGTGGAGGGGCTGTGGTAAATCAAGAGCCCCCACCATGAGTAAACCAGAAAAAACATGAGCATAACATAGGGGCAACAGGGTCTGCAGAGTAGGGAGCCCTGGGCCCTGTAGTAGATGTTAAGTTCAACTGAACATCAAAAATTAGTTATGATAAAACTTTCCTTTTGGGTGAGTCGGTATTTGTCTGTCAAATATTCCCATTAGGGATGGGCAAGGGGGGCAAATTTTGCATTTCTGAATTCCATTCTGTTTTCAGTCACAATTTTTGTGGGTTTTTTGGGTTTTGTGTTTCAAAATTTTGGAGCCTGCTACAGTTGGTTGGGAAGCAAGCATGCAAAGGGGGTGCAGTCGTGTGTGTGTGTGCACATGTGCATATGATGATCCTGTAATAAACAGCACCCTGGTATCCGAAAATGTCAGAGCACCAGCAGGGAATCTCACTGCTCTGAGCCCAACCCATTCACTTTCCTGGGTGCAGTTCCATCTCCAGCTGCCTTAGGAAGCGGGCCAAGCCCCAAAACCACAAAGCACTCAAAGATCAAAAGTAAACCCACATAAAAACATGATGCGCTCCTGGAGATCACCATTGTTGGGGCTAAACTCGCCACTGATCAGCACAACATATCATGAAATTTGAAAGACGCCCAAACTGCTAGACCAACAATTTAAAAACATTGAATTAGAAATAGAAATTGAGAGGCACAAAGCACACGCTAACATACACCCAAAAATTGCAGGGCAACTTCGGTGTTCCAAATACAGAAGCTGAAAAGGGCTTTTTGTGCTTGTGTTTTATTCACATCCCTAATTCCTATGTTAGAAAGAGGCCCCTGCACCACCATTTTGCAAGGGGCCCCTACTTCTTTGGATCTGGCAGTGATACTGCCTTTGTTCATATACAGTAACTAGCAGCCTCTCCGATCCAGAGGAGCCGCTTGCCTCTCCTGCCCAGTGTTCCCAGCATGTCCTCCTTTGTTCTTTTTGGCCTCAGGGAATGCACAATACAAAGCTGGCCCAAGCCAATCTGCGGATGTGTTGTAGAGAAAGGTCCCAGTGTTTGACACCTACCGTGCATGCTTAGGAATCTGTGATGCAATGTGATGGCATGTGTGACAGTGTGAGGGAACAAGCAATTGCTGGCCAGAGCCTCCCGTAGAGTGATTAGATTACAGTCTGGCTGACAGACCAGGCAACTATTAATTTCAGATGAGGGAGCAGCCGTGATTTACTCTTTGGCAGTAGAGAGGCCTGCAGCAATAGTCCGAGGCAACCGTTTGAGAAGAGTCCGAAAGCCAAGCTCAGCAGCTTGCTTGCTGTCTTGATGGCTAGATGGGACAGCTGTGAATATATTCACGGGCAGCTATGTCACCACACCAGCTCACATGAGTTTATCATATGTCATGAGATTGAATGTTTTCCTTGAGGCCCCAGCTCCTGGAACTCGGTCATTGCATACAGATAGCAGTTTGCGGGTTTTGTTTTTAAAGGAAACTTCCACCCTTTAGAGTGGTAGGCAGAAGTTTGAAAATGTGACCCAATCTCCCCCCAAAATCTCAGAACTCAGTCAGCAAACACATAATGTTACACACTAACATATTTATACAATACACATGAATTATATTAATATATTCTTTTATAGTTCTTAACGATACACACTTATTTATGAAAATATATTTGTGTCATTATTATTCTCATGATTTTTAAAGACAATTTAATGGTTTCGTGGGCCTGGGTCCAGAGTTTTGAACATCTGCTGTCGCCACCTGTATGCCCCTCTTCCCCCGCACTGGGTAAGCAGCCTCTCCTGGCTCTTGGATGCATTTGTTCAACCAACTGCAATGGCCACGATCCACTATAAGAACTTGGAGCAAACAGCCAATTTGCTGTTTCTTCTTATACCTGCTATTTTCCCTTTATTGTATTTAAATTGCTGATGGCCTTTTTCCATACAGCTGCCTTCCAGATCTGTCACTCTCATCCTGTTCAGCTGATATACCCTATTCCCCCTAGACTAACTATGGTATGCTAATTACAACTAGCTTGTCTTTAGCTCTTTCTTCTGATATTTCTTATTCTTGCCTGAGGAAGAGCTCTGTGAAACTTAAAGGTTTTTGCACTGCCACCCACAGGAGTTGATCCAATAAAAAACAACCTCTTGACTGCTTTGTCTCTTGGTTAAAAACCACAAGTAGGACAATCCTCGACCGTTAAAGTCAATGGGAGTTTTGCCATTGACTTCAATGGGTGAAGGATTATACTCTCAGTATTTTAAAAAAGGTAGTGGGGGAAGCTCTAGTCTGTTGATTTAGCACCTATGCTCTGGGAGACTTGTCTTTTGGGACCTGGACCTGTTGGGTAGCCCTGGGTAAGTTGTCATCTGCTTGGTCTGAGTGGTGGTGGTGGTTGGGATAAGCCATTGTCAGGTCTTCTTGTCCGGTGACTGCTGCAGTCCTCCTTGAGCTTGCAACACTCGTTAAAATAACCCACTCCCTTTCCTTTGAAGAAGAGAGGAGTCGTGTTTAAAGTCCTGGGCTAGGACTCTTGTTCCTATTGGAGCCCTTTGGTGAGTGACATGACCATGTCCGAAAGGGGTGAGTGTGAGTGTGTTGTGCTGGAAAGGGATGTAGCAAAGGGGCTGTCCTACCCCCTGATGTAAATTCTGCCAGTACCCCTGCTTACAACAATTGGCCTCATTGCCCATCATCCACTCTCACTTGCAGATGAAGTATCCCCGCCCAGAGCCTATCACTTAAGTGTGCTCTGACCATTTGTAAACGTGCCCCAGGAACAGAGGTGTATTCTGTGCTTCCAGCAACTCAATGACCCTGGTTAGGCTGCAAAATGATGTCTCTTACAGAACAGGAATCGCAGTGGCAGCCACTCAAATCTAGAAGGCACTTAGGTTGCATACCAATGTGAAAGTAAACCCCTTGTGTGTCTGGATGGGAGAGGATCTTGCCTGCTTTGTATGAGTCTCAGGCCACTGAAATCAATGGAAGTTTTACCAGCATGTTCAGGAAAAGGGGTTCTTTCTACAAAGCTCTGCTGAGCTTGTATGAACACAAATAATAACTAATAGTGCTAGGAAAGCATTTCCCAGAATTTGACAAAAATGATTGCATTTTTTTCATTTTTCTCCCTGTTCATTGAGCTGTCACATCTTTTCAAGAATTCAGATACCTGATAAAATGTTAAAAGAAAACCATCTCCCCCCCCCCCGTGTCCCCCCCCCCACATTGTAGCAGTTCTGAACAACAGCTACTACTACTACTTTGGTTTTACTTATCTAAAGTCAAAGTTATCCTAGTAATGAATAATTCAATGGATTCACTAGTATCTTGGGAGTTTCAAGCATGCTTAGAAGAAATTGCTGTCCAAATTCCAGCAGTTTATCAGTTAGTTACAAAAAAACATTGTCCTGAGAATTGAGTGGCTTGTGCTCAGTCTGTCGCTACTAACGAGCAATAATAATGCCACCTGGAATGAAACCCATCATACTATGCCAGGGTGGGGGAGCAACTTTCAGAGCAAGTCCGAATCATGGAATGACCTAGTTCCAAAAATCCTGAAGGGGGGCTTTGATCAGCTTAAGCTCTCAACAAGACTCTCAAGTCACACCCAGAAGGCTGTTATTTTGGACACAGACAAAATTGTCTGCAAGACCTTGGGCATCATGTGCACTGTGTAGTGCAGTGCAGCTGGTTGGCTAAGAGTGTCCCCCCAAAACTCACTAATGCCCCACCCAGTAGGGGAGAAAATACATCATCAGTCATCAAATTTATGCTATTTTTAATGTACATTTTTTTCCTTTTCACTTGACCCAGCCAAGGAAAAGACACTACATTAGACACCTGAAAATCTGGACCTTGCAAATATAGACACTTCCAGATTCTGGTCCCAACTATCACTATGCCCTCAACAGTGAGGATGCCAAAATGCTTGGACCCAAGAGACAAAGCAGTGGATTTCTTGCACACCTGAGGGAGGGCATCGTGTGTCCCAGAAGTCTGCGCGCTCTCACTGACAGTTGTTCCAATAAAAGAGAACAACTTAACTACATTTGGAACCAGTCATGTTCTCTCTGGACTTAAGAAGACTGCGTTCTCTGGATGCAATCTGTAGTGCCAAACAACACATTGCTGGTGACTGCCGATCAGCTGTTTTAGCACCAACTACTTATTCCAGGTCTTCCTCCTTTCTGGGGGGAGAACTGACACTGCAGTGGGCAGACAAAGAGGGGTCACCCACAGCAGCCTCAGGTGTGGGATAGAGCGAGAAACTTGCAGTTCTGGATGTCCTGGACAGGGGCATAGCTAGGCTGGAATGGGCTCTGGTACAGGAGAGGGAATGTGCCCCCTTGATCTCCTTCCCAGGGACAAGGGGCGCAGCTGAGTGTGGGGCCCCCATAGTGCAGCTGCACTCCCAGTCTCTACTATAGCTATGCTCTTGGTTCTGGGTGTCCCACGAGGTGTCTCAAATTGCTGGTCTGCACTGAAGCCAAAATCATTTTTACTCTGCAATTCTCCAATACCAGAACAAAGCTGCAGTGGAAAATATTGACTTTCTGTGAGCATGTGGGCGCGCGTGCATGTATCTTTCCATTCAAACCAAAACAACCCCACAGTGGCTTCCCTGAAATGAGAGAGCGGTTAGGTAGAGAGCGATACCTTTTATCGGACTGACCTCTGTTGGTGAGTGCGGGCAAGCCAGGGCCAGATTTGCAATTGTGAGGAGGACAGGGCAGCTTTTGTTGGGGAGGCACAGAAGCCCCCAGTTTATGGGGACTATGAATAAACTTGAAATAATGAGTGCAGAAAGCACTGCCATAAAATACAGGCCCACAGAGCCTCAAACACAGGGAGCCATGGAGGGTGGTCAGCAATTCAGGAAGCATCACCCAATGCATGGGGCCCAGGAATAAACTAAAAGTAACAACCTATGCCAGGGTCATAGCAAGGCTACGGTGGGCCCAGGCTCATGCCCAATTATGCCCCTACCCCTAAGAGCAACATCTTCCTAAGCAGTGGCTCTTGCAAGACCCCATGCCAGCCTTCCCCTTCCCCTGCAAGGATTGTGGTGCTGTCAAGGATCGAAGTGAAGCCCCTGGAGTGGCACCCCCACCCAATAGGCTCTTTGTAAGCAGCCTGAGTGCCAGTATAACATATTCAGAGTGGGTGGGGGGAAGAGTGTTAGCCCCATTCCCTCCTCCACTCACTCTGAAAATTTCCTGGTGATACCATAGTCTCTTGCAAAGGGGCCCCTATAGACCAGGGCCCGCTCTCAGCTGAGCCCCCTCGCTCCATGGTAGCTACATCCTTGACCTATGCATAACATATGGGCCCCAAGGCCTGCAGTGCAGGGAGCTCTCACTCCTGAAGGGAAGTTTATATATTCATTTAACTGAACATAAAAAATAATTTATGGCAACATTTTCCTTTTTCTCATGGATGAGTCAGTGTGTCCATTAAACATTCATATGCTAGGCGGGGACTCACATGACTATTTTGCACAAGGCCCCAAATTCCCTGGATCTGGCACTGGTGCAAGCTTGACCTTCTGAGCTTCAGAGTTCTTCTTCAGGCTGCATGAAATACAGTGGCTCTTCCAAACAACCTTCCCCGCCCAGAAGCTAGAGACGTTGTTTCACTGAGACCCCCCTGAGAAACAGCAGGCCAAGTGTGGCCCTGGCACAGGATGGTGGGGCGTTCCCCTGGGACACTCAGTCTGTCCTCTCTCTAATCCTCTGCAGCCTTGCAGTCTAGAAGCTACGGCTCCTCTGCCAGCACAGACTTGGTCTCCCCAGCAGTTGCTGTGTGTGTTGTGCAGTCTGCTCCTGCGACTGTGCTGCTCCTTTGTTTCAACAGGCCAGACAGAAAACTTCATTCTCCCCCCCCCCCCCCAAATGCCGTGGGGTGCGGGGAAGTGCAAGAACTTAGGATGAATTTTCAAAGCCATCTCTAGAAATATCTGCTGCTGTTCTGCAGCTTTGATTCCACTGAAGGGAATGACTCTGGGACACAGCTCATAAGCTTGGGTTTGTTAGCGACTTTCTCTTCTTTGTAGTTAGAGGTGGTAATGAATATCCACGGCAAGTGGCATATCCAGGGACCAGTGTTCACAGTGTTTCCCCCCACAGCTGCCAATGAGGAAAATGCAGTGAGCATTGTTCCCTGATCCTATCCAGTGGGTTGGGTCCAACCAAGTGAATACAACAAACTGCTATTTGATTCCTGCTTCATTTTCCAAACTGAATACCCGCTTTGGTTATTTCTGTTCAGTTGTTTTGGTTTATTTCAGTCCAGTTATTTCAGTCATTTTCGTTACTTCATTTTGGTGCACGATAGCGTCAATAGTGCCCTTAATAATGAAGTAACTGAAACCCCCAAATGACTGAACTGAAATAACAGAAATAACCTAATAAACAGCTGAATATTATTTTGCTGGTGAATAATTAATAGGAGGGCTATCTGAAATGCAAATAATGTTCATTTGCATGAATAAAAAATATCTTATTGTTTCAGCTCTAGTTACAATATTTCTGTCTCTGCCTGTGTGATATGTGAGAGCCCATCACTGTAGCATACAGGTGCTTGTATTGCAATGACATCTCCTCCCCCCACCAAATCCCTTAAAGTCTGTAAATGCTGCTGCTTGCAACAGGAGCCACTGTTAAGCAAAGTGGACCTCTCTTACTTGAAGGGATCTCTTCACTGAGCAAGAGCACTCCTGCAGACCTCCTGGCCCTTGCAAACTGCAGCCTCCAGTGACAAATCACATGGATGAGGGTTCAGAAATCCATGCTGTCAGCTGCCGGAAATACAGGAAGGCAAACTACTGAAATGGTGGCAGGGTGCCCTGGCACAAAAGGAGGGGGGAAATGGAAGAGAAACAAGCCACATCCAGGCTGATAAATCCTTCCCTGAAGGGACGTGATGATTTTGTCCAGGTGACCGATTCCGAGGAAGTGGGGGAGGGTACCCAAACCCTCCATTCCAAGGGACATAACGTTACGTTACTGGGGAAACGCAATTTGCCTCAGATTGGTTCCATTAACCCAGATCCAGCTTCCAGTTCTCACCCCTAGACCTAAATTCTTCATTGACTGATGTTCAGTGCTACTTTTCCTAATATGCAAAGTATGTGGAAGCCTAAGGCAGCAAAAGAGCATGGCAGATCCGTGACTAGGAAGAATCATTTGCTGCCCCCTTAAATTTGCCTGTCTGCATGAGTGATGATGGGTTGCAGGTGGGGAATTGCTCCAGGTTACCTACTCAACAGCTGATCTGTGGGGAAGAACTTCCTCACTGATAGAGCAGGGAACACCCAGCACATCCGCCCACCCTGAATGAAGGCTGCGGGCAGAGGAGCGCTCCTGTCTAGGGTGGTAAAAATGCCTAAATCTGGCCCTGAGCAGCACGTGCATGGCATCACCAGTGTCCTCATAGCCAGGGTTTCACACATGCATTTGATCCGGTAGTTATCCTGGGTTAGTGCCGCTACTTGATCAGGCTAAGTGACGGTGGGAACGGGATGCATCTGCCCTGAGAATTGGAAATTGGAATATCTCGGGATGGAAGGAGCATCATAACACAGCGGAGTTTAGAAGCTTGATAGGGGGTTGCGATATACTCCTTCTACAAGAAACATGGGTAGATTTTTCAATTAGATGGCAGGGATTTGAGGTATACGTCTCCCCGGCAAGATCATGTAAAGTAAAGGGGAGACTTAGCGGAGGAGTGGCTAGTCTCTTCCGCAGCTCATTATTTCACAAAATAAAAATGCTACACTCAGTGGACTCCCAATTTGGTTTATGGTATAGTGAAACTAGGGAGGGAAAGAAGATTCTTTTGGCAAATGCATATATCCCTCCGGCAATATCCCATTATTATTCAGCAAAAATTTGGGAACAAATGAGGGAAGCGGTCCAGAGTGCATATGCAAGATTTCCTGGGGTGATGCTGGTTTTTGGGGGAGATCTGAACACACGAATGGGAAACCCGGCGGAGGAAGGAAGTATGGGTAATTTGGATATCACAATAATCCCCCCGTATAACAACATCCGGCACTCTAGGGACTCGTTTGTATGCCCGAGGGCCTTGATTTTGCGACAATTTCTCAGAAAACTAGATTTGGAAATCTTAAATGGGAAGGTAATTGGGGATCTTGAAGGGGACTTTACCTTCCATTCTACATGCGGTGTAAGCGTGATAGACTATTTCATGGCTCAGCAAAATTTTGTGAACGATGATTTAGAGCTGTATATTCTCGCCTCAGAGGAAACAGAACACTCCCCCATGATGCTTAAGGTTAGAGGTTTTCTCAAGGGCAGGGGAGATCAAGGGCAAGAAACTACCGAACAGCCTTTAGAAAGTTACCAGTAGGATAGGGTGCGGATGAAATGGTCAGCTAAAGCCCGCAATAGCTGTTTAATGTTTATGGAGACGGCTCAGTGCCAGAAGCTAAGGGGAAAGGTGGAGAGTTCACCTTGGGGAGATATGACGGCTTTCGAAGCACTGATTGAGATCTTTAGACAACTCCTTTCTTCCCCGCCTATGGGCAGGCCACCCCGTAGAACTCATGGGGCCTGGTTTGATAATGACTGTGCGAGTGCACGGAGGTCAATGCGGCAGAAGGTGGGAAGGATGAAAAGAGCTCCAAGGGTGGATAATAGGAAAAGGGTTGCAATTGCAAGGAAACAATATAAGCAAATGCTGCGGGGAAAAAAAGAAACTTATGTTGAGCAGCAATGGGTTCTGCTGCAGCAGGCGACGCAATCTAGGGATAGCAGGCAATTTTGGAAATTGATTGTTGGAATGATGGGAAATAAAGCTCCAACAACGGAACACTCACCGGCATTGCCCAAGTGGGAGAGCCACTTTATAGCTCTTTTCACGTTACCCTACCCAAGGGTTTCATCGCTGGAAATATACCCAGCTGATAGATTCCCAGAGTGGCAGCCTGTTTCAATAGAGGAAGTTCGGGAATTGATTGGCTCTTTAAAAGATGGAAAGGCTCCGGGCAGTGATTTTATCCCCCCGGAGCTGTTAAAACTTGACTCTGAGTGGTGGGCAGGTCTTTTGGCTCCCCTCTTTACTTCAATTAACGCTACCGGAGAAATTCCGAGTCAATGGCTGCAAAGTATAGTGTTACCCATATATAAAAAGGGAAATGCCCTGGACCCTGCAAATTATAGACCTATTAGTTTGCTATCTACCATTGGCAAATTATATGCTAAGTTCCTCCTAGGTAAGTTTAGGGCTTGGTTAGATGAGTCGGGGGTTATGTTCCCAGAGCAAGCAGGGTTTAGGACAGGACAGTCAACAACGGATCAAGCATTTATTCTCAGGCTGTTGTTTGACAAATATGTTGGCCCACAGAAGCAAGCTGCCAAATTTTGCTGCTGCTTTGTGGATCTACAAGCGGCTTTCGATTCAGTAGATAGAGAGCGCTTGTGGATCAAACTAGGGCGTACTTCGGTGGATGGGCGATTGCTATTTTTGATGATAAAACTGCACCAGAATAATACTCTGCAGGCTAGAACTGGCATGAGGCGCCCACTAACAAAATCTATTAAACAGGAAAAAGGCGTCCGCCAGGGTTGTATATTGGCTCCAGCCCTTTTCAATTTTTACCTGAACAACCTGGTCCCTTTTATGGACAGTGCAGAATTGCATGCCCCTAGACTTGGCACTAGACGCATAGCTCTGCTTTTGTACGCAGACGATGCGGTGCTATTATCTATGACCCAGATTGGGTTGCGAAGGAGCATGCAAAGATTTGCCCTCTTCTGTAGCCAGGAAAAGCTAGTCATTAATAGTGAGAAGACAAAGGTCTTGGTGGGGGGAGGGTCCAAAAAACTCCACCGTTGGTCGATTGGGGATAATACAATAGAACAGGTTAAGCAATTCAAGTACTTGGGAGTTATTTTTGATACTGCGGGGAGCGGGAATGCGCACTATGCGGCTGCCTTACAACAGGCCCGAAGTACAACCAAGGCACTAATAAAGTTCTATTATTCCCGGGGTGGGAAACTGCTTAACCCAGCCCTTCGTTTATTTAGGGCCAAAGTGATCCCGCAGTTACTATATGCACTGCCCGTATGGGGCAGTAAACTAGTAGATAGGCTTGAGCTGCCACAAAATATTTTTCTTCGCACAATCCTGGGACTGCCTAAATGTGCCCCGTGCGTGATTCTGAGGGCAGAGACGGATATGAGAACAATAAGGCTACAAGCGTTGACCTCTTTATTTAAATTCTGGCTTAAGGTAACGGTTTTCCCCCCAAATCCTTACTCATTGCTGCAACACAGTATTGGAGAAAGAGCTTTAGCTCAGTGGTCACAGCCCATTGAGGAAATGTATGCAAAGTTGGGCTTGGGTAAAGATTGTTTAAGGATAAAAGGGATAGACCGAGCAGCTGTAGAAATCAGCCAGAGGTTGATGGACCAGGAGGCTCAAATGGAAATAGCTGCCATCCAGACACAAGGGATAGCCCCAGAATACTCTTGCCTTAGAATCAATGAGGGATGGCCAAAATATTTGGACTGGCCCCAGGCGCAATGCCGGAGAGTGCTAACGCTTCTTAGATTTAATCTTTTTCCATCAGCATTAGTAGAGGGGAGATATCAAAAAAACCCAGCCAACTTAAGGTTATGTTTAAACTGTGATGCAGCAGTTGTAGAGACAATGACTCATATATTGTTACACTGCCCTAAATACAGTAGCACACGTAAGGAAATTCTGGGAAAGCATATATCGGCTTTGTCCAAATATGCTAGGGATGAGCAGAGAATGTATATACTCTTATCTGGAGATGATTCATGTCGATCTAGAGCGGTCGCAGCGTTTGGAGCTAGGATCATGGATGATGGCGGAAACTGCCGGATTGATGGGCAGTAAATTAGTAGGGGCCAAGTTGGGCTAGGGTAAACTTCAGTGAAGAGTAAGTCTTCACCCAGAGAGGAGTGTAAGTTTAAACGGAGGAAATAATATAGGGTCGGGGGCAAACAAGTATATAGGGAACTCGAAAATTGGGAAGTGGAAAGGCCCAAAAGACTGGCAGTAGAGGGTCTGATGATGATGATTATGTGATGAAATGTTGTAAAGCCAGAATAAGTAGTCATATGGTGTCAAAGTGGGACAAAACAATTAGTTCCCCTTTTGTGGGTATTTATATATTGTGTTTAAATACATTTTATGTTAAATGTGGATCTTGCCCTAATTGAGTGGGCAAATTTTAAATAATGCATTTGGAATATTACATACTTACCGCATAAGGTGGCTGAGATTGAATATGTATACTAAAGAAGGGGGAGTAGTGTTTATCTTTGGGTGGTTCACCCCCCTAAGTTGATGTATATATGCTAAGTGTGGAAACTGTTCCTGTCGTTGTTTATTGTTGTTTTTGTGGACCGGCGGCTAATGGCGAAAGCTAATGTCGCAAATAAAATGTATTATATATAGTGCCGCTACTCTGGTAGCCTGGCCTGGAAACAACTCCATTCCCAGACGATATACCAGGGTGCAGTTTGGTAAAACTCTTGGTGAAGTGCATTGTGGTAGCGACACAAAGTGCAGAGTGGAATCGACAACAGAATAGGAGTGGGGCGAATAGGAGCTGCGAGTCTGAGTTTGGCTGAGGTGGAGGCAAACTGGGAGGCGTGTGGGGAAGGCAGAGAGCCTTTTGGGGGAACCCCAAGAATGCTGTACTTTGGAAATCCAGTGGTGTGCTGCCTGAAGAAGCATGCACATAAACTACTAGCGGTTTCCCACCCACTTCCCCTTAACTTGTAAATCTGTAAATAAACAGCTTTCCATATACAACTCCAGTTTACCTCTCTCCTAAAAAGGACACAAGGACCAGAAAGTACCACCCTGGAACTTCCCACTGCTTGGGGAAAGGGGTGAGACGAAACGGTAAGAACCGATAACATAAGTGGTTAACCTTGCAGCATTGGGATTGTGTGAAAAGTAGTGAATCTTCTGGATGAGCCTGTCCTACTTGATGTGTTGCATGTGCACGTAGGAAATTTCATGTTGACTCAAACCAGACTTCAAGTTCTCTTAGTTAATGGAGTTGGCTTCCTTGTTGTGTACATATTGGAAAAGGGCTGCATGCTGCTTTCCCAAAACCACAGGAACCTCTGGAAACTCCAGCACAAAAATCTCCAGAAAGCAGAGAAAAGGCTCCAGTCCAGAAATTCCACTGCCAGATGGGGAGGCAGAGAGAAAGGGAAGGTTGAGCATGTTAAGTGAGATTCTACCCTGAAAAACTACTTTGTAAAAATGGCCACATATCAAATGGTGTTTATTAGTTGGTGCTTTCAAAGCATTCTAGGGGATTTAGATATTCCAGAAAAACTGTGCTCTGCTTCAGTGCTAGGCACTCTTCAGGATCCCTGTGACCCCAGATCACTCTCTGACCTAACCTGACCAGTGCTTGGGACAGGGGGCCTGGCTGGCCATCTCCCTGCACCATGCAGTAGCAGAAAAAACTCAGCACCACTGGAAAGGAGCTTCTAGGTGCCTGCACAGGATGGGGCTTCTGTTTTCCCTCCACCTGCTTATCAGTTTTCTAGTTGTGCCCTTGGGAATGGACGTGAGAGCCCAATCAACCCTTATCATGAGAGAGGAATGAGGAGGAATCTCTGAGAGGCCAAGCTCTGTTTCCCAACCCCAATGGGGAAGCCATTCACATAGCAGAGTGCGGGTCTGCTACCGTTTCCATTCACCTCAATGTGGGTCAGGCCAAGAACTGACAGCTACTGTGTCGTTGGCCTGGCAGCTTTCTGGAATGACATCCTGACCATGGCTATTGACATGGTTGCACCCAGGCATCTGCTTCCACCGCTGCAGCAGCATAGGTCCCCCTGGTATATGGGGGACCTGAGGTGGTTGAAGCGGGAGAGTAGGCAGTTAGAGCGCAGGTGGCGCTCGACTCGAGCTGAAGCCAATCCGTTGTGGCATAGATCATTTTTGAAGGACTATGCCATAGCTATGATAGTGGTAAAGAAAGCTTTCTTCTTCACTATAGTGTCTGCAAAGTCTCATCCTGTGGAGCTGTTCCGGGTGGTCTCTCCTGTGAACTAGAGTCATCTATCGCCTGCCGTGACCATTTTATTAACTACTTTGCAGACAAAATTGCTTGTACTCACCACAACTTGGGGCGCTGCTATTTCAACTGCAGAGTCCAAGCATAGGGCTTTAGAGGCTCAACCTTGTCCTGTTGCTTCGGATCAGTTTCAGTTGGTATTGCCCACCAATGCGGGCACTTGTGCTTGGGGCGATGTGGACCAACTAGTTGTGAAATAGATGGTTGCCCGTTCTGACTGGTGAAAGCCAGCTGTGGGACACTGTGTTGCTGGCTGGGGTTGTCAATGCCTCCCTTTGGGAGGGCAGGATGTTGGACACCCTCAAAACTGTGGTTCTCTGGTCCATGCTCAAGAAACCATCTTTGGACGTTGACTATTGCCTGGTCTCCAACCTTCCCTTTCTAGGGAAGATTATTAAACAGTGGTTGCCTAGCAGCTTCAGGCTCACCTTGGTGCTATCGGATGCCTGGACCCATTTCAGTTGGGCTTTCATTCAGGGTAGAGGACGGAGACTGTGCTTGTGGCCTTGGTTAATGATCTATGCTTGCTGATCAACAAGGGGAATTGTGCTCTGTTGATCTTGTTAGATCTTTCGGTGGCCTTTGATACAGTTGGTCATGAGGTGTTGTTGACATGCGGGACCAGGTAGGGGGGCTCAGGAATGCTATTGAGTGGTTCCATTCATTACTGTCATGAAGGTTCCAGAGGTTGGTGATGGGAGATTGTTCGTCATCCCCTCGGGACCTCCCTGCAGGGTTCCATCTTGTCTCAGCTTGCCTCTTGTTCAATGGGGCTGCTGGGCAAGATCATTCAGAGGTTTGGAGTGAAGTGCCATCAATATGCTGATAACACCCAGCTCTACCTCTCTTTTTCATCCGACCCACGTCCTGCCCTCTCAGTGCTTATCCAATGCCTGGTTGCTGTTGGGGACTGGATGAGGGTGAGCTGATTGAAGCTGAATCCAGATAAGACTGAAGTGATGATGGCTGGCCAATCGTGTGACCTGGAGGGGATTGAGACCTCTGTTACTTAAAGGATTCAGCCCCCTCTGGTTACTCAGACTTCTAGAGCGCTTCTGGAGCCTTTGCTGCACTTGGAACACCAGGTTGTGGTGGTGGCCAGGAGCACTTTTCACCAACTCCATCTGGTGAGGAGGCTGTGATCCAATTTGGCCACCATCATCCATGCTTTCATCACCTTGAGGATAGACTACTGCAATGTGCTTGACGTGGGGCTGCCCAGTGCCCTTGGTGACTGTCCGGAACTGCAGCTGGTGCAGAATGCAGTGGCCCGGCTCCTTTCAGGGGTGGGTCACCATGAGCACATTAAACCTATGCTTTACAGTGTGCACTGGCTTCCAATAGTTTTCCAGGCACAATTCAAGGTGCTGGTTCTGACCTTTTAAAGCCTAAACGGCCTGGGCCCCACATAGCTGAGAGACCACCAGTCCTACCATGCCCCATCGTAGCTCCTGTGGTTGACCGGGAACGCTCTCTTGCAGGTACCACCAGCTAATCTTGTTTGTATGAAAAGGGCCCGCAGAGTGGCATTCTCGGTTGCTGCTCCAATGTTGTGGAACATCTTCCCCCAGAGGTCCGTCAGAGTCTGAGCGTTTTCCATAGGCGGTGCAAACCTTTTATTTTTGGCAAGGTATTTGGCAGGCAGGGCTAGGGGTTGAGGTGGGAGGGTTTAGGGATGAGGGTGGCTTTTTGTATTTTTATAATGTGTGTTTTTATTATGTAAGCCGCCCTGAGCCTTAGGGAAGGGTTGGGTAGAAATTTGAATGAATAAACAAATATAATATGCGGCCTTCACTCCACGGAAACAGCCCTTGCCAAGATCACCAACAATCTACTGGTCACTGAATCTAAGCGCCTCTACTCCGTTCTTGTCCTCCTTGAGCTCTCTGCTGCCTTTGACACTGTCAACCACTCACTCCTACTGGACTCTCTTCACTCCCTAGGCTTCTGCGGCTCTGTCCTTGACTGGTTCTCCTCCTACCTCTCTGACTGCTCCTTTTTAATCTGTGTCTACCCAATTCCAACTCCTCCTCCCCCCCCTCTCGGTTGGGGTTCCCCAAGGCTCTGTCCTGGGCCCTCTCTTCTTTATCTACACCCTGTCCCTTGGCAAACTCATTGCCTCCTACAGCTTCCAATATCACCTTTACGCTGACGACACTCAACTCTATCTCTCCACCCCCTCTCTCTCCCCTTCTGTCCAAGCTCGCCTCATCAACTGTCTCTCTGATATCTCCACCTGGATGTCCCAACGTCAGCTCAAGCTCAACATGGCTAAGACTGAACTCCTTATCTTTTCTCCCTACTGTTCCTCCCCCTCTTCCCTCTCCAGCCTTTATTGATGGGGTCACCATCCATCCTGTCCCCCAAGCCCATAGCTTGGGCTTCGTCTTCGATACTCACCTTTCCTTCAAACCTTACATTGACTCTGTTGCCAAGTCCTGTCGCTTTGCCCTCCGTAACATTGCACGGATTCGCCTCATTCTCTCTGCATCCTCTCACGTCATGGTCATCTCTCGCCTTGACTATTGCAACCTCCTCCTTGCTGGCCTCCCCTGCTCTCACCTGTCCCCCCTTATCTCCATCCAAACCTCTGCTGCTAGGGTCATCCACTCAGCCCATCACTTCGACCACGTGCAGCCTTTCCTCTCCTCACTTCTCTGGCTCCCCCTTCCCGAACGCATCCTTCACAGACTCCTGGTATTTACTTACAAAACCCTTCACAACCTGGCTCCCCCTTACCTCTCAGCCCTTATCTCCTTACACACTCCTGCGTGCACTCTCCGCTCCTCCTCGGTCCCCTCCCTTGCTCTCCCTCATCTCCCCTGCTCACCTAACCGCCTTCGTCCCTTCTCCCTTGCTGCCCCCCATTCCTGGAACTCCCTCTCTGCCCACATCCGCCTCGCCCCCTCCCTCCACACCTTCAAATCCCTCCTCAAAACCCACCTCTTCCTTGTCACCTTTCTTGATGCCTCCAAGCCTTAGCCAGCATCTCTTTCCACCTGCATGGGTTGCATGGGTTGAATCCTGTGAACATATCTGTGGGACTGCAGTCTGTGAGAGTAGCCAGAGTGCTTTCCATTTCCTATCCTGTGCATTTACTCCCTAGAAATATGTGGCGCAACAATGCCTTCAAGTGAAAACCGAGAGGTACTGCAGAGTAGAGATGACTTGAGACTAGGAGCATAAGGAAAGCTGGAGGGAGACCTGTTAGAACTTCTAAACCCAATACAAATGCATTCTTCTTGGGGAGAGAGAGAGAGAACGTACCTAATGACCCAGACTGTGATGGTGGCAGTGGCGTAATCTAGGGGAGTCCTGGGGGAGCCTGTGCCCCTTTCCCCCCCCATTCAAGTCCACTGCCCCTATTTATTTTTCTCCACTTTGTCTGTTTTTGCCCTCCTCCTAGTTGTGGCCCCCACAGCAAAGAAAAAGTGCCCCCCCCCCCATTTGAGAGACCTTGGTTACACTACTGGACTGTGGCCTCTTTTTGTAGCCTGGCTAGACTTCACCACAATCTGAATGATCTGTAGGTCTGTCTCCTCTCCTGTGGAACAAATTGCCTAGGGCGGTAGTGGGCTCTCCTTCACTTGAAGTTTTCAAACAGAGTCTGGACGGCCGTCTGTCGGGGTTGCTGTAGCTGTGGATTTCCTGCACTGAGCAGGAGGGTGGACTAGATGACCTCTGAGACCCCTTCCAACTCTATGAATTCTATGGTAGTCCAGCTGGCTTGAGAATGAGACTAGAGGGAAATGAAGGTTTTGTGGGTGGCTTATGCTCTTTCTCTTGCTGCAGAAAAAACATGATAATGATGGCCACATAGAAATGCTTTAAGATGTTATCACAGTGCACCCTAGTGGCGTAACCAAAGTCCCTCAGATGGGTGGGTACTTTACTTTATTGCGGGGGGGGGAGGGGCACAACTAGGAGGAGAACAATAATAGAGGAGAGAAATAAATGGGGGGCACCGGCCCTGAATGGGGGGGGGCACAGCCCCCCCCTCCCCCATGTCCTCTTTAGTTACTCTCTGGTGCACCTTAAATGCTGTGCTCAAATCCCCAAAGGCAAATAAAATAACACTCCCTCCCATCAGGATTAGTTTACTGATTTCTAAGCCAGTGCCATGATTTTTGGAAGGCCTGGCTTGTGCTACTAGAACTGCTGCTGACTGCCGCCCTGCTGACCCCTTGGGGTCTGACTTGCAGACAAGAGGAGGGATGATGTAGAAATGGTTTGGCCACTGTGTGGATGATGGCTTGTTCTAGTAGATGTGGGAATGCAGAAAAGAAGGGAGAGGATCGTGAAATACACAAAGAAATATATGAGAAGAGAGAAACAAGATCATATATATGATATAGACACTGGCAAGGGTGGGAAACTGGAGATGAAGGGGATGAATCGGAGGATCTAAAACCTGAACTAGACAACAAAGCTGTGGTACAAGTTGTGCCAATAGTTTTGCTAATAGTGTTGTTATAAGTTCAGAAATTCACCGGCTTGAATAAAAGCAAGATTACTGGGGAACATGCTTGCGATGGAAGCGTGACATCTGAACATGTAAGTCGGGAAAGTCCATTTTGAAAAACTTATGTCACAGGACAGCAATGAGATTTCAGGTTAGGATATAAGTAAAGGATTTTGAAAGCTTACCCCTATTCGATGATTCTTCAACAATGACATACACAGAAAGGATTATGATTGATGTACCAGTAACTGGGATTTATAGCATTGTGAATATAATATCATGATTTGAATATAATAACTGGTAGCATTGTGATTCAGTTTAGTTTGTAGCAAGATTTAAAGATAATCCAATAAACTGCTGTAAAGCCCCAATTTTGCAGGCCTTGTGAATTCACAACGGTTTCCTCTTACGTATACAACTGGTGGGAGGCTTTTGGCAACTGGGGATTTGATTGGGGGCAGATGTCCCAGAGAAGCAGTGCATGTTGGTAGCTAGGCAGTTTCCCTGGTCTTGGCTGTTGATGAGGTGCAGCAAGTAGGAAGCTGAAGGAGGAAATATTTGGCAGCAGGTAAGTGACACTATTAGTTGTGATGCCACGTACATCTGGTATCAGAGATCTGGCTCTAGACTTGAATCTCTAGCACTAATCAAAGGTCACAAACCTATTTTGGTTTATATGAACTATAGTCAAACTTCTGTAACAAACCCTGCTTATAGCAAACACCTATTTATAACAATTCCAACCCAAGGACCCTTTCTGTCAATTGCATATTGACAAACCCTAATATAGCAAACTTGCTGATATAATCAATTTTTTTCTCTGGTCTTACGGGGGCTAGTTATACTGGATTTTTTACCTTATTTTCTGCAAACTTTTAAGCAAAATTTACATTATTAATTTATGTCCCGTAATCCACATACCCTTGTTTCACTTCCTAACTTAAAAGGGGTTTTCCTCTCTGCAGCTGCAAGGTGGCGCTGAAGAACAGCGAAACTGTTCACCATGTGGAGGCATATGAACTAGCCTGCCAGTGACTTCTAAACAGTCTGTGCGACAGCAGCAAGTGACACTGGTGGTCCTTTATTTATTTATTTTATTTATTTAAGACATTTGTACCCCGCCCCTCCTGTACACAGCTCGGGGCGGCTTCCAACAATAAAACATCAAGCAATATAAAAACAATTTAAAACAATCAAAGTTAAATACTTTTAAAAACAGGGCCAGAGAAACAGCTTCGACATTAAGACCATAAAACAAGGTAGGGGGAAGAAAACAAAGCCCTAACCCCCTCTCCCCCCACTCCCCAAAGGCCTGGGCGAACAGCCAGGTCTTACAATACCGCCGGAATGTTAACAGGCTTGGGGCCAGGCGGGCTTCCTCCAGAAGGGAGTTCCAAAGGCGCGGCCCGGCCACCGAGAATGCCCTCTCCATTGTGGCCCCTCACTTTACGCGGGGGACCTCCAAGAAGGCACCCCCGGCCGACTGCAGGAGCCGCCCTGGGGCGCGGAGGGCAAGGCGATCCCTGAGGTATGAGGGGCCCAGACCGTAAAGGGCCTTATAGATCAACACTAAAACCTTGAACCTGGCTCGGCACGCTATTGGCAGCCAGTGCAGAGTCC
>QEPC01010928.1:607746-620935 GCA_003113815.1 Sphenodon punctatus
GCTTCCTCCAGAAGGGAGTTCCAAAGGCGCGGCCCGGCCACCGAGAATGCCCTCTCCATTGTGGCCCCTCACTTTACGCGGAGGACCTCCAAGAAGGCACCCCCGGCCGACTGCAGGAGCCGCCCTGGGGCGTGGAGGGCAAGGCGATCCCTGAGGTATGAGGGGCCCAGACCGTAAAGGGCCTTATAGATCAACACTAAAACCTTGAACCTGGCTCGGCACGCTATTGGCAGCCAGTGCAGAGTCCGGCGCACAGGTGTAATATGCTTTAGAATTCATATGGAGGATTCTTAAAGGGAGATCGGGCATATCTTATACAGAGGTTCTAGACTCTCTTCAGCCCTGGGGTAAATTGCACATTAAGGTGGATTTTTCAGAGCACCTGACCAGCATGATTTTCCAGAGGACTTCTGAGTCCCCGAGGCACTTCTGTAGATGATACAAGACATAACCGGAAACATTGGAAAAATCCAGCTTGTGTGTTACGTGTGGCAACCAGCCACCATTGGGAGCCGCTGGCCCACGCAGTTACTACCAAATAGGATGTGGGGAGGGCAGACTTGGGGTGTTCTCAAATGAGATGCTACCATGCATGGTCACCCAGGAGCCAGAGCCACTCATCCAACTGCCCATCTGAAGGTGGAGCGAGGGGGATGCATGATCCCATGAGTCACTCAACACCCACCCATGGCCACTCAAGGGGCACTGCTGAAAAATCCAGAGTGTCCCGTGAGGGGCAAGCCAAAAAGATGTGTGGCGAAGGGCACCCACGCATTCCCTGCCCCTATGAACTGGGGCAGCCACCCACGCCAGCAGACAGGTCCCCCATTCGTAGGCACTGTGGAAGGCAGACATGGCCTTTGCAAGTCAGAGAAACTGGCTGCGAGTGCTGGGGAGCTCTCCCAGCCAGGACATGTTCCCTAGAGATCATGGCCAGGACATGTCCGTTTCAAAGGCCAGTTTGGAGTGCATCTCCTTCCCCCATGGTTTGTAGCAGGGGGAGTGCGCAGGGCCGGCCTTACCACAGGACGACCTGAGCTGGCCGCCCCGGCCCCACTCTTTCTGAGGGCCCCGCAGTGGCCTCTATTTTCACCAGGACAGGTTGTGGGGACGCCACTCCCTCTCAGTGAGGCCCAAACATGACCACCTTCACGGTACCCTAGATGTTGCCCCCAAAGGAGAGGGCCCCACATTTTATCTTTGCAAATCCTAAGGCTTGGCCTTGGGAGTGCGAGGCAGCTGCAGAGGTAGCCATGCTGGGAGCTGCCCGTTACTCCCTTCCCACTCACTCCACCTGAGTGGCTGCTCCGCAGCTGTGCCATTGAGTGGCCATGGACCCCCCGCCTGGCTCATTTAAAAACACAGCCTTCCTTGGAGCTGAGCCCACAAGTCACAGGAGTCCCAAGGAGCAGCAGTGACATTGGGTGATTTTACACACACACTTCTCCTGGATGTTTGCTGTTACATCCTGAACTTTCTGTGTGTCTAAATCACTCACCCAGATCTTAAACATCCCGCTCTTTGAACTTCTGCGTAGAACTTCTCCCAGAACTTTTGTGTGTGTAAAAGTTGTGTGACCACAGCTGCCTGGTAAACTGCTTTGCTCCAGGCAGCTGCGGCTACTTTAGGCTGCCTCAGGGCAGTGTTTGTGTGGCGAATGCATCCAGCAACTGCCTCAGGCCAGTGTGTGGGTGAAAAATGTGTCTGGAACTTACTTGTGGACTTGTAAACCCAGAAGATTGAAAAACCTGGACCTTTAAGGTGTGTGTAAAAATGCCCAGAGTGGCAGGGTCCTAGGGTGTGGTGACAGAGGTGGGAGCGTTGGTGATGGGGTGCTGCTGACACTTCTGCCTCTGCTGCCATCCCTGATGCTGCTGCTTCTAGGGACTTGCCACTGTTCATACAACAACCAAACTTGGCTTCAAGCAAGCCCTGTCCCACAGCACACCCTCCTCGCTGTTACTAAATGGAACAGCAGCTACAGAGAAGAACCTGCTCTTTATTGGTTGCTGCAAGGGCAGCTGGATAGCAAATATGGAGTGGGTTGTAAATAGGCATAATGACTTGCTTCATGTTTGATATTCAAACGTGTGGGTAATGTTATGTCTGGTAACACTGTATGGAAAGCTGGTCAGAAAATGGGCGCAACAAGAGTAATTTAATGGCAAACCTAGAGAGGGAGAAACCCTCCCTCCCCGCCCCCCAACCATGGTCCCTGAGGACAGGACACTGGGCTGGAAATGAAGAGACCGCGGCTCTGTCCTTTAGTTCTGCTGCTGGCGTGCTTTGAAACCTTGGGCAATGTATGGACTATAGTTGTAGTCTAAGGTATGTTACTGTAACTTTAAGGGCTGGGGAGTTAGCATCTCTTTTCCTAAGGTGAGAAGTCGCATCAGGGGGTGGAGCCAGAGAACTGGAGAAGTGGGCCCCCCAGCTAGCAGGCCTTCTCAGGGTTGCTCCCCACAGTTATGATAGTGTTGGTTCTTTAATAAAGTTCTATTCCTTTTATAACCTCTGGAGTCTTTGTGCCGAAGGAGAACCTGCCTAAACATGACATGGTACAGGAGTCGGGTGCAAGAGACTAGGGCCATTTTTAAACGAGATGCTCCCACTCCTGTCCGCCCATGCGACGTGTGGGAGTATCCTGTTTGAATTTGGAGATGCGTGGGTGCATGCTCCCGCGACCCACGCACCTCCACCCACTCGCGGAGGAATCGGTGAAAAGGTGAGTTTCTCTGTGCATGGAGATGGGTGCACCTGTCTGCGTCCTCCCCCCCCCCCCCATGCACGCCCCCTGCAGCAGCGCTCCACTGGCCGCACACGGACTGCCTCCCCAGCAGCAGTCCGTTTAAAAATGGCCTAAGAAAAGCAGCTGGAGAAAAAGAGGGCTGAGCTGAGGAGATGGAATGGCTCAAAGCTCCAGAGAAGCTGAGGCTTACAGGCAATGCAGCAGGGTCATGGAGAAGATTCAAGCAGGACTTTATAATCTACATGCAAGCCACAGGGATGGAAGCAAGGGAACTTCCTCAAAAGGTAGCCATTTCCTTGCATAGTGCAGGACATGAGGCAGTGGACATTTTTTAGGCTATGAAGCTAAGGGAGGAAGAAAAAGCGAGTGAAGCTAGTGCTACAGTCTTAAAGTTCAGGGAATATTGCATACGCAAGAGCAATGAAACAGATGAGATGGTACGGTTCCACCTCCGAGTGCAGCAGGAAGGGGAGTCTGTGGAAGAATTTTTAATTGGCCTCAAACTGACTCATCAGTCATGTAACCTTGGCCCCTTAACTGAGTCTTTAATAAAAGATCAGCTTGTGCTGGGAATCGGAGATGGTGCCCTCCAAAAAAGACTCCTGGAAGTCAGTGAATTTGCCTGGGACGAAGCAGTCAGTATGGCGTAAGTTGCTGCAGCAGCAGCAGCAGCAGCTAAGAGCAGAATGCAAGTTTTGGTGGGAATCTTCAACAATGTAACCTTAGATGCAGTACAAGGTACACTCGAAGCCTGCCAAAAACAACAAAGGCAGAGTTACCCAGACAAGACAGCCACATGTGAAGGGAAACTCAAGTCACAGAGCAATCTGCAGAGGGACTTAAGAAACAGGTTGTGAAGACCTTAGTGCCAGAACAAGAAGGAAGAACTACCTTTTTGTGCTCGATTGCTATTCCCGTTATCCAGAGGTAGCTTTATTAGAAAACACTACTACTCAGCATGTAATATTTAAATTAAAATTTATTTTTTTCTAGGCACAGCATTCCCCACATTCTGGTCTGATAATGGTCTTCAGTTTATGGCATGAGAATTTTAAAAGGTTTATTAAGGACTATGATGTTGCTCACGTTACGCCGAGTCCCAAACGTCCCCAGTCTAACAGCTTAGTGGAAAACGGGGTGAATATTGTAAAGAGACTGATGAAACCAGCCACACGCTCTGGTTCAGATCCATACCTGGCAACGTTAATAGAAAGATTAGGACCAGACTCCTATAGTTGAAGGAGGACTCAAGACACCAGCAGGCCCAAAATTACAAACAGAGAGTGCAAAACAAAAGCACTATTATGACAGAGGGTCTAGTGTATTGCCACCCCTGCGATCCAAAGACGGGGTATGTGTTCACAATGGTGGCAGATGGTGTCAGAGGGCTGTTGTTAATAGGACAGTTACTCCCAGATCACATAAAGTACAAACCACTGATGGGACAGACTTTGAGACGCAACGGATGACACTTGCAGCTGGTCCCAAAAGACGAGGCAAATAAAGAGGAAGTAGAAGGAACAACACAGTCAGAAAAAAACAGAGGAGCCCAACCAAAAGGCAAATAGAGAACAGACTTGGCCAGCAGGGGGACTTTGCAGATCCAACAGAATCCAAAAGGCACCTGCTGGACTCATAGAACATTGTTAATAATGTAGAACAGTAAAGCTGATTGATAATTTCATGTAAGAAAAAGGGAGATGCAAGGATTACAGTTGCAGCTTAAGGTATGTTACTGTAACTTTCAGGACTGGGAAGTCAGCATCTCCTTCCCAAAGGTGAGAGGAGCCAGATAACTGGAGAAGCACACACACACACCCCCACACCCCCCCCCAGCTAGCAGGCCTCAGCGTTGCTCCCCAGTTATGATAGTGTTGGTTCTTTATTAAAGTGCTATTAGTTTTATAACCTCTAGAGTCTTTGTGCCTAAGGAGAACCCCGCTAAACATGACAGGCAAGTCAATTTACATCCCTGTGCCTCTGAATCTCAACCCATCCCTTGCCTGTTTAAAACCCATAATGATTGAGACTGCGGCTCTGCCTCATGCAATTACTGTGCACTTTTGCTGCAAAAGGCCTCTGGGATCTAAGCCATTTGTTTCTAATAGTGGAGGAGCATGTGCAGTACTGTCAGGAGGGTTCGATGTAGCCAGGGGTTTACTCTAAAGCAAGTTCTAGTGAGGATGCACTGGATTGCCACTTGTCACTAGGGTGCAGTGTTAGCTTAATGGTTTCACATTTTTTTTTCAAAATGATTCTGCCTGTAGCATCTTAGTGGTGATTGGGAAGGGCATCTCAGCAATGAGTCTCCTCTCTCAATAGTGCTTCCTGACCACCTCACCCTGTCTTGCCTGTGCAGTCTTTGGTACATAAACTCGGGACTTGCCCACCTAAAAATCAGTTCAATCATCTGGCCTCCATCCCTTTTGCAATGGGTGTCTCTTCATGCTATGGTTTCCATGGGGCAAATGTGTTCTATGGTAGTAACTGTGACGTCCTCCTGAGGGTGGAGCAGTTTGATGAAATGTTCAAACTGCTCCATGTTTTTGCTGCTACGCTATGGACCATGACTGCTAGGGGGAGGCCGGACATCCCAGTCCAGCTCCTGAGTTCCAGTTGAAATTGACAAAGCTGGCAGCAAAACTGATAAGTGCAAAACCAACTGTGATTAATCCCAGAGGCAAGAACAGAGTGCCCTCACGGAGTTCCTGTGTCTCTATTGTACCCTGGCTGGCCAGTGGCAGAGTTGACACCTGACCAGATGTTGATTTTTGTATTGTGCTTTTGACTGCTCCACAGGTTGCGTGGGGAGTTCCCCTGATGTGTTTCTGGACAGCAAACCCGTGCTTACTCCTTGGCTTACTCCCCTGTTTGAGTGAACAAATGTAATGCTTGTCGCCATGGTGACTGGAATGCTGTCAAGCATTGTGTGTAGAGACACCCAAAGAAATTCTCTATCAGCAGCAGATTCTCTATCCCCGTGGGTTGGGGAAGGTGATGGAGGTGGGACCAGCACCTCCTCTCATTTTTCTCAACTCCCCCTGGATTTAGCAGAAGCCCCTTTGTAGACATGGAGAATGGGATCCTTGGGGGTGGAGAAAGGAGAAGTGGTGTCTCCTTAACAACCTCATGAGGATTCTGCTCACAAGTTAATAGCAATGGGTTCAGTGTTCACTCTTGGGAGTTACACTCAAGGTCAAGCTCCTTCCCTAAGTGAGCAGCAAAATCTTTGTCTAAGGGGAATCCTGCCTTGGCTGCCTTAGTCCCCCCCCCCCCCCTTTTGTATTCCCAATTATTTTAATCTGTTTTATTTTCTCCTTCTTTTCCTGTAACTTTCCTTCCTCGCTCCCTCCTCTTGTGTAGTTATTCTTACTTGTCCTTTTTCTCTCTCTCTCTAGTTGATATATATTCTGAGCAGTGACAGCAGCTTCTACGAACTGGAATCCAGAGAGATAACACAGTTGCCATGAAAAACTGTCTGCTCAGCTACAATTAGCAGCCCCGCTGTTATCTTTCACCTGGGCAGAGCAGCCTTATCGCTGGGCCTTCTTGGAAAATGAAGGGTTGCAAATACCAACCTTGGGTACCCTGGTTTTGGCATGCCCCCCTACTTTTCAAGCTTCTGGAACTTCTTGTTGGCTCCCTGCTTCATACTATTAGTTTTGCTCCCCTCTCGTTCAGCCAGGCTACTGTCAGATGCAAAGCAGGCCGTGAAGCTTCTCAAAGTGGAGTAGGCCATAGCTAGAAGCGCTGGGTAAGTTAGGAGGGATACCCTGTTCACTGACCAAAAGCCACTATTTTAGTTTATTATTAAAGACCCTAAGCAACTCCTCCATCTTTGTAACATGTCAGCCCTGTGGCTCATTTGCCCATTGACCTCTTCCTTGGGACTGTAAACAAGGGAGCAAGTTAAACACTTGTGTTGGTTCCGTCCTGGATTGGGGTATGTCAGGGCTTATTTGCGTAACACTCTTTTATAGTGGCACAAAGCCACTTTCTGAGTGTGAAATCATTGTGTGGCCTGGTGATCACTTGTTCTCTGCCATCTGATACAATGGGGGGTGGGGGCATTGAAATGCAGGGAAATCTGCAGCTGGGTGAATGGACTACTATGGGCAAACACAGATTACGGAACAAGTAGTGAGTTTGTTGTGTCAATGAGCCATCACCTGCTTGCTCATTACAAAGGGTGAAAGCAGACAAGTGTCTCATGCATTACCCACTGAAAGTTGTTATCCGTGGGTAATGCATGGGGAGGCAGTTGTCTGTTTTCACCCAAAGAGGCCACTCTGTTCACCAGAGGTAAGTTGCATTTTGTGAGATTGCTTCCCAATCTTTGGTGTACCGTGAACGAGCTTTAGTAACTGACATGTGCCTTCCAGGGCATCTTGTTCATATCAAGCCCTGTATGCTTGAGGGGGGGAAAGCAATCCAGTTTACCTGAGCACATCCTAATAGATGGAGCCTAACCTAGCCACAATAATGTTGCTTTTTAGTCTTTTTCTATTGATGTGTTTGCTTTGTAGATACATGGTAACTGAAAAATAGTCCTGACTCCCAGGTTCCTCAGATGCTAGAGAGATTTAAATTCAGATCAGAACTCAGCAACTTGGGGCTTTTCTATCCAAATCAGTCCTTGGAGACACCCTTACCCTGGTGCCTGTTCCCAACCATTTACAGCCATTCCCCATCTTCTGCTGATAAATCTAATCACTTATAGTCCCAGTTGATGTTACTGAGATGCCTAACCAACCACCTGAACGCATCCCTCTACCAGGTAGAGACCTGTATATTAAATCAATTGCATCTGTGCCTACAGTTACTGGGGTGTGCAAATGAGGGGAATTGTGAAAGATGTGGTCCTACTCTGTGCACATGGCATTGTGAGGAGCTCAATAGATCCTTTCTGTCTCTGTTTCCAGATCTTTTTCTCAGTTTGCAAGGGCATGGAATTCAGCAGCTGTGTAAATGCATTGTCACAGGGCAGAGTAAATGTAGTTCTTGAGCTTGAAAACTGTGCTTTATACATAAGGCCTGCAATTGGAATGCAGTTAACACACGGTGCTGCTGCTGAGGTACATAGACAAAGATCCATTACCCTCCTTCATGCAACACCCTTCCTCTTTGCAAATGCATCACATGTTCCTTAATCTGTTCGCTTTGCCTCATAGCAATGCATCTGCTGAGTCCCCTGCATTTCACTGCTGCTCTTCCTACTTATTTCTCACAATGCAAAAGGCATGGAAGAAGGTCCTCATAACCTCCCTGCATGCAAAGTTCCAGAAGCAGCAGAATTAAGGAGTGTGCTCCAGGATTCTGACCACATCTCTATGATAACTTGGAAGTAGGAAGTGACAAGCGGGAAATGATGCATCAGTGGTTGAAGCTTGCTGTGGGTTGATCAAATAGCACACCATTGCTACTTGACAGAGTCATCAGAAGCACAGGAAGTGGTAAGGAGGTTTAATTAATTTAACTCAAAATGTGGGTTTGGGCCAGTATGCGCTCCGAGACAGTATTGTGCAAACAGGCCTGTAGAATTGTGTGGTGAGTTCTACGGGGCCAAAAGTAGTAAAATCTATCTTTCCATGCACACAGTGCTGTGCCAAAGTCGTGAATGGGATTTGAACCAATGCAGCACTTAAGTGAGAATCTCGCCCCAAAGTGGAGGCCATTTTCCAGAGATGGTTCTGGAACAGGTACTGCTGAATTGTTGCTATTGGTGGTCTCCTTTCAGAACAGGGGTGCAACCAGGAAAGTCATAAGAAAGGTGGGACAGGCCTGGCTTTTCCCCCTTGGTCATGATCCTGCCTCGCTCCCCCAGCACATGCTCCATGTCCTTCCCCTTCCCTTGGTGGTGTTTGCTTCCTGGAGGGTGTGGTGTGTATTCTAGGGAAGGGATAGGGCCAGCTGGTACCACAAAGCAACCCAGGGTGACCATCCTAGGTTCTCTTTTATCTCTATTTCTGTGGGCCCCATTTTCACTAGGGCAGGGGGTTGGAGTCCTACTCCCTCCCAGTGCATCCCCAAACATAGCCCTGTGGAAGATGCCCTGAGGGGGTGGGGGCCCCACATTTTATCTCCACTCTGGGCCCTGCAAGTTCTAAGGCTGGCCCTGGACAGAGGGAGTATGAGGTGCAACAGGAACAGCCATTGCCTTGGAGTGCAGTCTCATTCTCCTGCCTCTTGCTCCTTGTCTCGCAACCCCGTTGCACACACCACATCCTGTAGGGAGGAACCGTGTGAGGGGAATGATAGAGAACATACATGTGTTTGCTGGGGGTCTAGGGTGTGGCTAACGGGGGCTCAGCCACTCTCCAGCCTCAGGTTGCACCCGTGCTTCAAATTAAGCCTTTTAAGGTGTCCTCTCCCCCAGCCCTTTCTGATACTTCCCCACCACTAATGCGAGCTGCAGGAGGTGGCCTATAATTGCTTGTTGTATCTCATAGCCCCCTTTCTGAGGGATGGTGTTAGGTTTGCCCTCTTTCCTGTGTTGTGGAATTAGATCTGTCAGCAGAGAACAGCTAAAAATACCCTCATTTCCTGTAGAACTCAGGGATGCATGTTGCCTGAATCTGGGATTTGTCCGCTTCATCAGCGCCTGGTCCTTTCAACACAGCCAGTGCTATCTCCACGCTAGCTGTGTCTTGCTGCACTAGGAAATCTGATCTTCCTCTCCAGCAGCCTGCTAGCCCTTTAAAGCTTAAATAATGGCTGAAGAGAGAACGCAGTGGTTCCTGCTAATAGTGCAGGCTTGATAATCCCTCGGAACCTGGATATGTATCTCTGAACAGCTTCTGGGTGCAAAATTTGGACAAACAGACCATCCAGTGGACTTCTTACTTTAAAATCAATCTGGAAATGCCTTAAGATCAGCTTTTCTAAATGGCCTGCACAGCGGCAAGTTTAAATGTAGTCCCTGTGTATTCTCGTACCTGTGTCCTGATCTTTCCTCCTTTTGCCTTCTCCCTGTTTGTCACCTGTTACTTGTTGCATCATTTCCTGTGGTGTAAATAAAAAGGGGGGAGGGGTTCAGTGCCTCCCATTTGTTGTTTGTGCTGACTTCATTTTCAGTGTTAAAAATTGAAGACCTTAACTCTGCTTATTGTAACAATGAAAAATAACAATTAAAAAAATACTAGCACCTTCCCCATATCATTTGTGAGATCTTAAAGACTCATTCACACAACCCTCCACAAACCCACATTCAGACTAGAGTGTTATGTGAAATGCTTACCACTTCTTGTGCCCCTGGATGGTCCTGTGTTCTCTGTTACCTGATACAAAAAGTGGGCCGTTGAAGTGCAGGGAATTCAGCTGCCGTGTGAATACGTTGCTATAGGACAAGGCAAGTGTAGGGTTACCATACATTACTTCCCCTTTAGAGGAGCGCTTATGAAAAATACATGGTGCTGGGCTGAATTGTTCTGGTGCAGCCCTGCAACATGTATTTTTCATAAGTGTCCTCTTAAATGGGAGGTATGGTAACCCTGGGCAAGTGCAGATTAAGGACCAAGTGGTGAGTTTGTAAGGGTGTTGGGAGAAGGGTGTTGATTGAATGACCCCTTAGTTACACCCCCAGTCATTCCTGCGGGTGGTTCTTATGCTTCTCTTTGCTGTAGGAAGAATATTTGATTGGCTTTTCCAGTCCATGCCAGAACAGGAAACAAAGGCCTTTGTCTTTCTCACAGACCTAAAAGCTTCTGTTCTCCAGAGCTCCTGGTGTCTCATTACTGTCAACAGAACTGTTGCCATTGACTTCAATATAAGATATTAGGATCAGGCTTTTATCTATCAGGCAAAGCCAGGCCTCAAGTAAAGTGGGGCAGGGAGGAATGTGTGTGCTGGGCTAGGCAGTCCAAGCTGGCCATTAGTCCATCAACAGGAGAGGAAAAAAAGGAGGCTAAATTGTTTTATTAACAACAATTCTTTTTAGCCACCCATCTCCAAAAGTTTGGGACAGGTAGCAGCATTAAAAAACATACCTATATAAAATACAAGAACAATCCCTCCCGCAAAAAGAACTATATAAAATATACATAAAATAATGCCCCTTGCCCTATCCCTGACTACTAAATGCCTGGCCAAATAGATAGGTCTTACGTTCTGGAAGATGCTTGGGCATTGGTGAACCTGGAGGGGAAGGGAGCTCCAGAGCTGTGGAGCAGCCACCCTCTTTTTGCGCCTTTACCATATGGACGTGGTGCAACAATGGCACTTGCAAGAGGGCACGCCCAGCTGACCTTAGAGATCACAGTAGAACCTAGGGCAGAAAGCAGACTTTTAGATAGGTAGGGCCCCGGCTGTTAGGACTTTGTAATTCAAAAGCAGCACCTTGAATCATGCCCAGAATGCAGTTGGATGCTGGTACCAAGTCTGGAGCATGGGTGTAATATGTTCAGGGTGACCCATCCCCATCAATCTCCGGGATTGTATTTATAAAGTATCTTTGTGCCATCTAGATCTCACAAGAGCCTCGTGAGATTTTTACATGAGCCAATCGGATGCAGTGTTACGAGAGAAGCAATGCTCCAAACTGCGAGCGTATCCTCTAGGGTGCCTAGAAAGGCTGAGTCCTGAGATCACAGGGACAGAAAATACTTAATAATTAGTGTGTCTATGTGGGATGGAGTCTCATGTCTTGGGTTTGACTTGGGCCCAGCAAAATGTTGCTTGGGGTCTGTGCAAGGCGCATTCCTTAGCATTAGGTTCCAAAGCGTGTCAGCTGCTTGCTACGTTATGAAACAGGGCAAAGCCAATCAGTGCTGTCTCCATTTTTAGTGTCGCCACCGTGGCCTTTTGCAAGGCTTTGCAGGAGTAAAACCTTTCTCTGAGTGCCCTGGCTACCTCTCAAACCAAACCCTCCAAGACACATCCAGCTGCTTTGATGGCTCCGACTCTTCCCTCCTCTTCTCTGCCAGCCAAAACCTTTGTTGCTGGTTTCTACCGACTTGCCACCCCTTCAATTATATTTTCTCTTTCTCCTGTTTTAGTTGGTCTGTCCCTTTGGGGCTGACAAATGCAGACATTAGGGCCTTGGAAAGAACTTGTAACAGTGTTCTGAAGAACACTGTTAAATGAGGTAACTCTGAGTGTCCAGGCCAGTAACAGGGAACACAATGTGTTGATTTAATCCTCTCCCTTTCTCTGTGCTGGTGCACAAGCCAGTGTCCAGCTCAACCATTCAGGAAGTTAGGCAAGTGTGAAGGAATTGTTATTCCCCGCCCCCCAAGTCTTTATTATTCTGTGATGAGAATGATCTCTCTGACACCCAAGTTGAATGGTACTTCTCTACGTCTCAGGCCCGCTTTTGCAAGAATGACCCGTCAGGGGTGTAGCTAGGTTGGAATGGGTCCAGGTGCAAGAAATGCACTTGAGGGGGTGGGTGGCTCCCCATCACCATCCTCTCCCCTGTTTCATCCCTCCTCTCCTTCCCCTTGCGTCCTTATTGCAGGAAACCATCCACTTACGTGGTAAGTCTGCTCAGGGCCGTAGCCAGGAATTTTTAGTTGGAGGGGCCCTAAGCATAATAAGGGAGGGTATCAGGTGCATGCACGTGCTCTCCCAGAACCCAAAGTGGGTGGGGCTTAAAATGGGGCGGGGCTTAAGGGATGGGGCGGAGCCTGCTGGCAGCTTCTAAAATATACTAATTCACACAACTGCTGTTTATAAAATTTAGTTTTATTAAACAGTAACACATTACATGCAAGTGCATGCATAACACAATAACTTTAATGTAAAGACTTAAGTATGGAACAATGGCCAGGACCCAAAGATCCAGAAAAGTAATAGTTTTTCTGAAAAAAAGCAACTTTTAAAGATTATAATCCCTGGGACATTCAAAAGAACCTCCAATTTGGAGGACCAGGCAATATCTAACTCTTAGAGCTTGAGTTGTAAGCCCTGGGCATTCAAAAACAGGATCCCTTTTACTATCACAGATAGCAAAACCTCTGCTCTTACCCACTAGTCCCCACCCACCCAGCTCTCTCTCCCTCATGATTTTGTAAACGTCTATCCTAATGCCACTCCACCCCAGTGATTTCTTTTCTAAGATGAAGAGCCCTAACCAATTCAGCCTCTCCCCGTATGGAAACTGTTTAGTGCTTCTGAACACCTAAATCCAACATTTGGGTGATGAAGTCATCAATTATTAGACAGGGGTGGGGAACCTCAGGCCTAGTGACCAAATGCAGCCTACAGCTAGTTTTTTATTTGGTCTCTTTAAAATACTTGGATCTGGCTCCTAGATCCAGGCTCTACCCTGAAGCAGTGGCGGCCCTAGGCTGAGGGCGCCTGGGGCAGTGCCCTGCTCCCGCTCTACCCTGTCGCCGGTGCCACTGACAGTAGCGCTCACTGAGCGGCAGCTTTGCATTGAGCCCTTTGCATTGAGTTCCCCCCCCCATTCCCCAGTCTCTCGCAACCTCCCCCCCCCCCCCC
>QEPC01010928.1:622310-660552 GCA_003113815.1 Sphenodon punctatus
CGGCGTCAGGACGCTCTAGGCCTTCCGGGAAAACCCGGAAGTTCCCCGGAAGGCCTACAGCGTCCTGACGCCGGCAGCCACAGCCGGCGCTGAGGCCGCCGGACCACCCGCCGCTCAGCGCACAGACCTTGCAGATGCTTCTCGCACGACTGGCCACCTGGGGACATGCGTGCGCGTGCGTTGGTGCAGGGAGGCGGCAGGCAGGGCTTGAAGGTGCAGCAGCCCCCTCCCCAACAGGAAAGCTCCTGTTGAGGGGGGGGGCAGTGGTTTTTCTTGGGGGGCCAAGCCCCTGGAGGCGGACCAGACCCTGTCAGTCTGTAGTTTTGAGTGCCTCCATTTTTTGGCTGCCTGACTTCAAGCATGTAAGGCCAAGATTTCAGATGGATTGGCAGCACTGACTAAAGATGTGTCCCCAAACTAGTGACCCTCTTGGAAAATTTGGGGACAAAAGGAAGTGTAGTGTTGTAAGTGCCTGGGCCAACCTCTCTACACTGTAGTACAAGGGTTAGAATTGTCCTAGTCAATCTCATGTTCTGTATGCACAAAACTACAGGCCTGTGGGTGCAAACCCTGAATTGCATGGCTAACTGATAGTCATGCAAGGGCACACATGCATTTCAGATGCATGTTATTGAAGATCTGGGTCTATATAATTATCTCACTGGCAGTGACAAACTCTATAAGGCATGGACTGTTTCTTGCTGTATGTTTGAATGATGGTTAACTAAGTGCCACTACGAACCCAAGTTTTACTCAGCCTTTCTGCACTAGCCTGTAGTCCCTAGAACTTGGCTTTTTCTTTACCTGTCATTTCCATAGAGACTCTACAGTTGCAAATGGGCATCCCTCTATTTCACTCTCCTCAAATAGGCAGTTTGACCAGTAAGTTGGGCTTCTCCTACCAGACTTTTTGACTTCCACTTTCTTTGCTGTCTTTATGGACTAGGGAGGAAGAGCCCCAGAAGCCTTAGCAGGAACAATGTAGGAATGGGTGGGTGACAAATATTGGTTGAGGAGGAGTGGGGTACAGCTGGCAGGTTTACAACAGGTCCAGTTTCCACCACCCTCCACCAATCATGGACATTCCTTGCTTGTCCCTGTCCCCCAGTAGTGCACATTCATAATCTTTCTCCCTCCTTCCCTTATCTCTGTTTTAAGCACTCAGGCTTTCTTGCTAAGAACCCCACAATGTTACCTCAAATGCTCACCAAAAGCCAATTTTCATTTTCATTTCACTTCATCTTTAATTTATACCCCGCACTCTCCCAACCAAGGTTGGCTTGAGGCGGCTCACATCAATAATAAATACAATATTAGGGTTTTTATTCCACGCAGGGGAAACCCAACCCCAAATATGCTTTGTTCTAGGCAATGCGATGAAACTTCTAGGAATCACGCCTGTACAATTGTGATTAGGGAGGTAATATGGGCCAGTGGAATAGGAATCGGGAGAACTGGGTTCTATGGCTGGATTTGGAGATGAGCTATTGTGTGAATGACTTTGAGCAAGTCACTTCACCTCCGTTTCTGTTTTCACCTTCTCGAGGTCCCCTATGTGGCCGGGGAGGGGGGCCATATGGAGAGGGCATTCTTGGTGGCTGCACTGAGGCTGTGAAGCTCCCTCCTGGCAGAGACCCGGATGGCCCCAGACCTCCCTCCCTTCCAGCGTAGGATTAAGACCTGGCTGTTTCGCCAGGTGTTTGGCGAGAGAGATGGGGTGTAGGGTGGGGAGAGTGGGTTGGGGAGGGGTTATTTGTTCAGTGCCTTCCCTTTAATGTGTTTTAATTGTGGTTTTAAAAATTGTTTTGTAAGCCGCCCCAAGCTGCCTGGAGCGGGAAGGGCAGGGTAGAAATATTGTAATGAACTCTTTGGGGGAACCTCCTGTCACACTGGGTGTCTAGACAGACAGACCTCTCCCGCGGGGACCTACTCCAGGGGTGGCCAACCCTGCATCCCCAACAGCACTGGGTTTAAATGGACCTGGCAGCTACCATGGTCTGCAGTTTGCCCATGAGGTGCTCCCCCCTCCTCCTAGGGAAGCCAGATATGCAAATCTTAGAGGGCAGTTATGAGAAATACAGGCTGCAGGGCAACTGTCCTCTAAAATGTGCATATCTGGCCACCCTACCTCCCCTGCACCATAGACCTGCAGGTGGGTCGGCTGCCACTCTAGGCTGCTGCTTGCTGCTCTATGGTGTTGCCAGGGCCACCCCTGGCCTGAAGCAGAGCTGCAGCGGCCTGTCTCCGAGTAGACAGATCACTGCTCTGCCCCTGGCTGGTGCTCCGAGTTTGGACGGCCCACTCCGCTTGCAGTGCTCTGGGATGTTCTGGAGGACCACAAGCAGAGCTGGCCCGGAGCAGGCAGTACCAGCTCTGCTTCTGCTCTGCCTCACACCTGGGCGGCCTGCTATTAAATGGACGGGCCGCGCGGGGTGAGGCGGAGCAGAGGCGTAGGTGCAGTCCGTGTAAGAGCACCTGCTGGGTCAATGAAGGAATCAGGTCTTCAGTTGGGCTTGGGAGTACAAAGTCCCATTTTCGCAGCCCTGGGATCCCCGGAAGTGTCAGGAGATGGGGGGTTGGGGGCAGGAACCTATGGGAGCTTTACCATGTAACCTCCAGTAGTTCAGAGAAGGGCAGAGGCCTTTCTGTGTACAAGAGGCATGGGAGTGGGTAGGGGTTGGGTTGTGGGTTTTGAGGGGTTCTTTGTTTATTGAGTGTTTGTTTGTATTGTTTACTAATTTATTGTAAGCTGCTCTGACTCCTTCGGGAATGGGCAGCATATACATTTAAAATAATAATAAATAAATAAAATAGTAAGTGGCCATTGAGGCGGTTGCTTTTTAAATCTGCCCCTGTGCTATGCTTTTACAGCACCTTGCAAACTTTGATCTAATTCAGCCTCTAAATTCTCCTGCCATGCAGGGTAAAACTGACCATATGTACTGAATGCCATCGCATCAACTGACTAGTTCCCAATCCAATACACAACCCATAATTTGTTCTGTATTGGTTGGTTGCATAAGCCACCCCGTGAGGACATGGGAACACTAGGAATATGACTTAACACGCCAGCCGATGTGGTATGAATTTGGATTGTACAGTCAACAGCAAAATCCAGTGGCCCAGCCGACTGAGAATGAGCTGCTGAAGCAACTTGGAGATTAACAAATGCATTTGAGAATTGGTAGGGTCCATTTGGGCAATCTAGGAATTAGGAAAGAGTCTTGAAATTTGTGAAACCGTGCTCCGTTCCTCAGAGTGCCATGCTGATGCAAGCCTTGCTTGCTTCAGTGGGGCATAAACTGGCACTGCTCTCTGAGGATCAGGCAATAAGTGATTTTGGTTTGATGGACACTTGCCATTTATAGGTGAGGCTTATAGGGGCCGACTGCGGCCAGAGAAGGACACAGAGTGGCTTTATGCCGCCGTGTGGAGAGGCCCGGGAGCAGGCTTCAGGAAGGCCACGGAGCAGCTTTCAAGGCCGCTAAGAAGGGAGGTGACTGATCGAGGCCGGACAGGCCGCCACGTGGCTAGGCCCGTAGGTCTGGGAGCAGGCTTCAGAAAGGCCGCGGAGTGGCTTTTAAAGCCATCAGGCAGAGAAGCCCGGCAGGAGAAGGACGCGGAGCGAAGAGGCCCCGATAAAGCACGGCCGGTGAAGGCCGAGTCTCGGGCTGCTGGGCGCCGTTGCACAGGAGAGGCCGCGCAGAGCTGCTTGCTCAGTGTGCCTCACTGCTGAAATGGCCGCCGCAGGCGCAGGGATGCTGGGTGAGGATCTAAACCCTGTCCCCAAACGGGATGGGGGCTCCAAGTCCACGTTTCCCCTGATTGGCTGAGCCCCCGTTGCCAGGGCACTGACGGCCGGGGCGTGCTCCCAGCCCATTCCGGCTGCCTCCCCAGCAACGCTCGCTGGTTCCGACCGTTACTCCCTCCTTGCCTCATTCTAGTAGGGGAGCAAGTCAACCCCCCCACCCACCGTGGCAGCCATTACTGGCATGCCAGGGGCCCTTATAGGTGAGGCAGTAATCTGATGGCTAGAGGTTCTTTTTGCAGAGAGTGTTTGCCGAGCCTCTGTACCCCTCTCAGCATGCTGTGGGAGGCTCTCTCTCCATCGCAGTAGAGTGGGAAGTGTGTGCGCTTGGGGTACAGCTAGTGCGGGATTGTGCAGACAGCAAATCTAGAAGGCTGCAGCCAACAGAATTAGGTGACTACATCCATTATTTTCCTCCTCCTTCCTTCTTAGCATGACACACAGAGGAGCTGACTACCTAGCTTATCCCGAAGGGCTTGATGCAGGAAGTGTGGCATGAATTTCCATGGGCTGAGTGAGCTCATTGTTCCTTCTAGCTTTAAAAGTTCTGATTCTGTCATTGCCCTGAAGCAGGGGTGTTATGAGAGGAGATGGCAGGGGGCAAGCTCTCTCTTTGGATCTGACCAGAATGGACGTTCCCCTGAAATGTAGAGCTGCCACCTGCCTCTGCTCCCCCAGTGGAGCCAGAGCATCACTGAGCTGGAGAGAGAAGCAGCAGTGAGATGAGAAAGGAGACTTGGAGCCAGAGAAAGGAAGGGCAGTGTCAAGTAGGCATCACCTAGAGTGGATTGGGTGTGGAGGGGACCTGGTAGAGGACACCAGAGAGGTTGGGGGCTGGGGCCTCTCCCACCTGAACCGAGAATTGTTACACCCTTTTATTTTAGGCAGAGTATTCCTTTGCCTATGTACATTTACAAGTTTTACGTTGGTGCAAACTGCCCTGCTTTCCATTTGTTACTTGAGTAGCCTGGCTGTCTTCAGGACATAGGCCCCTTCCGCCCACCACTTGCAGTGCAGCCACTTTGGGGGCAGAAAGCAACACCACAGCTCTATGGAAATGAGAAATCCCTTCCCCAAGTTGAAACTGCAGGGATAACTTGAATTGGTCGGCTCTAATTCCCCATACTGGGTTTTGGCCAGGATACTGGCCTAACTCTTGCATAAAGAGCAGTCGGCTCTCTAACAGCCATTCGTGGCCAGAACCTCAGGTTTCTGTCTTATCCGAAAGCTTCCCAGCTTGGCATGGGACTACTTCCTGCTTAGCTCCATCACCACACTGCTGGCAAAAGACACTTTCCTTTTGTCCAGCAGTTAAAGCTAATCAGTGGCAGGATTAGGCTCCGACTGTTGCAAGGGGGCAATGTGCACCTGAAGCAAAGGAATATTGCAGGTCAGGATGCCTGCAAATCCCATCTACACTTGTGAAGTCCATCTCGTCCGCAGGCTTAAATTGGATTAGTTATTTTTAAACCCCACAGAAGGAGCATTAAGAATGTGCTTTTCACACAAGCTGCTATAAGGAATTGCTGCCTGCGGGCCTGGGTTGCTCTTTTCATAATTCCTCCCTATATACCTCTCCTTTTTAAATAATCCCACATGGAGTGGAAAAAAGAAAAAAAAAATTAAAAATCCAGGCCTGGCCCTCTGCCTGGTTTTCTCTGAAAGTTGATCTGGGCGACAATTCCAATCTCTCTTTGGGCTTTGTTTGGGTATTTTGATCCTGAATTCTAACTGTTCTAGCAGATATCAAAAGATTATTATATATACAATTGCGGGGAGCGTGGTGCACGGTGCTGAGAGAGCTTGGCTGCATAAGCGGAAGCTGCCTGGCTAGAGGATTCCCTACAGCTGTGTGTGTTTGCTACTCCTCTCACAGGTACCTATATTAGAAAGCGGCGACCAAAGGGCAAAGGACTATTGGCAGGGCAGAAGCAGTCAGCCAGCATACCTGGGAAAGCTTCTAGAAGGAAGATTTGGGCCTTCAAACTATCAGGACTGTGGCCAGGCTGTTGCAAGGGCTTGCTGCCCCTGTGAGTGCTCCTAGACGCAAAAGGGTGAGTCCCTTGTGTCCGTCCTTTGTGCGACCGGAGGCAACTGTGGCCAGAACGTCTGTCTAAAATCCAGATTTCAACCTTGGCGGGCAAACATCTTTCGGAACCTGACTTGCAGGCCCCAGGGCCCTTCATTAGGGATACAGCTGTGTGAGATTGCTGCTGCCCTCTTGGAACAGTAATTGCTGGAAGGCCGGAGTAACTGCTGGAGGATATCCTTTACTGGTATCCAGTTAAAAGGTGGTCTGGAGACAATTTTCTTTGAATTTTTAAAATTGTGCCTCTGGCACATAAATTTGGGGTGGCACTTAAGGTGGTGTTTGTTGTTGTTTGCTTATAAGAGTGTAACTGGAATATATAGAGAGATGGCCACCAAACTTAAAAGATCTAGGTTGATGGCCACTTGAAGCTCACCGCCACCCAAGCAAAGGAAAAATGATAGCTTTCTCCAGTTGGGTGTTATTTATTTATTTATTTATTTATTTCCTCGATTTATATTCTGCCCCTCCTGGAAACAGCTCGGGGCAGCTAAATGATGTGCCTAAAGGACATTTGGTGACAGGTGGATCCCCTACTAATCAAAATCTTGAACCATTTGAGAAGGAGAATTATTTGATTGAATCGCCATCAACCAGGCCAGATTATTTGCCAACAACTGTCGGTTTAGCACCCGTTTGGAATAATATCCGGCTGCACTGATCAAGGGGGGCTTTATGGTCTGTGCTTAGCTGGAAGCCAAGCCGTCAATATAATTAATAAGTCATTTGCAGCGGTTTTGGTGGAGCATGTTAAGCTAACAGCTCAAACAATCATATACTTATTCTCTCAAATGAATTTGATGAGTCTTAAACTTTGATAGCTACAGTTAATAATAATCAACAAGTGCCTGATGGACTTTCCTCGGAATATGGTTTAGAAATCAGCCCTGCTAAAGGCGTACTATTTCAGGAAGTTCCAGTCACCGAGGAAATTGGTATACAAAATGGTGGAAATTTGCATGTACAGGATCTATCTCCCTATAGGATTGCCAGGGATAAAATCGCTGCAACTGCCCTGACCCTTTCCAATGGATGTCTCTGAGCAGAGCATTTGAGTGTCCTTTGGGGCATCTCAATTACAAGCAGAAATATAAAAAGATTAGATAAATTATCTCCTGTCACAGGTAGATGTGCAGTGATAATACAGTTCGATCATCATATAAGAATAACTGCAATTATGGATAAAATTGGTACCCTGAATACAAAGGGGGTGTACCCTGTATATGTTTATAATAAGCTTCCAGCTACAAGATCTAGGAAAGGGAGTACCTCCAGAAGGAAAAGAATGGGGGAAAGTGTACACCCCACAGGGCTGCATGGTCAAGAAATAGATTTCCCAGTCACCAAAAGCCCAAAATTAGTAATGTAGTAGCTAAAGTAATGGGAAATACAGATCTAATAGAATTAATACAGGAAGAGGACATGGAGGGGCAACCAACAATAGGGTTGGACCATCAGCAAAAAACATATAATAATCTCCCTTTAGAAAATCAGAACTCCTTCCTTTGCAAAATGACAACGTTGTATGATCAGTTAGTATCTGTGGACCATAGCCCTACTAAAAGTTCCGGGGGTGCTCATGATCCATCAAACTGTAAATCTAAAGAGCAGAAGACTGGAAAACAAATAGTGGAACAACTGGAGAAAATGAGGTTTGGAAATAACCCTGTAACCATGACTGAAAGGGAACAGGGAGAAGTTGCTCCTTCTGATGAGAGAAGTCAAGGTAATCACCGTATTAATTTGGGAATGGTTAGTTGTAGAAATTTTGTCAAAGGAAGTAATATTGATTTAGTTCAGGATATTGTTTATGATAACACTATACAAAGCCCAATATCTTCTGGCATTTATACTGATAGTATTGATGATATGGGCCTACTAGCAGACCAAATGAAATCTGGCAGACAGTCTTCCATCTGGAATGCTTGCTCCCCAAAAGATGGATGGAGGGAGACATTTGAGAGGGACTTTCAGATGTTGACGGACTGTCTTACCTCTCCAAGGACTCCTATTTAGCTATTACCTCTTGGAATATTGCAGGGTGGGGCTCCAAGAAGTGTAATACAGCCTTTTTTTAATTCCTAAAGAAGTTTGATATCGTTTGCCTCCAGGAGACTTGGATAGTAGCTACAGACCAGATAGAATTGGAGGGATATAGAGGTTGGGTTCACCCCACACACCATCCAACTGGGAAGGGTCGTCCAAGTGGTGGTCTTGCCATCTTTATATCTCTGAACCTTGATATTGAGTGCATAGAACTCAGCCTCCCTAGCAACTGGGAGAGATATTTCTTGGCACTCAAGTTTTCTACCCTAGATCCCTCCCTCAGAGTCCTTTATTTTGGTTAATGTTTACATTCCGCCTTTTTTTAAGAACACTGAACCATGAACAGTGTTTGGCCTTTTACTAGCCTACTTAGAATTAGAATTTTCTGCTATTGGGTTACTCTTTCTGAGGGACTTTAATGCGAGAGTAGGGTCTGATACTCAGTACATTATGAATGCCCTTAATCTACCTGATATGGAAGATGTGCTCCCTGATGTCAATGCAGATAGGAAATCAAAAGACCCTAGGGTCAATAAAACTGGGACCATCCTATATGGGCTATTACTTGAATTCATGTTAAAAATCTTGAATGGTAATAGGAGAGGGGACCTGGCAGGTAACCTAACTTTTGTAAGGGTTGCTGAAGGTAGTGTGTGAGACTATGGGATTATATCTCCGCAATTAAGTGAACGTATTCTTTGCTTCAGGCTGGGAGATCAAACAGATAGCGATCATTTTCCATTGGAAATAAAATTTTATTGCCCAGATCATAGCAAGCCTAAACCCCCTATCCGGATAGGTGAGGTTGAATTGGTTGGGTTATGTAGGGTTGGGTGGACCCCTGATTTGGACAAAGATTTGCTCTCAACAAATTTAGCCCTGAGCATGAGAGACCAGTTGATTGGTTCTTCTGATATGTCAGGCCATATCCACATGGGACGGATTAGTTAGTTTTTTACAACCTCTGTTGTCCTTTACCCCGCAGCCTATAGGGAGACAGATTATTCGACAATCCACTTGGTGGGATGAAGATTGTAGGAAGGCAAAGGTTGATTTACACCGGGCAGCCTGTTACTTGAAAGGCTACACAGGTCTAAAAGGGATCCAAAGCTATCAGGAGAAACTTAAAAAATATAAGGGCCTGTTAAAAATGAAAAAAAATATACTTACTGTAGACAGCAATGGCAGTTATTACAGAGCTCCCTTTGGGGGGCTAAGATATGTGGCCATTTTGGAAGCTAATAAACACCTCTTGGAGGGAAGGCAGATTGTATATGGAACCTAAAATACCCCAAGCAGAGTGGGTGGAGTATTTTTCAAATCTATTTAGATGTGTATCTGTGGCATGGATTTGCATGGTGCTCCTTCCCAAGCCCAAAAGGAAATACTAGAGTGGGGACCCTATTCAGGAACAGGAGGTGAGAGATGCTATAAGCATCATGAAAAGTGGCAAGGCACCTGGGGCCGACTTCCTTCCAGCTGAAACTTTTAAGCTACTCCCTGACTGGTGAACTTTTGGCCTTGGCGCACCTTTTTACATTAATCAACAACACCGCTCAGATGCCATCTTCCTGGAGGCAAAGCATTGTAGTCCCTATTTTTAAAAAGGGATGTCGCACTTGTCCTAAGAACTATCGCCCTATTAGCCTTCTATGCATTGTATCCAAGTTATACACCCACCTGCTATTAAATCGCTTTATGTCCTGGATATTCGATAACCAAATACCGTCTGATGAGCAAGCGGGCTTTCTGCCCAGCCGCAGCACTCTAGGTCATTGTTTTATTTTGTCCCATTTAGTTAGCAAATATATGAGTCGAAACATCAAACTTTTTGTTGCTTTTGTGGATTTTACTTCTGCTTTTGATTTGATTAACAGAGAGATGCTATGGATTTGGAAGGAACTAGGGACTCTGCATATGGATGCTAGGCTTCTTATACTCATTAACACTTTGTACGCCGATACGTCTCTTTGCATATGGGTCAACACACAGGGTCATCTCTCCGATTCTATTCAGATCACCAGAGGGGTGAGACAAGGTTGTCTTTTGACCCCTGCTCTTTTTACATTATCTTTATACATTAATAAACTTATCTTAAGGCACAGAGGCGATGGGTGCTATATGGCCCCCAAAATTGGGCAGAGGAAGATATCGATTCTTCTGTACGCAGACGACACCATCCTCCTGTCAATAAGTAGGCTAGGATTAAAGCAATTACTACATGATTTTGCATTAAATAATGCAGAACAGGACCTTAAGATAAACCACACTAAAACGAAGATCTTTTTTTCACCTAAAAGGTACCATGTCTATGACCGGTGCATGACTAACCATAAGTTTGAACAGGTTTGTCTATTCGCCTATCTAGGCATTACTTACTTTTGCTCTCAGTGGCCAGTGGGGATCTCAGCTTGCCCAAGTAAGACAGGAGGCAAAATCAGTTATGGCTGCCTTTTGGAATTTTTTTTATACTAAAGGAGGGCATCAAATTGCCCCGGCCATCAGGATATTTGAATCCAAAATATTAGCAAAAATTCTCTATGGTGTGCAGGCTTGGGAAATTGACCCTAGGGTGCCTAAAGTTTTGGATCCTATCTTTAATAAATATTTGAGAGTTCTGCTAGGGATTCCACCAGCTACATGGGCCCCTCTCATTTTGGAGATGGGCTTGCCATCCTTGGCAGCTAGGATTGAGAAGTAGGTTTTAAAATTTTGGCTTAAGATCCAGGGAGATACTGGCAACACTCTCATGCAGTTGGTGTTGAAGGAGAAATATGACTCTGTGGGGAGTAAACAGGATGTTTGGTGGCAAACAGTAAATGAAAGGATATCACTGCTGGGCTTCTCTCCGCCCTATTTGCTCCAACATCCTGCTAAGGAAACGCTTAAAATTTTGGCCAGACATGAAACAAAGAAAAGCTTTCACAGCTTTCAGGCTCCATACAGTGTGCAGAGCGGTGCTTTTAGGGCGTTACAACAATACACCTTATTTAGAAAGGATATGTCCATGTGGTTCTGGCATTGAAGATCTGCGGCATTATCTGTTGGTTTGCCCTCTTTATGCTAGACCGCGGTTATTCCTTATGGCTAAATTAGATATCGACCAGCAGCGTTTGAATTTGTCTAAATTAATCCATCTTTTGAATGACCGAGACCAGGATAAGACTCACCTTGTAGCCCTATTTGCAATTATAGCAGAGAAGATCCGCTCTAATATTAAGGTACCCTCAAAAAAGATAACTGCAGATGCCGATGTGTAGATTATAGCCTGCCTCAAGTATTTGATTCTGGTGTACTGTATTGACCTTTTGTACCTAATTTATTTATGAATTTGTAATTTGGTGGTGTGTGCAAGGATTATTCTATTGTATTTATATTGTGTTCAGCAGGGATTTATGTTTATTTAATTGGTCATGGTCTAGTGCCAGTACAATAAAAGGAATTGGATTGGGTTGGATATACAGTTGCTACCTCTTGAGGTCTGACCCCGAGACTCCTACAGGCCAAAACTGTAGTTTTAGGGTCAAACCATGAGAAGTGGCAACCCTGATTAGACACAACTAATCGCTCAAGTCCTTGTTGGAGCAGCTGCAATGGAACAGCTTGAGATACGATGCCGCTCTGACTGAAGACAACCCTTCCGCAACCAAACCTTTTCTCTAAATGAGCTTTATGAATCATTTCTGGTTCATGGTGCTTTACTATCCTTATCTAGTCCATCCTTGCAACAACCCTGTGAGACAGGTCGTTATTGTTCCCATTTACAAACAGAGAACTGAGGCTGATAGAGATTGTCTTGTAGTATAATAAAACAAAAGGTTTTTTTAAAAAAAGATATTGTCTTGACCAAGACAATCCAGTGAGTTCATGGCTAAAGGTAGGATTTAAACTCTGGTCTCCCAGGTCTAAGTCCAACACTTAATCCACTAGGCTGTACTGGTGCTCTTAGGTTAGCATGGATCAAGAGTGGTTCTGCATGCTACATTATTAGTCAGAGAACTACACACCTGGATTTGGCTACATGCCAAGTCCAGAGTGCCTGCTTCCCTTGCCCCCCGAGCAGTTGCCCAGGTTTGGGTCCATACAGAGCCACTATAAATGTGTAAAACCAGACCTGGCACTTCTGCAGGGGCCTGAACGGCACTGATCCCCAGCAGACAGCAGCCTCCTGCACTCTACCAAGAGGAGCTGTTCCCACCCTGAGGCTCCTGCAGTTGGACTGGGAGGGCTCCTGCCTGCCGAGGATCTGAGGTCCTTGGCACGCTGAGCAGGGCTGTGACAGGTGGCATGGGGATGGGGTGCTGCCTGTTGTGGGTCAGCACTTGTCTCTCGAGCAGGCAGAAGCCCCTCCTGGTCTGCTCACGGGAATGCTAGTCCCTACACGGGGATAAGCTTCCACTGGGCAGGAGTACTTTACCTTTGAGTGCTCCCACCCATCTTGCAGCACGTGGAAACTCCTGCCATGGGAGTTCACAAGTATTGCTCCTCATGTTCACACCCCCTTGCTGTGGGCGAGGAGCCAGTCTAAATAGCATGGGCTGGAGCCGGAGTGCAGTCCGCTTCCCTGTGCTTCCTCCCAGGCTGTGCAATCTTCGCTTGCAGCCCCCGCTGCTTAGTCGTTTCGGCTTCTCTATTTCAGCTCCTAGGAAGTGACTCTCTCTACCAGGGATGGGGAACCAAATACAGCCCATGGCTATTTTTCATTTGGCCACTGTCCAGTTCCTGGATCCGGCCCCTGGATTAGCTCTTTCCCGCAAATACTGAAAGACGGAGCTTTGGGTAATGGAGCAAAGATGAGGGCATGCACACAAAGATTCATGGTCTGGACCCTCTTCTTTCTCCCTCCCCCATCTTGAAGGTACCCCTTAAGTATTCCCACCCCCAATTTCTACGTGGCCCCTGGGAGTGAAAAGCTTCCCCACCTCCGCTCTATACTAACCAACATCTATTTTGTTGTTGCAATTCTGGGTCCCGTCCTGCAGGAAGTGCTATGATAGTGAATTGGGAAGTTAATGGGAATGCAACCCAGCCAAAGTCCTTTGCCAGCATGCCAGGAGATAAACTTGGAATGCTACACAGATCACCGGAGATCAAAGAAGAGAGAGCGTTTACCTCCCCTGCCTCTCACCGTTCAACATGGCCTAAGACTGAGCACGATTCTTTTACCACGTTATATTTCTCTCTCCACCAATTCTGTAGTTCTGAGCCGGAATTCCAACTGGGTGGCTTTACACAACGCTTACCACCATTCCATCTGCCTTACATTGGGGCAAGCATTAGGTTTGTTCACCTAAACCTGGAAGCTAGCCACAGAATGGTCATGAGTTTGCAGGAGTTTGCCACTTGGAAAGCCCAATAAAAAAATCAATGTCTGGTCAACGGACACCTCCCTGCCACTGGGCATTGGTCAGCCAAGTTATAATAGAGACTTGGGAGAGAGTGTAGTGGCTAAGTGCACCGTACCTGGAAGGGGGTGGCCCCGGTTCAAGTCTCATCTTAGCCAGAAACTCACACTGCATGACCTTGGACTAGTCACACTATTATCTCATCCTAACCTACCTCACAGGGTTGTTGTGAGGATTAAAAGTTGTGTTAATCAGTTCTGTGTGAAGTGCTCTGAGTGCCATGGCAGGAGGACACTATATAAAAGTAAAAAATTATTACTCTAGTTCCTGTCTCCATGGTTATTCAGAGATGACTTTGTACTAGTCAATTTCACTCCCAAGCTGCAGGTTTGCTGGGGATTGTCAATTTCAGTGCCCCTGAGCAGAGGGATAGCACGCTCTTTATGCTGCCACCTTCAGGTGGGCAGAGTATATAGGACAGCAGCATAAATACAGAGCATGAAGGTTGGGGAAGTACCCTAGTAAGTACCACAGGGCTGATTTTTCCCTGTGGTCAACATAATGGTGAAATCAATGGGAGATAAGGACTGAAGAATCAGGCCTCTTCAAATGGCTGAAACAGCACAAGCAAGAGAGAGAGTTTTTGCTCCCAACATTCTTTAGTGCAAGATCTGTTCTGTATCTTTCCTACCATGAGCGAGAGAGAACAAGCAGCCAGCTCCTGGCAACTCTTCAGATGCTGCAAAGGGCATAAAAAGCAGATTGAAAAACAGGGATTTCCTCTCATGCAAAGGAATGCCCACCCGATGGTGGTGAAAGCAAGCTTGGGGCTCCTGCTTTGGCTGAGGCCTGGGCTTATGGTGTGTGTATGCGTGCGTGGATGGAATACTTATTATTATAAGCATTTATATAGCACCAGCGATGTACCTGGCGCTTTACAAAGAGTAAGACAGGCACAGTCCCTGACCAAAGGCTTACAGTCCCATGGTTCAACTCTAGCTGGTTCAAATGATAGTACCCTCACCATTACTCCCTACTTGTGCCAAATTGTGGGAGGGTCTTAGGTAAGTGGTGGTGGTGGTAGGAGAACAAGCCCTAGTGCAGCTGTATTGTGTCCCCTCCTGCCACTTATTCTGTCCACCTGTGCCACTGAGGACCAAAGGCAGGACCGGGAGGGACATGGCTTCTTCCAGCTCCCTCACCTCTCTGGCTCCTGCTGCTTCTGGCTGTCCCATGCCAGCTCCTCAATAGTGCTAGGATCAGCCACCCTGCTGCTGCCACCCCCTCCATCTCCTGCTACCCAGCCACTCCTGGTCCTGGATTTTCTTAAGGTGGGTCCCTTATTAACATTTAAAATGTTTGGGTTTTTTAGGGTCTCACCCACAAGAAGGTTAAGAACCACTGATGTTTTGCTGCCTTTCCCCAAAATTAGTCTGGTGGGGAAAATCAGCTAACACAACTTCAGGGAGGCCCCCTTGTTAGAAGCGGAGAACAAGTATCTTACTGGTTCATAAGGATCACAAAAAGTGTTGTCATTCCTGAATCTTATTTATCTGGTCTTGGAACGGGTCACCCAAATCGAAGTCCTGTTACATAAATCCAAACAGTTTAGAAACACCCGACGCTATTGCTCACAGACTGTATCTTTCTATATTGTTTTAAAAGACCAGCATCACCAATGTGGCTTCTTACTAACTGAAGAGTCTTATTTCAAAACAAACACACACACTCAGATGCAAGAAACTTATTCAAAACATTTATTAGTGTTTAAAGGAAATAATAGCAGTGTGAAAAGGTACAGAGAGCTTTGCCTAAATCCATATATGATTTTACAAGCTTATTCGGCTGTAAATTCTACACGAGATAAAACTAGTATGTTTTTCTCCCAGAGAACTGGAATTTAAGGAGTATTTTAAAAATTACATTTCAGCACTTTATGATGATTATTTTTAAGACAGGACAGCATTTCTGTGGGTTGAGGGGTTGCTCATTTGTTTTGCAGTTGGCTTTTTACCTCTAGCAGTTTCTCTCATTCCAGACCAACAGGGTAAAAGGTGATTGCTTATACAATGCAAAGCTTAAGAGAAGCATTCATACCTTAGTTTTTAAGCTCAACTTCCTTTGTGAACTGAAAGCCCACAAGGAATGCAGATTAAGGTATTGTCTGGTGTCATTTATGTGTGTTTCATAATGAAGTAAGGCTATGTAGATGTTTGGATGAAATGTTCTCTGGTAAATGCACCCTGTGTGTCAGGCGAGCAGGTTTAACAATAAATAAATGACTTATGCTGTCAACAACATTATGGAACTGTATAAAATTAAGTTGCTTTAAACAACAAACAACAACAAAACATACTAGTGGCATGAATATGTACAACACAGGTCATTACATACATTTAAATTACCATAGCCAGCAGTGCTGAGGGTTTTTGTTTTTTTTAAAATGGAGACACTATAATAAATAGAAGTGTTAAATATTTACAATAAAAGCACATGTGGAATCAGTAGATGAACACGTAAGATTTTCACACACAGAGGAAAAAAATTATGCCTTATACAAAACTCCTCCACAAAACAAAGATATTTCCATTGAATAAACAAGGTAGGAGGAAAGTGTATTCCCTCCCCACTATGAAATAATAAAAATAAATTGTCTGCATGCTGAGGTGATAGGTTGACTGAGACATTCAAGGGTGTATGTATGTATACGTTTGGTTCCCATAGATGGATCAGATCTCTGATAAGAGCCTCTACAGGAGTTAATTTAGAATATGAATGCGTTGGCAAGTTTTTGCTATTGGGTTGTCTTTTTGGCTTGAGCTTGTCTTGGCTATACCTCCATGGGTTACTCACAAGAGTGCTTGGGGAGGGAGACCAGAGGCTTCCAGTGGCATCACCAGCAGCAAGTCCCTTTGCTGTGGTGTAGGGAGCACTGCCCTTCAAAGCAAGCCCAGTTTAAAGTGTGAAGGGCAAGTTGAAATCAGCAAGGGTACTATAGTTCCTCCTGATCCATGTGATCCTGCCTTTCTGGGCAGGATCCATACGACCATTGCTGCGACTGGATGTGCCATCATGCCATGGCTGTAGGACCTAAGCTTACTCGACTTTAGGATGGTTTCTGTAACTTTTTTGAGTCCTGAGGCTCTTTGACTAGATTCCAGGTCTCCCACTTTAGTCCGAAGAGTTTTGCCCTAGATTTTAGCGAGTAGCAGCGATGGGCTCCTTGTTTGATTTAGGTGGTGGATGGCAACAAAAGGATGTTGTTCTTTAATGCCTTTTCAGGCCACCACAAGTTTTACCCACGTTTCCTCTGAGGAACAATGCCCAAGATTCTGCCACTAGATACGTGCACACAGTTCCTGGTGAACACATCAGGAATGGTGTATGTGTGTCTGGAGGTAGAATTTGGTCCAATAGGAGTTAGTGCTAAATCCCCCAACCACAGTACCGCCTTGTTCAGAGATGACTATTTCAAGTGCGTGGTATGTACCACATAGTAGCTTCTACTTAAGACCTTACTCTCATTAGGAGAATTGAGATGTGATGCTGTAATACTTAGGTTTTGGAGAGTACTCTCGCATGAAATGTCACTGAAGAGTGGGAGCAATTCCTGGAAGCTTGAGGGGGGAGGGATTTGGCACAAATGAGCATTCAAATGGGACACTACATGATAACATTGTAGCATGTGGTCAATGGCACCCTAAAGAATACTATTGCGCGGGAATTCAGCCGTCTACTCAGTATCACATGTGCCACATTTTAAAGGTGTCGTACATTCTGGAGATAATACATGGTATCTCTAGCCCTTACATCACAGCTTCGCAAGGACATGTGTGACACCTGTGCAAGTTCTCTTTCCACCTAGCTGCCAACTTCCTGCTAGGGATTTGTGTCCAAGTTTCCTGAAGCAGAAAGTCATTGCTCAAATCACTGGGGTGATACTGTCTTCCCCCAAAGGCCATCGTTGGCCCAATAGCTGTTACTAAATATCCCTGTCCTCCTTCCCTCTCTTTGGGTAGAATAACTATTACGTTATGTTTATAACAATAAGGTTTCAAGAATAAAATCCCTGGATATGTTGCAGTCAGGGGCCCGTGTTGACTGCGTTTTCCCTGTTGCTGCCAATGGGGGAAAAAAAACACCCACATGAACACAGGTCCCTAGTTGCAGTAGTGCAGCCTGGAAAGCACATTTGTTCAAAGGAAAGATGCTCTGTAGCATTTCATCTTAACTTTAAACCACTTGTGAAGACAAAGACCATCCCAGCTCATGGATCCACATATCAACTCATTCCACTGTTTGGCAATCACCATACAAAATAAACAGCCAAACCCACCCCCATGCTAGAGTCATCTTTGACACTGGATAAAACTCGACAGCGCCTGGGCAGGCCTAGAGCATTGGCTTTCTACAGCCATGCAGAGTGCTGATTCCAAAGAGAGGGAGATGGGTAGATTTTTATCAGGCCTCCAAAAAAATAAATACAAATAAAATAAAATCCCATCAAGTCTACAAAATGAAAGAGCACATCAGTTTTTGGTGCATAACTCCTCCAGTCTGGGGAGACTGCTTCAGTGAGGAGGCAGGTTCAGAAAAAGGACAGGCCTGGCTGTTTTGGAGGTCTGTGGAAAATGGGCTTGTTCCATTGCAGTAATGGTCACATCAACTTGCCTGGAGGCTGGTTACTTAGGCCACTGACATTTTGAAGCAACTGCATCAGCAAAAGAAAAAGGTAAGCAGTGGTTAAAACACAAACAAACAAGGAGTCACTTATGTCAGGCAGTGTCATCCAGATAGGAACAATGGCTCAGAAGTTACTTATGAGAAAATGACATAGCTCAAGACTGCAAGGTCCCTGTGTAACGGGCTGGATGTTTATTTCGTTAAAGTGCCCCAGCGTCTCTCTCTCTGTCCACAGTCATGGGTAGAAGCCACATTCTTTTCGAATTCAGCCATTTACTCAAGACTGTGCCCTACACCTCATGGAGCTACTGAGCCATGAGTGGCCAAAATAAAATACGGCAAAGCCCTCCTCTGAATGACACCAGAAAGAAAGCCGTTTGCAACCGGACCCCACTTGCGCTGTTGCCTTGGAAAGGAGGGAAAAATGTAAAATTCAAGACTTTATCACACCCGCTGGCTACTCAAGTGTTGAGTTTTCTGGATACAATCAATAACCCACAGCCATTGCTCTCCCTGCTGCTTCTGTACACGGCCACAGAGGTCCACATATCCCACAATGCCCTGTGCTTGACATCACCCCTCTGAATGGTAAATAGTTTGGAATGTCCATAGTTAAGAAGATGGACTCAATGGAGGAAGTTTCTAGTGCTGGGGGGCGGGGGGGGGAAAGGAAGGGCTGGAGCCTCCTTTCACCTTCGGATGTCGGAGAAGTCGGACAGTTCATCTGCCCGGTCGATGATCCCGTGTGCCACTTTGGGACTGTGGCCCCCAGCTTTAACACGAGTGTGGGCATTCAAAGGAGCCCTGTTGGTACCTCTCTCTCCTTTGGTGCCTCGGGGGCTCTCCCTGGGTTCAGATTCAGGGGTGGTCACCAGCTCTCCACGGCCAGCAGGAGCTCTAGCAACTTCACCCGGTCTCCTCTCGGGACCCAAGCTGGAGTCGTCATGCACAGCCGAGGTGCAGAAGCTCAGGATAGAGCAGAGGCTGCCCCAGTTCTGTTCGCACTGGGCCTGGACGCTCCGGGTGATGGCCTCTTTCACCTCCTCCCCGCAGGTGAGCAGGATGTTCACTAGGTCAACGTATGGCCTGCGGGTGAAACGGAAAATGGAAAGGCTCACACTGCAAGATGCAAGTGATGTAAATTACTATGCCAACAAGTGGCTGGAAGGGTCACTCGGCCTCATTTCCAAGAGTGTAAAAATGAGGAGGGGAATGAAGGGGACATGCCTCCCTCCTCAAGTCTGGGATGGAGAGAAAGGCCCCCCCCCACCCCACACATTTGGTTCTCATCCCTCCCCCATAATGCCTCTGGGTGCTAATACTATTGAGCCAATGGAAAGTCAAATCTCAGTATAATGAATCCCCATTAATGACAATGATAATGACAATGACAATGATAGAGAGGATTCTTGAAGTTTGGATTGTCCCAATTAGAGAGTATTTTCTCTCATTCCATGGGAGGCTCACTATACTGAAGTTATATTGTATTTCACAGGGTCAGAGGGGGCCAAAATTAAGTAGGGAACTGCTCCAGAATCCCAAACTCACAGGGGCCACATGCATTCTCTCCCATCCCACCTTCCTGTTTTTATGTGGAAGGGCAATGGTCCTAATTTTGGACTGTTACTCCATTGCTAATTCTTTTCTCACTCATGCTAAAAAAAGGCACTGGTGCCACTAACCTTCAGTGGGACTAATTTCCATACATGATCTGTGAAGGTAGCCGTGGCTGCCAGAGGAAGTGACTGCTGTTCTCCTCCTAAGCCTGCAATAGCATCAGGCCACTGGCTGGTGAAAACAGCTTACTTCCTCTGGCAGCCACGGCTACCTTCACAGAACATGTATGGAAATTAGTCCCACTGAAGGTTAGTGGCACCAGTGCCTTTAAAAAACAAACAAACAAACAAAAAAACTACACCCCCTCCCCAAGTCCATACTTTGTATCTCTGTAGTGAGAGATGAAGGCTGTATTAGACTCCTCTCTCTTGGAGGACACTGTCTCCAGACTGGCCTGATGAGGAACAACAGGGAAGTGGTACATCCTATCAAACTGTTTGCTGGGTAAATTGAGGGGATGGGGGTCAGGAGACTTAGGTTGCTGCTTGTGTTTGGGACAACAGTTCTTTTGAGGACAATACAGAACTTGATTACTTCTCTTCATGTTGGAAAGTAATTCACCCACTTAAGTGCTCAAGACTGAATTTCCTCTGCCACCCCCCAAGATTAGATGAGTTTATGGGTGGCTTGCTTTAGAAGGGGAAGGGTTGATAAGATCACTTTGTTGTGTTTAAGAAGGTGGATTTTTAAAAAGTATATTAAATCAGGTAAAGGCAAAATAATCACCAGATGTGACAAAGGGTATTTTCAGGATCTGGCCCGGCCACTGAACGCATGTGTCAGGGCCGGGGGGGGGGGGATGTGCAGATGTGGGTCCTATGGCTCCTCCCCCCATGCTGCTGAGCACGGCCCAACCTCCTCCCAGCTGGATGGTCATGGTGGCCTATGAGGCTGCTGCACCCACCTGGAACAGCCCCTACCCCAGACCAGGGTCCAGTAGAGCAGGCCATCACATGTGACGGCCCGGTCTGTTCCAGTCCAGAGATGGCTTACCCAGGGCATGACAGCGCTTAGCCTGGGCTGTGACTTGGCAATGGACCCAAGTTACAGCCCGGGCTAAAAACTGCCACAGCTCTGGGAAACATCTGGCGGGCCGGATCAGACGTGACGGCCCTGTGGGTGGCCATACGGGTCAAAGTGGTCACCCTGGCATGTCTGAGAATACCCAAAGACCACTTCTAGTTGTGTAGTCACCAAGAACCCAGCCTTCAGAATAGTTATGCTATGCATGCAGGCTCCTCCCATTGGCTTCTAAATAACTATACGTACCTCAGAAAGCACCTGTTATAAACCTGAGCCCAATCTGTGGTAAGAAAGGATACTGTCTTGCAATACTCCTGCTGTCTGACATTAAAACACTACCATACCTGACTCAATCAACTTGACTGATGGTATTTTTTATTATTAATCAATCTGGTGCTACAATTATTTTGACTTTCCAATGGCTGGATTATTTTCCAGACTTTTTCTACTTTAATTTTGGTTTTGAGACTGAACTGTATTTTGTATTATTATTATTATTATTATTATTATTATCATCATTACTTTATTTTCACAAAAAGCACCACCACAAATTCATGTTGATAGCACTGAAACAAAATTATAGTTTCAAAAGTTCCACCTATACCCTATCTTGATCGCTTCCCAACAACAGCCAACTCCAGCAGTTATGAACTACTGTTATATAGGAGACCCAAGCGATGCTCCAAGAATCATTTTCTGTTCTTTAGGCCTGTAAAGAAGAACAAGCTGGGACTTCAAGCAATGTCTTCAGGTGAGTAAGAGCATCACCAAGGCCCCTTGGCTAAAGGAAATCAAGGCTGCATAAGGGGAAGGATTCGGAAGGGACAAATTCTCCAGACCCTGCTAAGGATCTGCTAAGGACTGGCACTGCATTGAGGCCAGAAGAGATTCTGAAACAAAGAGCAAGGAGGTTACATGAGTCACCATGCCACAAGCCACAGAAATTAAAGATGAAGAGAAACTCATCAGATCATCTACCTCTGTCCCAGTCACATCTGATTATTCCTAATAGCACATCTTTTAGTGCTCTTCCCTCATTGGTTTAGCTGCTCAGTAGAGCTAGTAACTAAGAGGGGAGCCAATATTTAAAAATATATATATCCTATGGAATGACCAAGGTCTTGGGGGTGTCTAAAGCTACCCCAGTTTCTATGCTTCACTCAGAAAAATGGTTAGTTTCGATAGGAAGTCAAGTTAATCTTAAGAGTTCTTCTATACAGGATCAAGATCCAGAAACTAGAAAACCCAATGCTCCCATATATGTGTTTGAAAGAACAATGTCAACAGGAGAGTGGAAATCTGTATCCATGGTGGAAGGCAGTTTCGCACCAGTTATTGAGAATTGGTTTGTCTTCCTCTTTTTGTTTAAACTGAAATGCCTCCTCTATCAGCAGTATTTTGAAGCAGAGAATAATGGATATATCGGCACAGGAAGATCTTGCATGGCCCAATGATAAAAGAGAATTTTGCCTTAGAATTTTATCATGCGCAAATCCAGGATTTTCAATTGCGGAGAATGTTGACTGCAGTCTGTTTTCAGTCTTTTGAATCAGCAGTAACCCTGGGCAGATTCTCCAGAACAGATTATGTAGAGCGTGCACCCTTGCTTCCACGAGGAGAGAGAGGACCTACAACGTATGCTATTTATTTATCCCCTGTATAAACAAACAATCTCAGAGAAGACTTGATCCATTCATTAAGGAGAGAACTTATCTTACAACATCACAAAAGCTATTGCTTTTGTTAAAGTTGAAGGAACCTTTGGTGTTGAAAGGGGTAGCCCTGGTTTTCAAGTCAGTTCAATGTAAAAAAGGCACGCTCTGATGATTATTGTAGATTTTATCCTGTATAGTTATTACTTTTATTATTATTTTCTGGTATACATTTTGTATGTATCTTGTTCTTGTATAATTTTATTCTTGATCTTTTTGTATGGATTGGAAAATGGTGAATAGCTAAATAAATACTTTGATTGATTGACCAAGGTCTTGCTGGACTTGGAAGACTCCTGTTAAAAACAAAGCCCAGTTTTCCTTCCTGCTCAGCTCCTCTATATACATACCTACAGAAGAAGGAAACTAGCATAAGAGCCAATTCAGGCTTTGCACCTGCACCTCGATCTCCCTTTGAGGGGGAGGGGGAAGCCCAGCTTTTAAAAAGTCTTTCAGCCTCTCCCACCCTACATCATTTCATGTAGAAGAAAAGTTGGCCTAACCTCCAGTTACGTAAGAGTGCTCAGCTAAACCTCCCTGGACTCTTTACAGGTTCCTTCTAGATAAGTTAGTGGCTAGCTATGCTACAGAGCATCTCCTTAGTGTTATGTATTAGCATCAACTTGATTTATGCAAAGTTTTCAACAATTGTCTTGTCTTCAGCAGCGTCCTATCTGTATGTTGGTATCACCAACGTGCCATTTTGTGACAGGCAATATTTCAGCACAGCTACTTTTTGACCTCTCTCCTTCCCTCTCCCTTGTAAGCAGAGATAACGTCTTCTAAAAATTAGCCCATTCTTTTCCCATTTGAAGGGTGCAAGGTACCTAGCGTCCAGCTCATTGAAAAGAATGAACTCTGTATGAAGACATGACATATCATTACACATGCTTTGGAATCAGCTACCTATTCTCACTACTCAGGACACAAAGCTAATCATCTGCATTGGTCAATTACTATTTAGAAGACTTGCAAGGACAGGCCCAGTTCACCAACAGATGGACTCCTAGCCACTACTGCAATAAACAAATGAAAGAATAATGGGTTTCAAAAGAGCAGCCAGCACATCAGCTGACAATAGCTAGGCTGGGAGAGCTTGAAAGAGTGCCTAGGTGACATGCTTTACGAGCTTCTCACTCACTACCTCAGCTGCAGCTTGAGAATTCCCTATCGGTAGGGGAAAGTGTGAGTGTGTGCGCGCGCACAGCTCCACCGATTTCTATGGCATTGTGCGAATGTACAGCAGCCTGTCACACAGGAGGACACCAGTGCTCTCCCTGGAAAATGAGCAGTTGTCCATGCAGCTGCATGAACAAGGCCGTCATCCAGCATACACTTCTCGTCTCTTGGGAAAGGATAAAAGAGAAATGGAAGATTGGCACATTAGAGTGTGACACGAATGAAAGCTTCAAGATTTTATTCCCCATGACTTAGATCAATGGGGGTGCAACTTATTTGAGGAAGGAGGCTGGTGGGGTCAGAGCAGGGATGTGTCCGAATTCTTGGAGTGCTTATTTAGGGTGAAACAGGCCCTGGACGTTCATCTGAGGAAAAGGTAAAAAGTAATACAGCAATATGGCTAGCTGCCTCTGGAATAATACAGAAGTGGTGGGTGTCTTGGCACAGGGCCCCTCAAAGTCGCACAGTTCCTAAGGATGCTTCTGCTGGGGCAACTTTGCCAGCTGTGTCTCCGGAGACAGTCAAGGTCCTCCAAATCGCCTCTTCTGCATTTCTCCTTTTACACCCTCCCAGTTCCTCTAGCAGCTATCCTGACTACAGGATCGTAAGGAAATTGAGCGCAAGAGTGGGGGTCAAGAGAGACCAGGGTTTATTTCAATTCTGCTGACACACTTTGACTGACCCTGGATAAGTTCCCTAGTCCAAAAAGTTTCAAAAGCGCCGTCTGACTTTTAGTTCCTCTGTTCTGAGGCGGCCAGCTTTGGCCAACTGGGTTCAGTTCCCTGCTCTGCTACTGATTTTGTGTGTGTGACCTTGTCATCTAGTCTCCCTGCGCCTTAATACCCCATCTGTAAAATGGGGAAGATGGTACTTCCCCTACCTCACAAGGGCACTGTGATGACACAAGTAAGGTAGTCAGGTGTTATGGTGATTTTTTGGGGGGGTGTGGGAGTACCCTAGCTCTAAATGAAGTTAACAGGGTTTGCGGGTACTTAGCTGCACGGGCCTGAAGTGTTGAGTTGGGCACCAAGAGTCAGAGAATTTTGGCTTGTGCCTCTCTGCAAAATGAGGCTAATTTACTCACATTCCTAAGACATTTTGAGATCTACACAGGAGAAGTGCTGTAAATGCCAAGCGTTCTTGGCAGACAAGTCCCCTACTAGATCACACAGCCTGCTCATGCAGCTCCTGAAGTGTCCACAGCAGGGCACTGTTGTGCAATGTGAAGCACCACTTCCCAAGGAGAAGCCAAGCATGCTCTCTCCACAAACACCCCCCATGCCATCTCCTCCCTTTCCACAAGGCAGAACTGGCAAAATACAAATCCGCCACCAGTCATGTTGCTGATCCTACCCTCAGAAAGAGGCATGCTCGTGGAGGTAAGACAGCCGGTCCTTTAACAGGGTTCCGTTCAGTTTGCAGAACAACAACAGATGCTTCCCCATTTTGGAAAACAAATGTCAAAGCTACACTTTCCTTAACTGGACCAGGAGGGGAAAAAGTTTCAGAGGAATGTTAGTCGTAAGGAGCACAACTCAGACTTTTCTGACATTTCCAGCTTTGACAGAAGCGTGAGCTGTGAGTCCATTTGTCATTTTCTATGAGCCCAGGGTAGGAGATGGGGAGCACTATTCTTGAAGAAAAGTCAGAGAAGTGACTGACGCTATCTGTACCTGTGGTTTGGTAAGCTATATTTGTGGCCACCTTTTATTTTGGGTGCAAATTATGCCCCTCTAGGAGAAGCTGAACTAATGGAAAATTTGGTCTCTGATGCAACAGGGCTGCAAGAATGTAGGATCTTTTAGTTTTAGCAAGCATATAGGAATCATGCAGATAACAGTATGGGTATTTTTCTTCCTAGGATATTAGCAGGTTGCTTCAGCTTGTTGCTGGAACCAGAAGCCAAGATACTTTAGGATTTCTCATTATGGTCTGTGATTCAAAGCCACATGGTTTGGTTGAGGGGAAGACGGTGTGGCAGTTAACCTTTCAGAGACACTGGTAGGTTCCTGGGGTGTGTAGTATAGTCAGTTGACTCTTCAACCCTCTTCATTTGGGTTTTCACAGTGCCAGCTGCATGTTGCGGGGGGTGGGCACCCGCAGCTGGGTCAGGGAAGGGAACTGAATAAATGTTCCTGAGGATTGATCAGGGAGTGGGGGCTGGAAGAGATGAGAGACCGGTTGGCCCCACAACCTGCCAGGACGGGCAGTTGTGGCAGCCCCTGCGCCAAGACCGGGATAGTGGTGCGAACACACATGCTCTCCCAGTATGGCCCCCCTGAGCAGCCCTTGGGCCCAGTTCCTTCTGGACCCATGATTCCTGGGTAGCCACCTACCCTGCCAGGGGCTGAAGCAGGCCCACATCTAGCAGCCCGCTAACAGACATGTGGGTAAGGGCCAGACCAGACCATACCAGGGAGTGTCACGTTTATTAACACCCCATGTCGGCGCAAGATAGTTCTCAGTGCTTCATAATCATTGCCTAGGACACAATCCTACACCACTGAGGTCAATGGGAGCTGCCACATTGACATCAACGGATGCAGGATTGCTCCCCTAGTGTTCATAGCACACCAAGAAGGTATGGTTTACCTTACCATAATACAGGCGCACCTCACTGCCTTTAATGCATTTATCTTCACATCATTGCTAGGAGTAGGAGATAAAGAAATCTCCATTTTACAGGTGGGGAAACTAGAGGCACTGAGAGACCAAGGTCAGATCCACACAGACATGCAAGCTTTCCTAGTTTGCTTTATTGAGTGGTATGGCACAACTGGGACTATTTGGAATACCTCTTGTGTTCCAGGGTAGTTTTACCCCCAGAATGTGAGCAGTAATAAACCCTGATTCAAACAGGGTAGTTGATGAGGATGTAAATTGTGATAAGGCAGGTTACCCAGTGGTAATGGCAAGTGGTCAGAGTATGATCTGACTACTTGGGCAGTCACCCCAGGGTAACAATTTCATGTGCACATGGTTTAAGCGACTTACCCAAGGTGATAGTGGAAATCTATGGCAGTGCAAGCAATAGAGTCCAGATCTCACCGAAATGGGAGAGAACTCGGGGATTCCTGGCTGCCAGCGATGTGGACACTAATTCACTAGTCTACAGCCTTTCCTAAGTTAAATCCACCCCTCCAACCTCAATATCCAGCTCCTTCCAACCTCCTACTTACTCATGCTGTAGCAGGTCTTTGAAGTGAATCATCTCCACGATTACTTGGACGTTCTCCTTGGCAGCAGAGCAGAGGTCATGTTTCAGGTAGCAGTCTCGCTGTAGCTGGAACACCATCTCTTTGATGGCGGGGCACTTACGGCTGATGCAGCTGAATTTTTGCCTCAAGGCATGGGCCTTACACTTCAGAGCATCTTTAATGAAGGATTTTCCCTGAGGAGGTAAGAAAGAGAAGCAGCTTTGTATGGGTGTCCCATAAGTGCAGCAGGTTTAGCATCCCCTCTGTTTGGCAGGGTCAAGGACTGGAATGCCAAGGCTTGCGTAGACCTTCCCACCTTGTTTCTGACTTGTATTTTAGATGCTGCTCCTGGCTTGACTGGATGGGATGCTCTCCATAGTTATGTGGTGCAACCCACTGCACTGCTACTCAGGTAACCTCAAGCTGTGCAGGCTTGGAAGAGCAAAGCTACCATGAACTTCAATAGTCTAACATCAGGGCCAAAAGGAGACGACTACATTTCTGAACACAAAAGGTCAGTTTAATGGGATAAACTCATCTTTGATGTACCACCATGGACCTTACCTCAATTAGTAAGTGTACCCCAGCATGCTTTCAGTCTATGGGGTTGCAAAAGGTGACATTTGCAGTCACTCAATCCAAACATAACCTGTCTCTTATCAGTTTATAGAGTTCACATAGTTGTTTAGAATAATTTCCCCACCCTCTCAAGAAAACCACAGGCTTCTACAGCAGCCTCTCTAACTGTCCTTAAAGGACCCAAATCAATACTAGAATCAAGCACTTATCAGAGAAACCCCTAATATGCTGAGGGGTGTGTGCACTGGAAGGGAATAATTTCAACTGTAAGCTTCCCAATAGGATTAAGAAGAACAGTGAGTTATTTTCAAGAAGAATAATCTTTGGATAATCTCCCCTCTTTGCTTTGCAGAGGAATATTTACACTACTTTATGGTCCAATATGAGAACCTTCTTCTCCCTCTTTCTGGCACTAGGCCAGTGCTTCCCAAGCTTTAATGCTTAAAACATAATGTCGTGACCTCAGACAGCAACAAATACAGTGCAAGCAAAACACATCCTATTAGACTGCAACCCCTCCGCAGATGCTGTGACCCCATTTGGGGTCCAAACCCACTGGTTGGGAATCTCTGGATTAGGTATCAAATGGCAGTCATTTACCATTTTACATGTATGTTACCACTCTGGATAGCTGTGTGCCATTTCTCTTCTGCTTTTGGAATGATCATCAGGTGCAGGATAATGTAACGTAATGCCAGTGTGGTGTAATGGCTAAATGCGCAGTACTTAGCCTGGGAGGTAGGGGTGACCCTGGTTCTAGTCACACCTTAGCCAGAAACTCATTGGGTGACCTTGGGCTGGTCACATTCTCTCAGCCTAACCTACCTCACAGGATTGTTGTGAGGATTAAAAAATGGTGTTAGTTATATATAAAGTGCTCGGAGTGCCATGGTAGGAGGGTGTTATATAAAATGCCCGTCTGAAGGTGGTGCGGGTGGATGCGTGCTCCCGTGAGCAAAAAGTGTTTGGCAAGGGGCATCTACACATCCCGTCCAAATGAACTGGACTGGCCACCCATGCCAGCAGACAGGTCCCCAGTGTGGGTGCTGGGCATGGCCTTTGCAAGTCACAGAAACTGGTCGCAAGTGCTAGGGGGAGCCCGGTTCCCCAGTGCTCACACCTGGGACATGGCCATTTCAAGGGACAGTTTTGTACACTTCCCTCTCCACCATGGTCCATGGCGGGGGAGTGTGTGGTGGCTGCCGCAGTAGACCTGCTGGGAGCCGCCCGTTAGAATCCCTCTCCACTCGCTCCTCCTAAGTGGATGCTCTACAGCTCTGCCACTCAGTGGCCACTGCGGCCCCCCCCCCCCCCCAAGCCTTGCTCGTTTAAAAACACCCTCTGTTTTTGTCCGAGCTTAACTCCTCTCGAATGATCTTACACCAATTCACACAGGATTTGGCCCCAAGTTCTTCCAAGTGATACTCTGCTCGCTGAAGTGAATGAGACCGTTCAGCCCAATGGCTTTTGAACCACAAGGGAAACAAGCTGGATGCAAAATAGCCCCTTTTTTTCCCTTAGAGAGACATTATTGACCAACTATCATGTCAGTGTCTCCTCCATACACTTACTTGGTTTTTCCAGTAGCCATTTCCATAAACCTTGTGCCTATGGAATGTGTCAGCTCGTTGTAGGTCCCTTGGTGACAGGGACCTATTGGTAATTCAGGATCAGGGCCAGGCACATTGCTGGTGATGATAATCTACATTTAATTATTTGGTGCCTACTGAAGCTGAGATTTTTAAAGTTGTTTCAAAAGGGGTTTAGATGCCTAATTCTCACCAATCTGAATAGGAGTGGACCATACAAATCCCTGAGTAGACTTTGAAAATTTCAGTTTAAAATCTCCAGCACTGGAGTATTTTTTTCCCCCCTGGACAGAAAGATGGTCCAAGAGCCCAACAAAGTAGGATAGCTAGATCTACAAGACAGCTCTGCTTTCTTCTGTGCTTTATAAAGTGCCATTAGACTATGGCTGCTGACTTAAAGTTCTGCTGTAAACTGCATAGTCAAGCCAAATGCTGCTGGCCCGTTGTAATGTTCTCTCCTCTCTGCACTGAAATGGGAGAGTAGGTTTACAAGACACAACAACAAGATGCTTCAGTGATGCACAAATTGTCTTGGGAGAAAATGAAGGCAACAAACGTAATACTGCATGCTAAAAAATGCATTATAATTTCAGTGTTGGAGCTACAAGATCATTTGAATACAATATCTGGGAGATGGCTATGCTGTTTGTGTGTAGTTCTTGCAAAATCATTTACCAGCCAAGTATCTACTCGCTGAAGCTAATTTGATCAGTTTTGCACAGGAAATGCTAAGTTGTGCAAGATGCAAGTTTTAACATCACAGCACTGAGTAATAGAACTGCACTTAATTAGTGTTCCTGCCCTAAAGAACGAAACAATAATTCATCCAAGTTGTGCAGAAAATGCATCCGTGTCCATGGGTCTGATGCTACAGTTCTTAATGGCATCAGTGGGAGTTTTGCCTGTAGGATAATGACTTCAAAACCCATTAATCAAACATGATCACTGCTAAGTTTTGAAACTGGGTCCACCAAGGAAAAAATGCTGATGTGCAGATGCCAGACAGAGATCAAAGTTTGCATTCCCAAAAACTCTGCCCTGGCATAAACCTCACTGAAGTGAACAGAGCTTGTACCAGCCCAACATCTCGAGGATCAGAACCCAAGTTAAACAGAATGCTCTTGGTTATAATTCCCACATTTGAGTGAAGCCAACGGTAACTGGGGTGATGGCAAGGCTTAATATTAGAAAGGAAATGTGTGTGTATTATATATAAAATAACCCCCTAGTATCTAAATTAAATCCAGCAGTTTCTTGCCATAGACATCTGGGCATGTCACTATTCTATTTATTTCATTACCTGGGCGTCAAATTTTCCAGCGTTGTGCAGAAAGGTCATGCAGATCTCATGTAAGCCACGAATCTCACAAGAGTTGTTTTCAAAGCACTCAAACACTCCACATCCCACGTCACCAGCATTGACCAGGCAGTGCTGGATTTCAGCTAAAATGAGCAGTGATACTGTTAATTGGTACAATTCTTCATGCATGAGAGGAGGAAAGAGCTATTTTGCTAAGATCATCATTTCAAAAGGGGAAAAAAAAGCCCATATGAATTACTGTCACATGTCACTGCTTTTGGCAGAAATTACACCCATAACGATCTGCATTCTGTTATAAAAACAGGACCCTAAAAGTCAGTGGTGAATCCACTCCACTTACATCATTGCTATTTTCACGTAAGGAATGTCTCATGTTTTATTTTTTTCTGTGCATGTGGTGGGCCGGATCCTTAGAATTCTTCATCAGGCATAATTCACCACTTAGCTTCCATGGGAGTTTTTGCTTCAGAGAGGCTAGACTGGTATTTGTTATGTCAGGTCTGACCCAGCTAATTAAAAAACCAGCAAAAATTCCCCTCCTCCCAGTCTGCTCCTATTGATGTCAATGGCAAAACTCCTATTGAATTAACTGGAAGACAGGGCCTTTGTGCTACATTAGGCTGCATCATCCCTGCCTTCTACCCACCCAAAAATGTAGATAATTTTTAGGTACAATAATGGAAAGGCTTTTCAGATGCATACATTCAAGTGCATTTTATTCCCTCTAGGCAATAGACAATCCTCCTCTAAAACCACAACATGTTGAAGACATTTCAAACCTTTCCCCTCTGACACCTTGCCATCTAAAAGCCCTTGCGGTAGCTTTTGTTTTTATTTTAATTCACAGACGAATAAATCAAACTTCATAGGTGAATGGTGCTGGGTAAAAATAAAAAACGGGGAGGGGCAGAAGGGTAGGAAGTAGTATGCAGAGAAATCCCACTTGAAAATGCCACATAACAGGGCACAGGCATTTTTTTCACCTTATCAGAAGTAGCTCTGAAAAGCCACGTGGGTTTTTGCAATTCTGAAACCCCCGAGGAGCTGGAGAAGTCATTTAAAAATCAAGGAGTATTTTTTTTGCATTGTGTTTTATTCACACAGGAAAGCTGCACGCAGAAAACGAAAGAAAGGGGCTCTTTGTCAAGCGTTGTATAAGTGCAGCTTGGATTTTTTGGGTCTGGAAGCCCAGCTGTAGTGCTTGTGTTGGCATTTGGATGCAAACGGTTCCCGGATCACATGTCCTGGCCCCAGCGTGCTGAGAACTGCACAGAGCTGTGATTCACATGTGGCAGCCCCTAATGGGCATTCGTGCATTCCTGCTCGTGTGTGTGTTTGTTTAGACAAGGCTCGTTGCAGCACGGAGACGGTTAACAAGAAAGAAAAGGGGGCGGGGGTGCTAGTTCCCTATCTCTTTGCACGCCTTGGAAGCGATCCACCAAGATACACTCCTAGGCTCTTTTTCGGCAGATAATACACAGGCGTAGAGAAGCCCACGGTCAGTTGCACGATTTGCATCCCTGTGTGGTTCTCTACGCAGGGGAAGGATTCCGCAGCCTTGGGCCACTCTCGTCTTCCTCACCGTTTTAAAATGCGTACTTAGCAGAGAAAAAGTTTCCACCTTTCTCTTTCCATCCCAAATTGAAATGTAAGCCTTTGCTCAAACAGCATCCGTGGGACTAGAAACCATCTGCTCCTGCCCTACTGAAGCCGCCTTTTTTTTTTTTTGGGGGGGGGGGGGGGGGAGGGGGCTCCAGAATGGTTGGAGTGAAGTATCTAAAATTAAAGGTTGGAGCTGTTTTACTGGCAGCGTGCAGGGCCGGGCTCTTTCTGGTTCAGTGCCACTAGCAATTATAGTCTTAAAACAAAAATCACTTCACCACGTTTTCTAATCACACGGCATAACTTTCCAGCGGCCGCCGCCACATTTCTATCTGCAACGATTTCATCACTGTTTAGTGGAGAGGCTTGTCTCTGCAAGGCAAAGGGCAACAACACGTGCTTGGCTAGCTGGGGCTTTCAAAGGCATTAGGCACGAACGTTTTATTTTTGCCTGCACCCATCAATGATGCCTGCCTGTCATTCTGCAACACACCTACATTATCCGATACTCTCTAAACACATGGTTCACTCTTAACTGCTTCCTGAGTGCGCACCTAACATTTTATCAGCACCCGAGTTGAATCACAAACCCGATGACCTACCTGTATTTTGCAAAGAGAGACGCCCCTTCTGTTGAGGAGCTCTGTCTTGGGGTCCTTCCGGAGGGTTGGTAGCTTCTGTGCTCAGAACCGGATCAAAGCTTGCAAATACCAAGGCCAGGGTAACTAACTTGTTTAGCAGCTCTGCACACATGGTCCTGGTTACAAACCCACGCTGGAGCCTTTTCCTCCTCCCTCCATCGTCTCCTGCTTCTTTTCAAGAGTTTATAAATAGAGGTTAACTGGTCTTCCTTTTAATCAGCGCTTTTAGGAGAGCATGTGATCGGCGCTGGTGCAAGTGCTGAAAGTAGCCTGGAAGGGAAAGGATGGTGCCTCAAATATCTCGGAAAGCTCTGGTGTCACTTGAATGAAGAAGTCGAGCAGGTGTTGTCCAGCGGCCCGACCAATCGGAGCCCCTACCCAACTCTGACAACCCACGGAGTGGGCGGCACTAACTCTAAACTATTACACACCCCGGCACAGAGCGAAAGGCTTGAGGGAACTCGTAGAAGCAGCAGCAGCAGGTTGCAAGGTGCCTGCAGATCCTTCCTTTGCGAGCCATGAGCAACTAAAAGATTAAAAAAGCAGGCTCATGCTTTTTTGGGAGAATGTCAGTTCAGTGGTTTCAGGCAGAGCTTTAAGTACTCTTGCCCCCGGCTAGTTTTCACTTCTGAACTCAAGCTCTTTGGGCAGGGCAGGTAGCCTGGCAAAGAACTAGTTTGCCTATACCAGTGATGATGATTGGCACTGGGCAGGCAGCAAAGAAGAGTGGGCAGAGATTTCCCAGGAGACCAGGGTTTATATATTTTGCAAAATAATAAGGCTTCCCTCCGGTAGCACGTTGCTTTCCTCCGCGGAGGTTTTTTTTAAATTTTGTTTAAAGCAGGCGTGTTGGTAGAAACCGTCGCATGATTGCGAGGGGAGGCGGACTGTGCACGTGGGTCAGGGAGGATTCTGAGCATGCGACTTATACACTTGTATGTAAACGCGAGAGGAGCGCAAAAAGCAAGGGGGAAAATCCGGGGGGGGGGGGGGGAATCGTCTTCCTCTGCGTTGCTTTGGCCATTGCTGACCACACGATCAGTTCCTAGCAAGAAACACACACGCTTTCCATTGATAAATCTACCACCATGCATCTCTAATGCCTTCTTTAGTTCGCACTTCTTGGCTGGATTTTCTCTGAATCATCTCTCAATGGTGTGTCTATAATTCGGTGGAACACCGCCCCCCCCCCCCTTCCACAAGACACATCAACAATGAAGTAATTTGGATCTTCAGCGCCTTTTCTTTCCTCTTAGGGCAAGAGTGAATGGAAACTTGTTGCAAGAATTGATTTAAAAAAAAAGATCCTGGATACCGCAAACTGAGATAAATTTTCTTAAGGGGCTTCCCACCCTCCCTTCGCAATTTCTTAGGATTTTTATTTTGCTCTTGGGAAAGTCCTACGGAGATTTCTTGGGCCAATAGCATCCCTGGTGTAATCTCACACTGGAGTACTTGCATAGACATTGGGTTTTACGCACGGATCTGCCACCTTTGAATCAAGGCCTGATTGGGCAGCGTTGCACATCCCCGCTGAGACAAGTGCGCAAGAAACGTAGCAATGGGTCCTCGAGCGATCAGTCCCCCCCTTCGAAACTACAGTGGCGCGCTTGTGATTCGCCTCGTTACGCAACCCTGCAGCTTGTTGCAACAGCCCTCACACCCTCTCCTTTTTGTCTCCTTTAGTGGCTGGCGGGAGCATCTAGCAGGTGATCGGGGCAGAGAGCGGGGGCTCGTACCCGCTGCGTAGCCCTCGCTGCGGTAATCCACGTCAGATGTTTCATCAGACACTGCCGGCCACATTCAGCTCTTCCCTCCACCCCTAACACTCCGGCGAGAGGCGCGCAAGCTGCTCGGAGCGCCCCTGTCTGTCTGCCGCCATGTGACCGACTGGGGGAGGGGGTGCCAGTACTGCTTGGCCAGCTTCTCTGCTCCACTACGGCTAAGGGGGGGTGGGCAAAGCAAGGAATGTCTCCAGCTGCTGTGATCTTCTTATGCACAGCTGTCAAAATGCACTTGAGGAAATCCACTCACACCTCCTGAAGTGCGGGTCCTCCTGGCCATGGCTGGCCCCACAGGAAGGCTTTAAAACCAATTTTATCGCTTTTTAAAACAGAATGAACACAAACAGTTTAGTTTAGTATGAAAATTCTCCTGTTTTGGTCTCAAGCCAGGAAGTTTCTTTGTTAGGGAAGTTTGAAGCCAATCAGCCAAGCTATTGAGTTGCCGGACTGTGAGAGTGCACTTTTAAACATTCCCTCATAACTCAAAAAGCTTTCGGATTTTAGAGATTCATTCATTTTACATTCCTAAAAAAACCTGCACATAAGTTACCATGGTCTTTAAAGCCCCATTATTACAAAATGCTCATTGATTTAAATAGTGCAGAATTAGGGTTAAAGACACCAATCTTGCAATCCATAAAATCTGGGGGTTTTGATGGCTCGTGCACACCCGATTGGCTTGTCAGATTGCAATGCAACTGAGGATTCAGTTTTGAAACTATGAACATATGCAAGGTCTGTGTATGAAAAATTCTGTTGATTCATTATTGGACCTAATACGTTATGCATAAAGTTCTTGAGAAGACCCCTAGATCTGCAGAATCAGGGCCTAAATGTATGTTAATTGCATTGTGAGGAACTTGATCCACAGCAATGACTGCAGCTGTACATTTATGTGGTGGCAAAATTTTACAGCCGCCAAATGCTCTCATGCATTAGCTTTCAGGATTGGGTTCCCAGTTGCCAAAGAGCAAGGTGACTGGTCTGCAGAGAAGTTGCCAAAGAGCTAGGTGTAGCTAGTCTGCATTGGTCAGGGAGCTGGAGAAAGACCTGTTGGAATTAGCCCTTTTTAATCTAGGAATCATTATAAGCCATTGATAAATGTAAGTGTATCAAGTGTGAACAAAAGAATTAGTGTTGGGATTTTTTCAATTTGCTCCCTTTTTTAGAGTTTAGGATACAAATCAGGTCACACTTCCATTTTTTTTCTCTCAGAAAGGGAGAGAGTGGGTGAAAACCGATATGCATGTCTGAAAACAAACCTGCACCTTAGCTCCACTTTAAAACCACTTTAATGTTTATGCATGTTGCAGGGCTGCACAGGGCACCAATGCAGCCCTGCAACATGCATAAGAAATATTAAAGCAGCGTTACATGCATGTATGTTTTCACCCAATGTGGCTTGAACTACTTTAATTGGACCAACTGTTGTTGGTGAGAATGAACAAGCTTTCGGGCCACACAGGGCTGGGAGGGCCCTTCCTCAGACATGTAGCGTAGCCAGTCAGAAATATACAAACTAAGCAAATGTAGGGCAAGTATTGATTTATTTATTTATTTTTCATAGTTATATCCCGCCTCTCTCGCAAAGGAGACTTGAGGCGGCTCACAATAAGAGCAATATATCAAAACAACGGATAAAAATACGATATAAAAAATACATTATAAACAAAACATAATTAAGACATCCAAGGTTTGTACAAAAATAAACCCCCCTCCAAAACCCCCTAACCCACCCCCTCTCCCCTGCCAAACGCCGCGGGAAAGAGCCAGGTCTTACAACTGTGCCGGGAGATTCGGGCTGAGGCGGACATCTACCGGGAGGGCATTCCAAAGCAACGGTGCAGCTGCCGAGAACACCCTCCTGCCTGTAAGGACCCGCCTAAAACGTGGGACTTCCAGGAGGGTGCTCCCGGACGACCGCAGGGGGTGAGGTGATCTTTCAGGTAAGCAGGACCCAGACCGGTAAGGGCTTTAAAGGTTTTAAAACCAGCACCTTGAATCGACACCTTGACTATCAAGAGGCATGGGATGGGTGGGAGTGGATAAGACAAGGTAACTGGCGGAAGGGGGCGTTGGGAGAAAAGAACTCTGTTTTTAAATGTCTGGCCTCTCTTTTCACCCTACCTAACCCCACGCACTCACCAGTTACCTTCTCTTATCCCACTCCCACCCATGTCATTCCATGCCTCCTCATATACCTGTCATGCATTTGCTCGATTTATATATTTTTGACTAGCTACACTACATGCCTGAGGAAGGGCCCTTTGTGGCGTGAAAGCGTGCTCATTCTCACCAGCAGAAGCTGGTCCAATAAAAGATATCATTCAAACGACTTTGTCTCCCTCTCTATCACTTGGGACCAACATGGCAGCCACCTGCTAGCTCTGGATTTTTTTTTCTCTGCGAACACAAGGGCTAGAAGTGTACTTTTAAAAACAAAACCTGAAAGTTCACGTAATTGCATGACTTCAGGACCTGCGTCTTTAAGAAACTTGAATGTCTTTCATGAAAGCCGCGAAATAAAATCGAAAGAGTTGATAAGAGAGCTAGTGTTAGACTCGTGGGAGCCCCAAGCATGGAACTCTCCTTCCCACCCAAATCATTGCTAGATGATTTGCGCTGCTAGTAATAAGCCTAATTGTTACATGTCAAAAAGGTAATGATACCATTTTATATTAACAACTTTCATAAAATGAATCAGTGCTATAAGCTAGACTACCACTTTAAGGTGATATACGGATTGCTAGTATGAACTGTGTGTCAAATTTATGTGTTTTAGTATTGTGTAATCTAAGTGACACACACACACTCCTGGCTCCCATGACTCCAGGCAATTGCTCCCTCTAAAACGACATTGCATAGGAGTTGATTATACTGTTAATGAACTAATTGTCAGATGGACAACCCTCCTTTTAAAGAAACCCTGCTGCTGTGACAGATTTCAAAGGGAGTTAAAAGGTAAGTCCTCTGTTTTTTCTCTCTCCCAGCTTTCATGGGAAAGGCTATCTGGCATAATTTTAGTGAATCTTTCACTAAATTTTAGTGAATCTTTATTAAATAAAAATCTGTTTGTTTTTAAAGATGAATCGTACCAGACAAAATGTCCACTCTGATTTGTAAATCATGCACTAGCAATTTTGGAATACACCTAGTGCTGTAAGGTAGTAATGTGGCTGCCAATTCCAGTGCTAAGTAACTTTGTAAATTGTTAGAGGTTAACTTTTCTAGGAGAATTGTAACATTCAAACTATTGCAAGGGGCTCTGATCCAGCAGTGAGATCCATAAGGGCAGAGCCTCCCCTCCACCTCAGTGGTGCTCTGCACAGGTACAAGTGCTCACTCACAAAGATGTGATTACAGGATTATAGTCTGTAACGGCATTTCTTAAACTTTTTGGATCAATGGATCACTTTTTTTTGCAGATCATCCATGCATCTGCCTGTTAGGATTAGATTTGATAGGAAATATATAATATTTAGTCTTAAACTCAATATGACAGCCTTACTGATCAGGGCCCCAGAAATGAGCTCTTGCCCCAGGAATGATATGCCTGAGAATCAGGTCTCAAAGAACAGTGTGAAGCTAAAACAAAAGACTCTCAGGAAATCAGAAGGGCCTTTCTAAGCAGATGTTAACTAAGGTGGTGCAACCACAAACAGAAGAACTTCTGGAACAGGTAAACAAAACCATTATGCTAAACCATTATGCTAAACACCAGGAGTAGCAGATTCTAGAAGGATCTCACAGAAGACTAACTGCCTGACACCAGCCTGATGTACTTAACATCAGTCCGATGACCAGACAGCTTGACTTTAGGCCAAGCACCACCAAGCACCATCGTTAAGGCACCCCCGAGGGCAGGAGCACGATGCAATGGATTCTCCTCCCATCCGTCGTGGACGGACCATTATCTCCTTCAGGCCGGTCTTTTAGCGCGCCCCCTCCAGAAGGGGAAGGGACCAGTTAGGATGGTCCGCCCTCGGAGGCTGATGGAACCCCAGCGGTTCCAGGAGGTCCTGAGGGA